>CAUYUJ010016560.1:410121-587621 GCA_963575745.1 Prorocentrum cordatum | reverse complement strand
GGAATACCATTGTGCAGTCGTATAAACATGAAAACTGATTTTTTTTTTATTAAAAAAAAAAAATGAAAAAAAAAACGCGGTTTCAAAATTTCTGAAATTTTGGACCTCTGGGTTAGGAGGCCCAAGGGCCTTTCAGGAGGCCCCAGAGGCCCCTCAGGAGGCCCAAGAAACTTCTCTGGAGGGCCAAGAGGCCTCTCAGGAGACCCAAGAAGCCTTTCAGGAGGCCAAACAGGCCTCCCAGGAGGCCCAAGAGGGTTCCCAGGAGGCCTAAGAAGCTTTTCAGGAAACCCAAGAGTCCTCTCAGGAGGCCCAAGAGGCGTCTCAGGAGGCCGAAAAGGTTTCTCAGGAAGCCCAAGAGGCCTCTTAGGAGGCCCAAGGGCCTTTCAGGAGGCCCAAGAGGCCTCCCAGCAGGCCCCCCAGGAGCCTCTCAGGAGGCCCAAGAGGCCTCTGAGGAGGCCCCAAAGGCCTCTCAGGAGGCCCAAGAGGCCTCTCAGGAGGCCCAATGGGTTTCCCAGAATGCCCAAAGAGGCCTCAGGAAGCCAAAGAGGCCTCCCGGGAGGCCCAACAGGCCTCACAGGAGGCCCAATAGGCCCCCAAGAAACCTCTCGAGAAGCCCAAGAGGCCTCTCAGGAGGCCCAAGGAGCCTCCCAAGACACCAAGAGGCCTCTCAGGAAGCCTAAGACGGTTTCCCAGGAAGCCCCGCACGCCCCGCGCGCCTCGCACGCCACGCGCGCCTCGCGCGCTACGCGCGTCCCGCGCGCCACGCGCGCCGCGCACGCCACGCGCGCCCCGCGCGACGCGCGCGCCCCGCGCGCCCCGCGAGTCCCGCGCGCGGCGCGCGCCCCGCGCGTCCGCGCGCGTCCCGCGCGCCCCGCGCGCGCTCCCCCGCGCGCCCCCGCGCCCCCGCGCGCCCCCCCCCGCCCCCCACGGCCGCCCCCGGTCACCATCCCCCGGTTAGCCCTACTACTACTACTACTACTACTGCTACTACTACGACTACTACTACTACTACTACTACTACTATACCTACTAACTACTACTTACTACTCTACTACTATACTACTACTACTTCTGTTACGACTACGACTAATACACTACGACTACGACGACTAACGACTACGACTACGGACTACGACTACGACTACGACTACGACTACGATACGACTACGACTACTACGACTACTACGACTACTACGACTACTACGACTACTACTACTACTACTACTACTACTACTACTACTACTGCTACTACTACTACTACTACTACTACTACTACTATTACTATTGCTACTACTGCTACTACTGCTACTACTACTACTACTACTACTACTACTACTACTACTACTACTACAAATACCACTGAATATGACTACTAATACTACTACTTCTACTACTACTACTACTACTACTACTAGTGTTACTTCTACTACCAGGACTAAGAAGAGGAGGGATGAGGAGGGGGAGGAGGTTTTCGGACCAATCCGATTGACAACCGACAAAACAAAAAGGGGTAGCAAAACTATCGACTTTTGAGCAGAAGGAAGATCCTCGCCGTCAGAAACGTGATACACTTGTGTCGAAAGAAAGCTTCGTCTTGCCCGAGAGGGGCTGGGCCACCAATCGCCCGGATGAGGGAACATACCAATCTAGAGCTGCAATTTTTCCAAATCGAATGCAGCATATCGACCAGCGAGTTCGAAGATCTTTCCCGACTTCAGCTCGCTTCGCACAGCTTCGCAATCTCTGCAAAACCACAACCTGTGAATCACAGCGTCTCATGGCCGCCCGCGCAGCGGGAAGATTTGTTCAACCCGATAACCTGCATCCACAATGCTGATGCGCCTGGCGCGCAACAGCGCGTACGCCACCCTTGTCCAGGGCAGCCTGGACGCCGCGCTCTCTACAAAATCTACAGCGTCCTACAGCGAACTGGTCCACCGTCTACATCCAAGATCCTGAAAGCACAGGCCCCGACAACCTTCTTGAGCAAGGAGACAAGGGGAAGACCCAAAGGTGCCCGAGGTCATCCACCGCCCCAATGCGATATTTAACCGCCCACCCTGCATGGTTCCCAAGGGACCTTTTGGTAAGGACCTCGACTGCCTTCCAAACAGGGCAAAGGCCCTCGAGGGCCTGCTCCCAGGAGCCCCTCGGGAAGGCCAGACAAGACGCACGGGCCCCGGCGGGTTGAGCGACAATTCGCGCGCGCGGCGCAAGATAGGGCCAGCCGTGCCATGCCAAGTCGGGTCGCCCACTTGCCTCACCAGGGAGCGAGGCGAACGCTTACCTTTGAGGGATGGAAAAACGACCCTACCCTGGGTTACAAGTGCGTGGTCTGTAAACCTCCTGGGAGCCTCCAGAGCCTAGAGCCGCCAGGACGCGGCACATCACGCCGGGTTTACCCTGTCAGCCCACAGGAGTTTCAGCGCACAGCGCATCGTAAACCAGGGTAGGGGCGTTTTTTATACCCTTGATACCTGCGGACGGTTTCAAGGTGGAGCCCGCCATCCGCGCGACGCGAAACAGCTCGCCCTCGGACGCGCCGCTGACCCCGAAGCCGCATTGCAGGGCGAAGCGGAGGGGGGCGCAAAACTCCCAGCGCAGCAGTCATGCGTCATGCGAGGGGCCCTGGTAGCTCAGATCCCAGACTTCTGGCTCCACCCACGCACTCCCCGATGCCAATGCCCCCAATGTCGCCCATGCCCCAGCTAACCGCAGACTCAAGAACGTGGCCCACAGGAACCCCGCAAAAATCTTGCAAACTCGACGCCACCAGCTTGGCTGGCGAAGCCCCGGCAACCTTGCCCACCGAGGCGTCGGCCACCAGCACGTTGGCAATCCCCCGACGCAACTGATCACGGGCCGCAATCAATCCGTGGACCACCTGGTCGGGGGCCAACCACCTCGGGACTCGTGTCAACAGAAATAAACATTGGAAGACATGTTCGGTGGATCCTCACGGAATCGAGCGCGACCAATCCAAAAACCCGGATCTTCGCGGCGGCGAAACTGACGCCAATCACGATGCCGCGGGCAGCAGGTAGCGGGCGCTCGACCGCGCTCGCGAGAACACTGCATCTGGATGATACGCAGGCAGTTAACTTGGCAAGCAGAAATGACTGCGGCGCTGAGAGCGCGCCGCCGACAGGATGCTCGCGATACTTGGCCAAGCCCCAGAGGATGTTCGCAGGCCCGTGGCCCCTGTAGACGCCTGCCTCCGAGCGGAAGCCCTGCCTCCAGACCACGCCCTGGGCCCCTTGGAACTTGCCCGCGGCCCAAGTGGGACGCATCGTTCGCCGCTTCCAACCCCGGCGCCGCGAGACGGCGCGCCGTGGCCGGCAAGCTGCATGGGCCCAAGGAAAACACGCCGCAGCAAACCACCAACTGGGCCAGACCAGAAATGGCCTCGCCCACCACGCGCGCAGAGCGCCTCACGCAGTGCCCCGCCGGGCCCCACGGCCGCTCTCCCAGGATGCATGCGCGACGGCCCGGGGCCCCGAGTTGGTCGGGCTCGAGGAAGGGGCGAGACAGGTTGAAGAGCCAAATTTAAGTCAGGGGGCTCTCGGAGGCCTCCCGGAAAGATCCAAACTTGACCGTCTCCGCTCGGTGCAGCCCCCCGGAGTCGGGAGCCATGGCGCCGCAACAGAACAAAGCGGCCGTCGGCCCTCAGGCCAACGGGTCAACAATGCCCAGGCGCACCCTCCAGGGCCCCCAGCTCCGCTCCTCCTGCCCCTCCAGAACCCGCGAATTCCGGCCCCTCTGCGACGGGGCCTGGAGAGGGCATCGAACGTCTCCAGGGCGCGGGCAACCGATGACCCCGCATCAACAACAAGCTGCGATCGAACGTCGCAATCAGCCTCGTCGAGCCGCGCGCGCACAGCCAGCTGCGCCTCAGAGAAGATCGCGACTTTGGACGGGGACAGAAAACGACGGGAAGACGCTGGAGACCCCCCCTCGCCGCCCGCCGACGGGCCCCGCCAGGGCCGCGGGACCTTACCGCGAGCCCCCACATGGGAGGGAAACATCAATTTCACCGCGCAGCCCTGGCTCCGCCTCGAGAGCCCAGCCTCCTATGCCTGGGAGACAAGAAAATCGACCATGTCCCGCTTCTGGGCTCGGACCCTCTGGAGAACGCGCTCCGCCAGACCCATCGCCCCGTCGCGCCCGGGCGGTCGGCGGGTGGGCCCTATCGGAATGCCCGCGGGAGCTAGCGAGGGGTTCGACATGACTGCGATCGCAACTGCGCCACCACTGAGCCACCTCGACAATAGACTTGCGACCCGCGGGTCGACGGGGCCAGAGCGACGCCCCAAATGGCAAGGCAATTGCGTTCACTGCCCTGGCCCAGCCGGCGGAGGGGGCACGAAGGAGAATTTCTTCGCGGGCGCGGAACGCGCCGGATTGCGCGCGGGCTCGCTGGTCGAGGCCAACCGGGCCTGCAAGCGCCGACGGGGGTGCCCGACTTGATCTACAGCGAGGGCCCGACGTTGAAGCGCCCTCCAACCAGGACGAGCACGCGCGACGCAGATGGCCTCGATCCGAACGAGCCCAGTCGGCCCAGATTCCACTCAGACAGCCACTCGCAGACGCAGGCGCGCAGCGCATGCCAAGCACTGCCGACCGCGCAGTGGGCGCGCCACAACGTCGAGGAAACGGGGCCCCGAGAAAGTCAAATCCCCCGAAGGGAGGCGGAGCCCCATCCAACGCCAGGCCAGGAGGGCCACACTGCGCAACGCGCATCAACATGACATCAGAGGGAACGCGACGAACAAGTAGAGCACCCCGACGGGATGCCGCACGCCGCATGCCCCATCTCCTGCTGGTTCGGGGCTGCCAGCGGAGAGATCGGAACGCCTCCACCCCGCATGGGGGGGCTCCGAAATGTCTGGTTTACTAAAGCTGATCTCCAAAAAAAAAGAAGAAACACCCCCCCCCCCCCCCCCCCCCCCCCCCCCCCCCCCCCCCCCCCCCCCCCCCCCCTGCGAAAAACAGGAGCCGAGTCTAACGCGCCTCAAAGCACTTTGTGTTCTGCGGGCGGGGGGGCCTCCTTGCGCACCCGCAACTCTGGCTGTCTGGCTCAGAGAATCCGCTGACGCTGACCCTGCCGACGCGGAACCGCGAGGCTCGGCGGCGGCTGGGCCCCACGAGAGTCTCAGCAGCAAGAGCATGGCTATGGGGAACAGAAAGTCTGCCACAATAGCGCCGCCGCCGTTGTCCTTGCGCTTCATGTTTGACAGTCGTGTCGCTTGAACTGCATGACCCCCCATAGCTGCACGTGCAGTGCCTGCCGCTTATTGAAACATGGCGTTTGCCATGTCCTGTAAGCCGTGGTAAGGGTGTCCCCTCACTTCTCGACCACATGGCGGCATGCGCAATGATCGCGTCTCCCTCGCCATCTGCCTTCACTTTGAAGAGATTCCCGACGTCGAAGGAGAAAACGACCACTGCCCTCAAGCAGCGCCTTCAGGGAGATAGCTGGAGCACCAGCAGCACCACTAGCAGCGACCGGCCAGCTCCTCGTGACAGGCGTCGGGCGCCCGCAGGTTCACGACGAGAGCATCGACCCACTTCCTCGGGCTCACGAGCTGGACCTCGAGCTGCTGGAACTTACTCTGGCTCGCGCGCTTGGGGCGATCACGGCGGCGCGTCGCCACCTGGCCCTCGATGGGGGCCTACAACTGCTGAAGAAATACAGGCGCAGCTAGTTGAGCCTTGCAAGCATCCTCAGTCGTGTTGCCGATCTGTTACTCATGCAAGGCAATAAAACACTCTAGCTCGCTGACCGCAAGGCCCGTCGCACTCTTCGACGCCCGTTGTTGCCCTATGGGCCAGGGACCAGAGCCGCAATGTGAGCTTGCCGTCTTCCACCTCATTTGGCCCTCCTCTTGGTGGAAATAAGCCCAGGCACCAGATCTCCAAGCCGAGCAAGACGGAGGTGGTGCATTCCTCGGGGCCCTGCACTGCTTACAGAGGGAAAGAGAGAGCACCATCGCTCGCGACGTCTGCATCCACCCCACTCTCCACTCCAACGACCCAGGAGTGGACCATAATCATCATGAGAATGGAGCGACGCGTGCGACTGCAGGGTCGACAAATTGCGAGGTCGACCCTGCAAGGTGCACTGGGCCCTGGAAGACCACCTGCCCCGCTGCCCGCACTAGAGACGCCCAGCGCGAGTGGCAAGGAGCCAGCGTAGACCGCGCCGTGCCGCCTGCGCCACCGCCCTTGCCGCCTCCCGCCATGACTCTAAACGAATCGTGGTGAAGGGGTGCTCCAGCAAGAGCTCGCACATGACAGATTGGGGAAGATGCCCCCTGGCCTGGGAAGAGATGCGGTAACGAGAACCCCGAGGGTACAACAGCACAGCCGTTCAAAAGCTCGCGGTTGCAAGCCCAGCGTGCCCGTGCCACAAATTCTAGAAAAGGCTGGAGAAGGAGGCGACAGGGAATAGAGATGAAGGCAAGGAGCGATGATGATGATGATGATGATGAGGAGGAGGATGAGGATGATGATGAGGATGATGATGATGATGCTGATTATGATTATGATGATGGTGCGGTTGATGAGGAGGATGGGGATGAGCACGAGGTTGATGATGATTCTGATACTGATGATGATGCTCCACACACCTCCTGCACGCCGAAATCTGGGCTGAAGTGCAGAGAAGCATAGAGAGGAGGACCGGGAGGAAGGGTGGAGTGCGCCGCAAGTAACCGAGGGCGGCCAGAGCCACGTCAGCGCCCCTGACAACGACGAGCGAGGAGGAGGAGGCAGGGAGGGATGATGATGCTGGTAATGATGATGGCAATGATGATGACGACGACGACGACGATGATGATGATGATGACGGGCTCTGCTCATGATGTGATGAT
Source organism: Prorocentrum cordatum (assembly GCA_963575745.1). Classification (NCBI taxonomy): domain Eukaryota; class Dinophyceae; order Prorocentrales; family Prorocentraceae; genus Prorocentrum; species Prorocentrum cordatum. The sequence goes on along the minus strand of CAUYUJ010016560.1, from coordinate 580,749 downwards.
GATACTGGTGGTGGTGATGATGATGGTAATGATGATGGTTGTAATGGTAGTGATGGTCATGATGATGCTGATGACGATGGTGATAATTATGATGATGAGATGATGCTGACGGTGGATGATGACGATGGTGCTGCTAATGATGTTGATGATGATGATGTTGATGATGATGATAATGATGATGAAAATGATGATGATGATGGTAATGGTGACGGTGATGGTGGGTCAGGTGGGCACAAAGACCATGGCGATGACGATTGTCGCCGTGATCACGATGATGGCGGTGATGAAAGTAGTGATGGTGACGGTGAATGAGCTGGTCACGATGATGGTTATGATGATGATGGCAGTTGTGGTGGTGATGGTGATATTCAGTAGGATGGTGATGAGTTTAGGTTGATGATGATAGTGGAGGTGATGATGATAATGGTGGTCATGATGATGACGGTGTTGATGAGGCTGTTGTTGTTGATGCAGATGCTGCTGATGATGCTGAAGATGATGAGGATCACGGGTTATGATTCTGATGATGATGTTGATCATGTTCATGATGATGATGATGATGATCCACGCATCCAAGAAGGTCTGGAGCTCCCCGCTCGATACAGCCTCCCGAAGCCATGGCCTTTCCCTCTGGCGCTGCGGACGCAAGGCCTGGCCCGTGCCCAAGGCACACTCGCAGATCGCCTGAAAGCCTTGAGGCCGCCGACCGCCCCAGCCAAAGGCAGGCGGTCAGCAAAGCATCCGAGCCCTCACGGCGACTCAGCTCGCAGACAGCTCGGCGCGCCACACCAGAGCAACAGCCCCCTAGGCACCAGGCCTCAGACGGGGACGACTTGCTCTGAGGCGGCTTTCGGAGGCGATCCTGACGGTCGGCCACGGCCTACCACCGCGGTTCGGCCTCCGCCTGGCGCGGCACAGAGCACAGAGCGGGCTGGATCGCAGCAAGCTGCGCGGGCTGCCGCGCCCAGGGCGCGCCAGCGGCTACATTAAACGGAGGCGCCGAAGGCGCTCGGAGCGGCTGACCATCGGACGGCCGTGCAAGAACGCCAGGGCCCGCCGACGCGTCGCTGCGGCTGCTCTGCAGCGGGCCGGCGGACGGCGCCGAGCGTAAGACGCTGCCCAAGAGGGGCGGGAGGGGGTGAACCCTGGCGTGCGCCGAGCCCCACGGGGTACAGCCTACGCCACGGGGCCCCTCCCCCCCCAGAGGCAGCAGCTCGGCGCAGGCATTCGTGATCCTTGGGCCCGCCTGCGACACGAGCAGATCCCGTGAAGGCACCAAGGCCCCCCCCAGCGGGCGGGCGCACGTGCGCCTAGCTACCCTGGTCGCTCCATCAGTGCGCCACGCGCCCCAGCGCTCAGAGCTGAGTGCACGGCCTACCGAGGGCGCCAGCAGAGAGAGAACCCAGCGAGTGCGAAGCCTTCGCGACGGGTCCCCGTCGGCGCGAGAGTGAAGCGCCGCCGACCGACGCGGCCGTGTCGAGCGCCAAATTATTGATAAAGAGCGGCAACAACTGGCAAGCAAATTGCCTCATCGGGCATCTGAGCGTCTAAGGCCTGGGGCGCCTCGAGTGGGGCCCCGAGGAGGAAGCTGGCCGCTGCGAGGGCCAACCGCGAGGCGGCCGCCGCCTCCAAAAGCTCGCCTGCAGACAAGAAGCCTGTGTCGATGCCATCGCCGCTGTAGGGAACGGATCGGCCGCCGACGTCGCCGAACCCGTCGCCGTTAGTTCCTGCAGGGGCAGTGGTGTCGCCCGCAGCAGCTGGGCCAGCGCCTCGGGGGACTCTGAGCCTCCCCCCCGCTGCGCAGTGCTGCTGGATGATCGCCTGCAGGTCGTCCAACTCGATATCGTCCACGTGGACTCCTGGCGCCGCGGCGCCCTCGGGAACCACATCCACCGTGTCGCCCTCGAGCTCATCGGGAACGGGGGTCGCAGCCGCCCACTTCAGCTCGTCGGCGATGCGCCTCATGTCGGTGGGATCCCTGCCGTCCCACAGCCAAGTGAGAGCCCTGAAACCGATCGGGCAGTCGGTGAGAGCAGGCAGGGGAGGCAAGGCCCTGAGGCCCACAGTCCCATCGAGGAGGACATCGGAAGTAACGAACCCGTCGGAGAACTCGCAATCATCACCTCGATCCTCCACCACGAGGGACGAGAGCGAGCCATCGGATGCGTCGTCGTTGTGCTCGCCCGCGGCCGCTGGCGCATCCGAGCTCATCGCGATGTACGCCTGCAGCTGCTCCCTGAGCGTGGCGAGCTGGTCCCGCAGCGCATGCTCCGCAGCAGCCCAGCCTTCCCGTAGGAAGCGGATGTCCTGCACCTGCTTCGCGACCAGAGCCCTGTACTGGGTGCGGTTCGACGCGGGATGGTGCAACTCCCCCCTCAGCATGTCCAGCTGGTAGTCGGAGCCGAAACCGCGGCCCAGGTCCACGTCGGCGTTCGCGTCCCTGTGCACCCTTGCGCCCTCCAGCTGCTGCAGGAGCGCCGCGTCCCGCAGATCCGATTCCAGCGCCTCCGCGAGCCGACAGGGGCTGTTCTCGAAGGTCCACGCGACCCCAGTTGAGGCCTGGCACAACCGCAGCCTGTCGGGCAGGGATAGCATGCCAACGATCCGTACCTGGAGCACCTCGGGCAGCGGGGCAAACAGGGCAGCGGCAGGCTTGAGCGCGGGCCGCTGTGCCGCCTCGAGCCGCTGGCGCAAGACCCGCCGCAGGCGATCGAGGTGATCCTCGCCCCCCAGGAGCTCCGTCTGGACGCTGCCGTCCACTGCCACGGCGACGACCTGGTTCGCGAAGCTCACGATGGGGGGGCGCCGCCATCCATCAGTGGCGGCAGCGCCGCCCAGCACTGGGCAGTCCATGGCACCGGGAGCCTGGCAGTGCTCGTCGGGTAACTCACCGTAGTCGCCGAAGGGCAGCGCGGCCGCCTCCGGGAGCGAGGGCAGCCAGCCCAGGCGGGGGCCTGCGGCGGCCCGCGAAAGGCCCGCTACGGACGCGCGCGCGAATCCGCCCGCAGGGACCAGCAGCGCGTGCCACGCGGCGTTCCGCCGCCGCCGCATTGCGCCTGGGACGCGGCGTCCCGCGGCGGCTCGGCGCAAGACGGGGCGCGCAGCAGCCTCCCGGTCCTGCCAGGAACCTGGGCCGCCGCTGGCCGCCTTGCCGACTGCCGCCGTGGCGGCGAGGAGGCGCCGCGCCCGCGCCCGTCGGTGGGCCGCCGAGGCGCCTACCTCGGCCTCCTCCTTCCTGCGCAGCGCACTGCCACGCCTGGTGGGCCGCCCCGCCATCGCGCCTGCGGGCAGCCCCCCGTCGCCATTGCTCATCTCCCAGTCGCGCGCCGCTGACCGCTGCGCGTGGGCGCCTGCGAAAGTCCGGAGAAACAGCTTGAGCCAAAATGGCTACGGATGATGATGATGATGATGATGATGATGATGATGATGATGATGATGATGATGATGATGATGATGATGATGATGATGATGATGATGATGATGATGATGATGATGATGATGATGATGATGATGATGATGATGATGATGATGATGATGATGATGATGATGATGATGATGATGATGATGATGATGATGATGATGATGATGATGATGATGATGATGATGATGATGGTACCCCAGTGCTTACTCCACATGTCAGCTAAGCTTGTGCTGACAAGCTCTCACTGTTTGGCCGTGCTGCGGGCGCGTCGCACCCCCACAAGTTCAGGAGGGCGCCACGCTCGAACCGGGCATGCGGCGCATGGGGCGCGCAGAAACATACTAGTACTATACGTCCGCCTTGGAGGCGCGCGTCCGACCCGAACATATAGTATACCCATCTTGTAGTATGTCGCTTCCCGAGCGGTTTGGCCAGAAAACGCCAACCACGACGCACATACTATGAGAGTTCTCGGTGCGCGCGTCGCCCCTGGGGGGGGAGGGGACGACGCACGTACAGCACAAGTATGCTGGGGCGACGCCGAGCGCAGGGTGGCGGCGGGCCCGCGGGCGCACCGCACGCCGCGGCGACCAGGGGGCCCCAGCCGCGGCAGCGCGGGCCGCGCGAGCGCCCTCGTTGCCCGCGCGGCGCGCCCAGGGCGACGCAGGCCGCGGCCACTCGCCCTGCGAAGCCAGGACGAAGATAAATTCGGGCCAGAGTAAGCTCGGCGACTCCGAAGGGTGTGGCGTGCAAGCAAACCACACCCCGGCGTAACCATACCGTTTGTAGTCGCCAATAAACGACCGATTGCGCGAACCGTGCACCCAACAATCTTGTCATCTCTTTGGAGGTCGACTCTTTTTTCCGCGGGCCCGAATCCCGACCCGCATCGCGCAAATCGTCTGGCCGCCAGCCGGGACAGGTTCCGCACTTGCCGTGACCTCAAGACGCAATCGCAGCAAAACGGCCGGGCGAACGGGCGAAAGGACCCGCGCCGGCGCCACGCGGCTAGGGTAACAATGAGCGGCATACATACACGCCGGGCGGAAGAAGTAAAAACATGAAGTAGGAAGGCGAATAATAACATAGAATGAGTTCAGGCCCTCCCAGACAATAACACAACACAGCAAAAGCGTATCGGTTCTTGACGTAGGGAGGCGTTTGAAGTAGATTGGGATCTGGAAATCCGAAAAAACATCTAGTTTCAACGACCGGCGTGTAAAATGTTGCAGCTTCGCGCGAATTTCATCGATCGGCGCTTGGCGCAGCGCACCAGGGGCCGCGCTCTGAGAAATCCGCGCGGAGTAGCTTTGCCCTGAGGCGCTCTGGGAAACTCGAGCTCTGGGAGAGCCAATGTTCATGCAGCTTTTGCCTTGAGGGCGGGCGCAAGGATCCGCGCTAGCGCCACGCGGCGCAGCCACCACCCTGAATCGGCGGCGAGGGAGGGGGGGGAAGTGAGGAGGAGAAGGCCCTCTCAGAATGGCGGCGGGACTTCTCAGAAGCCCTCGCGCCTTCTGAGCAGTCTCCTGCGCCTTCGGGGAAAGGCTCAGAAGAATCCGCAGAGGGCAGGGAGGAGGAGGAGGAGGAGGAGGAGGAGGAGGAGGAGGAGGAGGAGGAGGAGGAGGAGGAGGAGGAGGAGGAGGGGAGGAGGAGAGGAGGAGGAGGAGGAGGAGGAGGAGGAGGAGGAGGAGGAGGAGGAAGGCCTTCTGAGTAGGCCCGCCCCTTCTCACTTCCCCCCCCTCGCCCGCCGCCGACGGAAGGCCCAAGGACAAGCAGAGCCACTGCTCCGTGGCAGCGCGGGCGTCCGCTTTTTGCGCGGGCAGGCCTGATTAGGCGGCCTGCGCTGTTGCACACCTGCAGCAGTCAGGGAGGGCAGCCGCGGAGAGAGAGGGCACCTCGGACCAGAGCTTGAAAAAAAAAGAGCCACACGCACCACGTCGCTCCCCACCGCAGGAAAGGCCCATGCTCGAGCCCCACACCTGCGCGGCAGCCGCGCATCAGGCAGCGGTCCGGCCTCAATCACCTCGGCAGCATCAACGTCCGCCAGTTCAAACAGGCGACACGACAACTCACACACCCCGCCTCCTCCCTCACCCCCCTTCCCCCTCCCCGCCTCCTCCCAAATCTCCCCCCCTTTTCCACCATCTCCCCCCCGCTGTCTTCACGACTGGGGACACTCAAAGGTACCGATACCGCTACTCCCCAGAGACCTCTCCTGGAATGCGTTCTGACAAGGAGTTCGAAGCGAGCCCAGCGGTGGCGACGACGGAGGCCCAGGAGGCCCAAAAAGGTATAAAAAAACGAGGGGAGGGTAGAGGTGAGGGTTTATGTTGCTGCCATCGTACTTAAGGACCACATCCTAGAAATAATTTCGAGCACCCAGGGAAGTGCCGAAACAGTGCCGAAATTGTGTCGAAACGAGTGTCTCCCAGGGCCAGACACGTGAACACCCTCGAGTTTCGGTCCTTTTGGTGCTCGAAAATATTTGTTGTGATCAAGGCTAAAATAAGTTGGAACATCAGAACTGTGGGTACCTTTCCTCCTCTGGACGACCACCCCCCCCGTGGGAGCGAACGGGAGGAGAGGCCCGAGCGAGGCCCGGGGGCGGGGCAGGGAGGGCCCAAGCCACAGGCAGCCGACTGACCGCGAGAAGTCTTCCCCCCAATCGTGGAAACTAAAAACCTGTTCGACGCCCATATTGACAGACTGGGGCCCCACTCACTGTGGAGAATAATTATCCCTCCGCGACACCCGCCGCCCAACAACGACGACGGCGACGACGACGACGGCCCTTTTTCCCCAGGGAGGGGATGCTTCATGGTGGCATGGCTGACTCTTTGAGCGGCCCTGGGGCCTGGCAAGAGGGCCTCCTGGAGCAAGAAATGGACAGAAACCTTCCGTCGCTACTCTGTAGATTGTTTTTTGCACTCCCCACCGTGACGTGAGACGAAACCAGGACGAGGGTACGCGTCGGTTGGAGGAAGTAGGTACAGTGGAGGGCAGTCCGCAAGAAACCGTCCACCAGAAACCCCACCCTGAGACCCCAGGACATCCATTGATCTGTGGTGTGGCAACGTCACGCTTTCGATAGAAAAACCATCGAAACCCAAGGCGCCTAAAGTAGATTGGGATCTGGGAGTTCCCGCATACCTACTTTCAACGACCCGCGAATCAATTCGACTGAAAAAAAACGATCGGGGATCTTCTGACCCGGGTCAATCCAGACCCGGGTCAGCAGGAAACCAAAAACTGCAATGCAGGAGAAACAACCTGCAACGCAGGTCTTCGCAAACCCGGGTCAGCCAACAGGCGCGGCCGCCTCGCGGCCACGAGCGGCTCGCTAACCCGGGTCAGCCAGAGGGGGTCTTCGCAGGATCCTGCAGGATCCGGTGCCCTGGCTGACCCCCCTCTGCATCGACCCCCGTCTCAAGGCTCCCGCAACGAGGCTGTGCGCCGCGGCTCCCTCAGAGAGCTCTCCGAAACGCTCCGAGAGCGCTCCAGAAGGCTCCGAGAACGGACTCATCCTCGTCCTCGCCCCGTCCGAAGAGGGCCTCCGGCCCCCGTGAGGGAGGCAACGGTATCGCGGTTGGGCCTTTTGGGGGGGGGGAGGGAGCGGGCTCCAGACGACGACGACGAGGACGACGACGACGACGACAACGACGAGAACGACGACGACAACGACGCCTCTGAAGGTCTTCAGAAGTCTCCCGAGGCCTCCGGAGGTCTCCCGAGGCCTCTGGAGGCGTCTGCAGGCCCTCAGGTGCCCGTCAGCACCACGCCATTGCCTGCGAGCGCGGCGCCGCACCTGTGGGAGGGGGGCCGCTGCCCTCCCTCCCCCCCGTGCGTCCCGTCCCGCCGCTGCCAAGGGGGGCGACCCCCCCATTACGGACGATACGGGTTCAACTATCAAAAACAAGATTTGGGGTCGCTGCGAACTACGAGGGGATCAGGGGACGAGGGGGCAAAGACTGGTAAACTGCGAGAAGACGAGGGAGAAGGAGTACTGCCATCGAACGCTGCCACCCTGGAGGCCTCCAACATGGGTCCGAGAAGATGGGGCCGGAATCGCGCCGCATCGCCGACGCATCGGCGAGTCGTCGGCGACGTCGGCGATGCATTGGCGATGTCCGCGGGGAGAAAGTCGGGCTCAACATCCAGCCGCATCGCCGATGCATCGGCGGTGAGGCGCGATCCTCCGACCCCGTGCACCCAACCCCGCTTGAGAGGCCAGGGCACCCCAGCCGCCGCAAGAAGAGGAGCCTCGCAGAGGGAAAGCGCGGGCAGCGCCGGGCGGAGGCACCATCAGGACCGCGGACGGGTCCGCGGCTCCTCCCCTCGGGAGCTTCCACCCTCCGGCGTCCCGTCGCGCGGGTTTTCCTCCACCCCAGCAGCAACGGGAATCATCTTCTGGAAGGTCTTCGTGAAAGCTACGAAGGGCGCTGTTCGGCCAGAGTTGTGGCCCTGAAGCTGAACTAAGCCAGATGGAGCGGGGGAGAAATCCCAAAACCCGCCGACCCCTTGGGGCTCCTCTGCGTGTGAGATGCTCTTCCATTTCCGAACCGCTCCCCCGGGAGCCCTGTCAGGTCGATTTGGCCGTCCGGGCCGGCGGGGCCAGCCAGGGGGAGTACCCTGAGTCGAAAACAAGCTGGTAAGCTTAGGTATGTGTTACGCTTTAAGCGCTGCCATATCCCAGGCTTTGGCTCATATCGCATGAGCAAGAGAGCGAGACGAAGCATGGGATCTGGAGTAAAGGATAGGATGGGCATCGTCAATGGAAAAGGTATTTTCCGATCTCTGATGCAAGTCGTGCGCCTCAGTGAGGCACAGTCATATATCTGGCCGGGCCCGGCTTGAGCCAGGCACGGCAGCGGTACATGCTCGATTTATACCTCGCCTTTAACCTTCTCCGTTTAAAGTCGGAGGGGGAGGAGACGAGCAGGTACCGCACTTCTACACTATGCGGAAAAACAGTGCTAAGCAGCAGCGGCTGCCTACAAGGAAGGGGCGCGCGAGTAGCCTCGCTACCGGCGAGTTTCCTCGCTACTAAAGCGCACCTGCCCGCGGGTTTCCCCGCTGGCTCGGGAGGCAGGGCCGTCCTCAGACGACCTGCCCGCCCTATACGGTGTATGTTTCTTCAGCTCGTGCTTGAAGGATTGCTGGCCGGCCATTACTTGTAGGAGTAACGCGCGGTCAATACTACCTTTGGTATGACCATCGGCAGTCATATCCCGCGTGTCACACCATTGGACGCTTTCCACGATTCCGCGTTCCATCATCTGGCGGATCCAGCTGATGTGCCCAAGCAGAGTACATTCTGTGGGCTTCTTCAGATCTTTGCTAGACAAAGACTTGAAGACAGACTCGGCATCAATAGTCAGAGTGACTTTGATACATAGACCACCCATTTCCAATATGTTCTTTAACTGTGTGGGGGTCAATGGTCCCGAGTGTAGCTCGTGGAGCGTTACAATGGTCGGGTAGCAGTCTTCCAAGTTGTGGGCTGCTGCCAGTGTTTCCGCAGAGTAGCTCGAACGCACCTGCAGTCGATGAGACTTGCAGTATGCGTCCACCAGGTGCACGACGGGTTTCCCCGCTTGCGTGTGGCCACGCCTCAGCAGGTTAGCCCCGCGGATACCATAGCCTTTGACTTCGTCGTCTTCATCTCCGTTGAGACGACGATAGCCAGAATCGCTATGCAGGTCGACTTCTCCTGTTGGGGTCATAGCTTGATACACGATCTTCTTCGGACCTGCCTGTAGCTTTCTGGTAACCGCGTTTAGTCGTCGTACCTGGATGTTTGTCGGTTCCTGGATACGTTGTAGTGAGACAACATAGACCATCAGCCATACCTGCGTGATCAACGCATAGGCTAGAGCGCCACGAAGACTGACGAACATATCAGAAATCGTCTTTGTCGCTTTGCTCTCAGGATCAGCTCCTGTGAGTTCTGGATGTGTGATAGGACGAAGCTGTTTGATGTATTCGTCCTGATCAAGAGTGACGCTCCCATCATCGGTCTTGTTGTACCGAACGGCACAGTTTGTGTATGTGTGCTTGTTCAGTTTGCACTTCCCAAACGTATCTTCAACACACTTGACATACTTGTCAATAGCCTCTTCCTTCCCAGTCATATTGATGTCATCAACGTGCTTGGCTGTCAAGAGGTTTGGGCTCATCTCGAACTCTTCGTCGTATGAAGTAGGCTGTAGCCCAAAGCTCCTAGTGATGGACCTGAGCTTCAGCGAGAATGCCCTGGGAGCATCCTTCGTGCCCGTCCCCGGTTTCAGACACCGGAGACAATGCTTTGATTCGTCATATGACTCAAAGCCTGGCAGTGTGCGAAGGACAGCTGCTGACCCAGGTGGTAGTGTGAAGCACACCACACGCTCTTTCTCGCCCGTTGCCGCGGCGAGCTCGCCATAGGTCAGTCCCTTCAAGAAAGCCATGTTGATGTCCAGGGAAGCGATGATCCAAGCTTTGTTGCATGCAGCAGAACTTGCGAGCAGTCTCTGGCTTGACCTCCTTGCCGTGCCAGAGAAGGTTTCGACATCAAAGGCTTCAAGGTCCATGAAGCCACGGAGTACCAAGCGTAACCTGATCGTCCTTTCCATTTCGCCCTTTTCGTTCTTGACAAACTTCCATTTGTATACGTAGCGTGACGTCATGATGTTAGACGCCTTGCTTAAGTCAGTCATCTGGAAGCATTTGTTGTCAAGCCAAGTCTTCAATTCTGTGTAGAGGGCTTTGGAAACTTTGACCGGATTTGCTTGGATGTCGGCCTTCGTGAGTAGATCGTCTTCCTTGACGACCACGGCACGTTTGGAGGCAGCACTAACGTATACTCGCATAGTTGTGACGCTGCTGTCATCCAACAATCGGTGTTGCTGCTCGGACAGGACGACTTTGGACATGTCTGCAGTGAAGCAGAGCTCGATGTACTTCCCGTGCTCATCGGAGTCCAGATCATATTTGCTATCCGGATCCGTGGAGCATAAAGGAACGTAGTAAGAAGTGTCCATGTCGTATCCTGGCGGGTGACCCCGCTCCGGCAAGTGGCCTTGCACATCTTCACAGGTCGTAGAGACTAACACACACTGTGTGTCTGTCATGTATGTGGGAACTGTATGCATGACTTCCTCTGTGTCAGCTTCAAGGAGTGTTCTGTCATCCATCAGTTCAGCATACCACGACTTCAAGACAAAAGCATCCAGATCTTCTTCTGTTTCCTCTATGATGGTCGGGAGCCGACCATCGTTATCCGTAGGAGGCTCCTCAGGAGCAGCTGCTGGAGGTGATTCGCTTGGTGGTGGACCATCAGCGAGTTCCTCAAACTTAGTGAGGTCTTGGTCAAATCCAGCAGACGGCTTCCTGGATTTAAGACACTGGATGATGCGTGAGTGTGTAGATCCTGTGATGTCATAGATGTTCAAGGCAGTGCCATCAGCTTCATAGTAATGAAAACCAGGGGTCACATCATTATCATAGTGCACTAGTGTACAGCTGTCTGCATAGGGTGCAGCAGGCAACTTCGTCAGGCTCTTGGCAAGTCGTACAGCAACAACGTTTTCAATACGAAAGTAGTTGCGTATGAGGTACTGAAGAGCCAAGTGCACCTTAGGCGAAAGTCGGCTCGCAGCAGTCATCTGCAGCCGACCCTGTTTCGCTGGTAGATATCCGAAAGTCATGGCGGGTTTCCCCGCTGGCAGACCGGCAATAAAGGCCAATACTGTCCGAAGGGCCGTATTGTCCGATCCTATCTCGCGGACCATAAGTGCTTCGATGTACAGCGTGTGTCGTGTGTCAGGATACTGTACTCGCACCTCGCGACTGCCGACCTTCACGATGACCTGGCCTCGGTCAGGTTCGTTGCGGATGACCGGGTATGGACCACTCCATCCACCCCAGTCGTCTTTCGTGGTGGTCGGGCGATGATAGTCCACGAGATCTCCCTCTTTGTAGTGAAATTCACCCGTAGCAGTAGTCTTCGTACGGAGAGCCCTGTTCGTCTTGGCAACCGCAGTGGCCTGCGTGATTGCCTCCAGACTAACCCTCCTGATTGTTTCCTCCCTTGAGTGATCTGATGATTCAGCGGACTGATCATGATCCAAGACAGGGAAATCGGGAAGCATAGCTGGTTGTCTGCCATACAGCGCATTGTACGGAGACACTTCATTGTAGAAGGTAAATGCGTTGCTGGCAAACAAGGCTTCATGTAAGAGACGAGTGAAATTGAGAGGAATATTTAATCTATTCAATTCTTCTCCCATCACGTGTAAGAGGTGTCGCAGGATGCCGTTCCTAGCTTCGATAGTTGTAGCGTGTTGGCCACGCGCTCGAATACGAAGCTCTGTTCCCTTAGCCTTAAGGATGGCCTTTGCTGTATCATTATTCAGTGCTCCTTCCCCATCGGAGTATAAGATTTTAGCAGGGCCATGTTGCATCCAAGTCGTATGATAGGCATCGAGAACAGTATGCATGGCTTTATCAGGAATCTCTGTGCCAGCTGCCCAGCGAATACAACGGTCGATGATGTGAAAAACAATATGTTCCTGTTTGTAAAAGAAAAGATCACATTCGACTTCCTCGTTGAAACGTCCTGGCAGTGACACAGAAGGCATCACCGTGTTGCCTGGTTTGTCCCAGGCTCGACATTCTCTACACGAGTCACAAATGCCTTTGATCAGACTCAAACGGGTTTCACCCAGACCAACCTTGGTTAGAATCATCCGCATTTTTGGCTCCTTGGCATGAAACCATCTCAGGTGGAGTTTGCGGAGTTCTCGCTGCACTACAGCTGGGTCGAAGCTGCGCAGGTTTTGGAGGCTGAGCTGAACGTCGAAACGAGTCCAATCAGGGAGCCTTGGCCTTGGCCTCGGCTCTGCTTGAGGCTGCGGCGGTGGTGGAGGATCTCCTCCCTCCATGCGTCCGCGCCTTGCTGCAACTTGTGGCAGTCTACGGTGATCGTCAGAGCTGCCAGCGCCACTGTTGCCACCATTAGCCCCGTCGGCTCTGGTGATGTCATGGCTGCTGGCGCCTGCGGTTGGATCGCCCTCACCAGGCCGTGGCGGCCTAGGCGCGCGTATGCGCGCTCTCGCGGCCGGCGCCGCTTTTGCGGCTGGCGCCGCTTCTGCGGCTGGAGCCGCTTCCGCGGCTGGCGCCGCAGGAGCGGCTTGCCCCGCCGGGCGCGGCTGGCCAAAGTTATCTGGCAGCTTCCATTTTTCGGCGAATCTGCATTGGCCAGATATCTTGGTGTGGTGAGGATTGCTCTTCTGATATTCCTTCTTACAGCTTGGACAGTCCCAGTAATACGGTTCAACATCATACCACCGACACATCTTCGGATCCCTGCTGTGCTTTGGTGATTGCTTGTAGTTGTTGTCCACACAGCCAGGGCACCCAAGACCGCCAGGTGGTGGTCGCCAGATTTCTCCGTTTGGGTGTCTCCGGATTGTTGGGTCGTCCAAGTCGTAGCCAGCACTGTTTGTTACGAACGCATAGCTGCGTTCACGATTCGCGAATGGATCGCGACCGTAAGCAAACAGGTCTTTGGCGATTTGCACCGCATCAACGATCAGTGACTGCATTCTGTAGGTATACTGTGCCGCCCTTGCTAGTTCTTTATTACAAGCATTGGCGTGCACATGATTACCTGGACAACGCTTGCCTCTGAAAGGTGCCAACAACTCTTCTTTGTTTGCCATCATCTGTGTTGGCTTGCGGATGTATTGTCCAAATGAATCTTTGAGACCAGTCGTGCACTGATCAATAATCGTTTGGCAAGTGACCTTGCGTTGTGCCAGTTCCTTCCATGGCTGGATCTCATCCACCCACGTGCCCATTGGTTGTTCCCTGAGAAAGAAACGTCTTAGGTCGTCTTGTAATAGAGCGACTGTTCCACAGAACGTGATGTGAGGCAGGTCCTCTTTGTGGTGTTTAAGCCACGTATCATGATTGACCTGTGCGTTGAAATAGGAGGGAAGTCCAGTAGTTCTGCAGCTTGGCTGCAGAATCGTGATCTTGACAAAGCAAGTCTTGAGGTAGTGGAGGACTGCTCTTTGTACTTCCGAGTTTCCAAGGTCAACCATAGATATCTTGTCAAGGTTCCCGCCTGACGAGAGTCCCCTCTTGAAGGCTAATATGGATATACCACCCTTGCCCCCACATAATTCAAGCATGTCCACTTGATTGTTTCTGCCGTAGCATAATGACTGGACTATCGAGAAGACATCAGCATGTGAGTCAGCGGGTTGCCCCGCCGGTAACATCATGAAGATGTCCTCTGATTCGCTGTCCGAGTCCGAGTCGTCAAGAGGAACGTCGTTGAAATATGTGGAGCAGTCAAGCCCTTTGAGGTCCTCTCCACAGTCGTCGTTACCGTCTTCCACTTTCTTCGGGACTTTCTTCGGTTTGATGCCGGCTTCTTTGTCAGCTTTCTGCTTTTCTTTCTGTTTTATCCTGGCATCAGTGGGCAACGCAGTTTCCGCGGAGAGATCCGCTGCGGAGGAATCCGCTGTAAAGTCAGGAAATGGCGGAATTTCAGGAAGGTTGTTGGTGGGTCGCGTTTGGCAACGCTCAATCGAAGGGGGAGGAGATCGATCGTCATCGACGATCGTCACACGCTTTGGGCGTGGCCTTCGCGACTCACCATTGCCATGAAGAACTGGAGCCGGAGGCTCCCAGTATAGCCGAGTACTGATGTTTGTAACCCCATCAGGTAATGGAGCTACATAATTGTACCCAGTTGGCTGATCCTGGATTCTGATATCTTGAACGATCTTGTTCGTGTCCAGGTCGGTCGTGACTCTACGAACCACATGGTCCCATTGAGGGCCCTTTTGTGGACATTGGACGTAGTGTCTGACCTTTTTGTCAACGCGTGTACACACACTGAGGTGTACCGCACTCCGCTCATTCCTGATCATGTTGGCTTTATCGAGTTGATCAAGGAAGCGTGCAATAATAATAGCCAAAGTTTTATACCGAAGCTCGGCACGTTGCTGATCTTGGCCATACCAATCCAAATCATGCTCCTTGTGTGATCCACAAGTACATTTCCATAAGTTTATCGGTATATGAGGACAAGATGTAGCAACTTGTATATAAGAACCACTGGGATATTTACTGGATCGGTCAAACTTGATACCGAAATGACAGAGTCTCATTCGTATAATGCTTAGCTTCAAATCTTCGATAACATCTTTGATCGGACCCTGTTTCCAGAAATACCCGGGTGGCCCCAGGATAACAATCTGCATTCTCAGAGCACGCGCTTTGATCAGGAGATTTTGTATACGTTGATAATGTGGTCCCGCCCTCTTTCCTGGAGTACGAACGTACCAATCAGAGGGTGTGGCCACCCACAACATATTGTAGTCTCCTGCCAACAAATTTCCCAAATACTGTGTTCCAGTTGAAGTCATTACCTCATTATGGGTAATCCGGTCGCATATATATCCACGGGTTCGGAGTTCAGCGCAAGCTGTGCGAATATCTTCGATGACGAGACATTTTGAATGATATTTTTCTTCTCGGGCCTCAGCGCGGCCAACGTATGTCGCGAGGAGGCCGGTATTCGGCTTCTCTTCGCAAGCGAGCGCCGCCGGCGCGCCCGCCTGCCCCCGTCAGCGGCGGTCGTGTGACCACGTTGCCGTCTGACTCGGGGGCATGCTGTTAGCGGATGGCTCCGCAGGAGTCGCTGGTGCGGCTACGCTCACGATCTCCACGCGGGTTGGCCCCGCAGAGTCCGACGAACCTCCGCCCGTGTAGCTTGGTGGTGGTGGCGGTGTCGCGGGTGGCCCCGCTTGGTTCTCAGGCGTCCATTTATTCACCGCCTCCTGGACTGCCCAAAATATCTTGGACTTCAGGGCATCCTTCATATGTGGCCAGGTCCCTTCGGGACACTGTTGGCCCTCCCACCAGCTGTTCAGCGTCCTGTCCACGATCAAACGGGTCGTGTCTTCCAGGAGCTGCTTGTCGAGATACGGCTCGACAATGTACGTATCAGTCGTGACGGTCATGGACTGTCCCGTCGCGGGTTGCCCCGCTGTGGTCTCGGCGGGTGGCCCCGCACTTACTCCGGCGGGTGGCCCCGCACCTACACCGGCGGGTGGCCCCGCACTGACGGGGTCCTCTTCGTTCTCCGTCTCGGTGTAGCCATCCCGACTGCTGCGGATCGTGAAGGTGTTCGTGACCGTCTGGCTTTTAGCCCCGTCATACAAACCGCAGGGAATGGCTAGATGTCCTGAGGGGGTTTTCTTCGCCCTCAGGACCTTGGCGCCCCTCCCCAGCTTCAGAGTATAATCTCCGCTGGGGAAGATAACCTTCTGGTAGCCTGGCTTCAGCACGATGATCGTGTCACGTGCTTCCATGGCACCAAGGCCCCAGATGGCCGGGAGGTTGGCACCCGAGCCTTCTGCGATGTTGGAGGCATACTCCTCGATACGGGGGCTTGCCTCATTGGCGTATTGCACCCCGATCTTGAAGTTGCCCATTTTCCGACATATCGCAGCACCCTCACCGACACCGTTAATGTAGAGGGTCTTGCTCAGGGTGCATATGGCAGGTCTATGATTGTACCTGGCCATAGCCTCCTGGAAGGTTCGCGCCGTATTGGCTCCAATGATGTTCACGTTGGAGCCAATGTCTAGCATGAACGAGATGCACGGCAGTCCGTCTTCGTCGGGAAAGAATGTCCCATTCCGCGCTGCCAGAGCCATCGTACCATGGTCATCGGTGTGGTACGTAATCTGTGAACCGAGTGTGCCTTTCAACAGACGTTGTTCAAGCGCCCATTGGCTCATGGTTAACTCGGTGCACCACATCTGCTCATATTGGCGGCGCTCCTCTACGGTAATTGGTTCCTGTTCAAGAACCCAATAATTCGCAGAGAGTGTGGACATCCATTCACCTCCTGGCGGCAGCGTGTCCGTGTTGTCACGTGCATAGGTCAGCCCTTTTGTATCGATCATGAATGTGGTGTGGAACTGGGCTGCCTCCGCGCTCTCAGCGCTTGCCCGGCTTCTAGCGCTGACCGGGCTTGCCACGCGTGAGGTCCTGGATGATCCAGTCGGCCTGCGCGTGCCGCCTCCACTCCTGCCACTCCGCCTGATGTTGGCCTCCATTGCCCTCAGGAATCCTGGATTCGGAGGTCCATTTGCGGGTGGCCCCGCTTTGGCGGCGGGAGCCGCTTCGGCGGGTGGCCCCGCTGCTGGGGGCTCCTGTGCTCGAAGCGTAGGCAGGATTGGCATCTGGATGCCTTGCTCTGGCGCTGGCCAGGGGGATTCCTGTGCAGCTGGGGCACGTGCGGATGGCTCCGCCGAGTGCGCGGCTCGAGCCTCTAGTGCCTCCACTGCTTCCCGTAGCCGACGCATTTCCCGGGCATCTGCCACGTACCTTTCCTGCTGGCGCGCCTGTTCCGACTCAGCGTCGCGCTGTCCAGCATATGGGAAATGTGCTGTAATTATGCCCGGCCCACGACATACAGCGCAGGGGGCCTCGTTTGGCGCACCTGGCCGCTGATTGCGGACGTGCTGCTGTGCAACACGATCCCAGCATATATCGTGGAAGAAATGCCCACACGCCAGTCTCCACACTGTGGTGCCCATCTCGTAGGTGTCCATACAGATTGGGCACTGTGTGAAGTTGTAGTCTGAAATGACTGGAGCAGGCACGTCTGGGCGAGTCCGAGCTTGGCGCTCGAAAGTGGTTTCGCCCTCCCGATATGGCGTCGGTGGCGGCCGTCTATCTGTCCGTTCAGCGGGTGGCCCCGCGTCTGCGGGTGTCCCCGCTTGGTTTTCACGCTCGATCCTTCTCTGGATCGCGCGTTGTTGGCGCAGCCTGGCGTTGTCCCGAGCCTGCTGCCTAGATGCCAGTATCGCTTGCTGCGTGTCGTGCACGTCGCGGATGTAGTCTGGCACGCTGCCCATAGCGGATGGCACCGCGAGACCAGCTGGCTGAACTACGGTCTCGGGGTCCGTCGGCGTGGGCATGTAGGCGTAGTGCGGCATAGACTGCGCATCGACCGCTCGTGTAAACTGCAAACGAAACATCTCATTGGCAAGATTCCGAGTGTATTCGTTCGCAGGTGGCCCCGCAATCATAGGAGTGTTATTCATCTGCGCGTAGTACTCCGGGTACATCGGCGCGTCCATGGCCTGTGCCTCTGCTGGTCCATGATTGTCCCATCCATATATTGGGTGTGATGCTATTCCTGGAATAAACACCTGTCGATATGGATTCGTGGGATCAGCATTTGGAGCATCTTCAGAAGTCCAGCTCCAGAGAGGCCGAAAGTCGCCATGATTCGTAACATCTATGTTGCGGTTCCGCAACAGGCTGGGCACTCTATCAGCTTGTTGCTGCAGAAAGGTAGCCTGTGCTCTCAAGTTGGCTGCCCGACGTTCGTAGTCTGAACCTTGCTGTCCGTCAGCGGGTGGCCCCGCATGTGCGAGTGACTCCGCAGGCGTTCGCTCGGCGGGTGTCCCCGCAGCCACTCCTCCTCCACTACCCCTCGGAGTGCCAAAGGGAGTGGTTGCCTGGAGTGCTGCTGCGAGCGCCGGATTCCCGCGAATCGCCTGGAGTCTTTGCCACAAGCTGTTCTCGCTCGTTTCAGACGGCGGAGTCCGAAACGGCGAGCCACCATCTGATCCGCCCATAGGGACAAACCTCGCACCTCCAGCTTGCTGCGGAGGGCGTTGTGGTTGTGGTCCTAGGATGCCTGGTGGCTCCGCAGGAGGGCGCAGGTTCCTCTGCTGTGCGTCTTGGATACCTGTATGCACCGCCCACGGGTCAGCACGGTATAGCTGATCGGTTAGTCCAGAGACGTCGGCTGATGTCAAATGGCTGTTGAGGGCCTGGACCCATGACTGCTGGTCCGGCCTCCAAGGAGATGCTACCGTTGCTACTGGTGTGACCACTTGTTGCCATGAACCGTCCGAGGTGTCTACCGCGGGTGTCCCCGCACCTGCGGGTGGCCCCGCTTCAGGCATGACCTCGTCCTCCTGGGCATTCATCATGAGGACTGTCTGTGTGTCGTACGGTCGTGGAGCAACATCTTGCTCGGTCATGACCAAATTGAATGGACGACCGTCCGTCTTAGTCCAGCCCTTTAGGTACATGGCGTGATCTTCCATTACACCCAGAGTTCTGTCACACATTTTAAGTGGCAGGTAGTCATCGGTGCGAATCCTGTCCGCGGGTTGGCCCCGCCTCCGCGACTTGTCATAAGCCAGCGGATTGCTCCAGGCTTCGCCGACCCGATATTTCGCAATGCTCACAATCTGGAGGATATGATCGGGCGGTATACGTCCGTCGTGGCCTCGTGTCATGACTATGTCATTTGCTGATCTCCATAGGGAGAAGCCACTGGACAGCATCTTGTTGATGCTGCAGAATATGAGCACCTCCGAGTCAGGACGGATGCCCGATTGAATCCTCGGGTCGCCCGGGAGGTAGGGGCAGCCGTGCACAAATTGGCGCCCCCCCTTCCTCTTAGGGTTGTCCTGTGCGAGGCATGAAAGGCCATTAGCAAGAATGTCCTTGACATACTCCCACTGTGTCCCGTGGATGAAATATACTGGGTCGTCTGGTTCTTTCATCCATGTTGTGATCGGCTTGTACAGCGACTCGGGACAGTGGATGCCTGGACTGCTGTGGCCGTTCGTGGCTCTGATGAAGTACTGTGGCCTGCGTGCCTTTGGTCGAAACCTGGGAGGCAGCAGCATGCTGTCATCAACGCACTTCATCTGGAGCCTGCCCTTCTGCATGCCGTGATGGTCAATCATCTCACAGCAGTTTAGCAGCACCCAATACACGTATGACGTGTGGGGCTTGCCCTTGATCAGCACCTCGTGCATTTCACGATAGCCTTTCCACTGATCATTTTCAGTCCAGTTTGTCAGCAGATCGTCAACGACAACCCAGCCATCGTATGGATCGAAAGTGCTGATCTTTTCGAAGTGTCGGCTGAATCCGTCCTTCCAATATGGACTGTGGCGTAGGGCTGTAGAAAACCATATTGACACCTTGGTCATCTGCCCTTCACGCGGCAAAGTCGGATCCATGCCGAACCTCTCCATGACCTTCAGGAGCTCTGCTTTATGCTGCGCAACGCGTAGTGGCGGCCTGTCTCGCAACATATTTCCCACGGTTTGTTGTTCACGTTCCCAGTCGTTGCGGCACTCGAAGTTACGACGAACAGGACAATTAATGACATCGTATCGGTCCGTGTCGTCTGGAGTGACTCGTGGGTTTATGGTGCGCTTCGGGCCTTTGCCTTCAATGCCTTGCCAGTATTCGATGGCTCCCAAAGGGATGTTCCTTAGAACAGACATTATTGGCTGCCCTTGTGCGGGTGGCCCCGCTAATGCAGCCGGCGGCGCTTTAACGGGTGGCCCCGCTAATGCAGCTGGCGCCGCTTTAATGGGTGGCCCTGCAGAACCTGCGGCTGACGAGGCAGCTCCTGCGGATGACTCCGCGCCAGGGTTCGGGTGACCTTCGTCAGCAGCTGCATCATCGGTTAGTTTCTGTTGGTCGCCAAATTCTTTGAGGACTCTGAAGCGTTCTTCCCTTGAGAGAGTGCCTTCTGCGGGTGTCCCCGCTGCTACGGCTGGCGCCGCTTTAGCGGGTGGCCCCGCAGAGCCCTTGTCCTCCTTAGCCTTGGCGGCCGCTTCCGCCCGCACCGACCTCATCCCAGCTTCGGGCTTCGGCTGTGCTTTCATTCGTGCCGAACCTGGTCGTGGTGCAAGGCGCGGCTGATGCAGAGTTGGAGTCCAGTCACCTCGGAAAGCTGCCTTAGGCTTGTCGCGAACTTCGTCCTTGACATCGCCTTGGGTCGCCGGTGGCATCGGGGTCGATGGTCCAGCAAAAGCCTTCCTCCTCTCCGTCACGGACAGACCGGGAGGATCTTCCAGCTCAAGGTCGTCCGTCTTGGCGATCCCTCTGGCCTTCGCCCGCCCCTGTGTTCCTTCGGGGCTCTTGGACGGGTGCCTTTTCGCAGGAGTCGGTGAAGACGAGGAGTCGGCTTTAGGTCTTGGAGGTGGTCTGCTGCCCTTGCCCGGTTGTGGACCAGGAGGGTCTCTAGGAGGGCCTTCTGGCTGGCCATGATCATGGATGACCTGCCTCATCTGGTCGATGTCGGCAGTACCTTTTATGGCCAGCTTGTACTTGCCATTCTCATGGCGGTAGATTACCCTCGTGCACAACCACTTCTGCGCCGAAGAGCTGTAGTACCAGCAGGCGCTTCCATCAGGGAATGGATTCTCTGAGCCGTCTTCCGCCGCCCATTCTTCATTCAGTTCGGTGTGGTCAGTGCCGGCGGCGGACTCAGCAGCAGATGCAACAGCTATCCAATCGTCTTCCGCGGATCCAGCGGCTGGCGCTGCGTCTGCGGGTGACCCCGCTTCTTTGCTGGATTCTGCGGGTGACCCCGCCTCTTTATGGAATCGGCGGTTCCATTCCTTGAGGCGATGGTCATTGGGAAGCTGTACCCAATTTTCCCTGACGATGTTGGCCACCTCTTCGGTCATAGGGACACGATCGGCTTCGGTGATGCGCTTTCCTCCTCCAGGGACCTCCTTATTAGGATCATGGACGTTGCCAGCGTCATCTCCATGAGACCAATTCCACGGGGTCTCACCGTGATGAGGGCTCCTGGAGGGGCGGTCCATCGGACACCTGCGCATGTGACCTTTGAAGGGCTCGCACTGACATACTTGTTTCCTGTATGTCTTGCGATCGTTGATGATCTCCTGTTTCTTAGCCCTTTTGTCCCAAGCCTCTGGCGTCTTGGTCTTGCCACCCTTGGTACGTATTATCGCGCCAGTTTCGTCCCTTTTTGTGCAATACTCCTTAGAATACCAGTGGCGAAGCGTGTCCATCGAGTAGCCGGGGTACCATTTGATGTACCAATCCGGCACATGCTGAGCGGATACTCCGACGGAGTGCTCAGTACTGTATGGATAGCCCGATTCATCATGTGTAGGGCGTCTGGGAGCTGAACGGCTCCTTCTGCGGGCTGGCCCCGCTGACGCACTACCGCGTGCCATTGGCCTTTGATCGTCATGCTCTGAGTCTCGGGGAGGCGACGGTCGTCTGTCCTTCTTGGCGTAACGCATGTCCTCCGAGTCCTCTGAGCTGTCCTGGACCATGAACACGTTTTGATACGGGCTTCTGAAGTACCCGATGTCGTTTAACTGCTCCATCGTGAGGTCGTTAATGTCCATTTGATCACAACCTTGCATGAATACATCCATAGACCAAGCGGGTGGCCCCGCTGTTGCGTCTGGCGTCTCTTCGGCGGGTGACCCCGCTAGAGCTTGGAGTGCTGTCAGCATCTGAGATGCTGACATGTCCGAATCCAAGTATGGACGTAGACGTGCAGCTCCTGGGTGTGACAGCAGTTCGTTCATAGTTATCTGCTGCTGTGCTGGCGCACTCAGGAGTCGGATTGCTTCTGAAACCTGCTCTTGGAGCATGTCCTTATAATCTTCTTCGGCTTCTTCGGAGTCGGAATACGCGGGATGGCCCCGCATTTCGTCATCGGCGTCTCCCGCCTCCGAACCAGCCCACGAAGGATTTGGCAGCAACGGCATGCCAATCACTTGCGGGGCCAGCACGGCGGTGAGTTCTTCCTCTGTTGCCGGGACGGTCTCGGCTTCGGAGACCTCGTCGCCGGCGGGTGGCCCCGCTGGAAGACCGAACCAAGCATTGTACGCGACCTCGTCGACCTCGTCCCAGCCGTGGAACTCGTCGAAGAGGGTCACTGCGTAGTCTTCCAGGGCTACAGTTGCTTCAGCGTAGCGGGCCATCACGTAATACGTGGAGGAGCCCGCGGCGGGAGCCGCTTCTGGATTGACGTAAAACTCGTAGTCAATGTAATCTATGTCATCCATAAAAGAATTTTGAGCCAAATGTACGGATCCCTTTCCTTTCCCCTTCGGGCATTGATCGCGCAAATGCTCTGTGCTACCGCATGTATGACACTTCATAGTATTGCCAGAAGCGTCCCTAGGGTTGCCCCTCCGCCCTTTTCCCTTACCGGAGGTCCGCCTGTGACCCCGACCTTTGCCTCCGATAAGAACTTCTTCAAAAGCCATATCAGTTAAGGACGTGAGGAAAGCAGTAATACCCCTACCATGCATACGGCGTCTGCGACCCCCTTTGCCACGACCCTTTCCAAATCGTTTGAAATGTCGGCGTACTGCACGTCTCACCTTTCTGACTGGTTTCTTCATAAAGCGCCTCCAACGGCGTTTTGATTTGCGATAAGCCATAAAGGCGGCTTCCGCTCTTTGTTGTTCAGAGAGGTGAGTGTCATCCGCTGGGTAGTCATTACCAGCAGAGACTATGCCATTGTGCTCATCGTCAGATGAGGTATCCGTGTCAGTGCCAGATTCAAACGGTGAGGGTGGCTGAGACCCTTGAGCGGATGACTCCGCTTGGCCCCAGAGGGTTGTGCCCGAGGGCGGGCTTGCAGTGTAGGCGGCGCCTGGCGAGTAGTTCGACCAGGCGTTCGCCTCAGCTGCCTCTGCCGATGCCTGGCCAGTCTGCCCTAAAAGGGCAGTGGCCTCGTTGGGCATATCGGCTGGGTCAGCCCAGGGATTTGGCTCGCCAGGACCAGCGGGTGACCCCGCAGTCGTGGCGTAGACACCTGCATGTGAGTGGTGCCCTGTGAAGATACCCGCTATGTTGCCAGGAGAGCGCTCGGCAACATGTCCGTAGTTCCTCATCCTGGTCAGCAGCCTGTCATAGTCTGCTTGTGTTCGGGGCATCTGATGATTGAAGGGCTCAAGCAGGTGTTGGGCTCGTGACGCGCCAACGCCTAACGCTCTGAAGAGAATCAGCGTTAGGATCTGAAAGTTGGGGATGACAAAGCCAACAGAGTTAGCCTCGTCACGGGCCATCTCGAATCGAGCTAATACTGAGTCGATTCGCTCGCCCCTTTCGACGCGGAAGTCGATAAGGGCAGTGCCAGAGTTGAGCTGGCGCTCATCTTCCAGATTTTCAAATTTGGTGCTCAGTAAGTACAGTATATATGTTACTGCATCCGTTGGCTGTCCATTGACAGTTACACCATAATTGATGATCTGGGAGGGGACCTGCATGGCGATACGACGAGCCAGACCTTGAAGGCCTCGTTGTAGTGCTGCAGCTTGTTGTGGTGGTGTCATATTGCCACTCGTTACGTTTAACCATGCATGTACTTCGCGAACGTATTCGCGAAAAGGCGTAGTACCGGCAGGGTCCCATGAAGGGCCAGTAGTACGCGTGTCGTCCATCCCCTGCCGCATGTATCCCACAGCACATCCCATTATTACCCACAGAATGCCGAATATAGTTATCTTGATCCAATGCATGTGCATTTCGGCTTCGGTGATTGGTTTAGGCTGTGGTTTGTCAGGCTCTGGCGTAGTAGCCGTGAGGCGCCTGACTGGCACGGGATGCAGGTGGCCCCGCTGCGGGTAGCCCCGCAGGGTGACCACGTTCTCGATCGAGTTGCCGATTGGCATCTGGTGGAAGTCGGGAGTGAAGTAGCGCAGTGAAGTAGGAGAGAGCGTCTCGAGTTCGCGGGTTGCCCCGCTAGCTCGATCGCGGACTGGCTCCGCTCCTCGCAGAGCCGGCGCAACATGGTATTCCACCGTAGTAGTAGTCCACCAAGTTGTGCCGTGGATTACAGGAATCAGAGCGAGAGCCAGCCACACGAGAGTGTAGCCAGCTCCGCTACCAAGTCGAAAACAAGCTGGTAAGCTTAGGTATGTGTTACGCTTTAAGCGTTGCCATATCCCAGGCTTTGGCTCATATCGCATGAGCAAGAGAGCGAGACGAAGCATGGGATCTGGAGTAAAGGATAGGATGGGCATCGTCAATGGAAAAGGTATTTTCCGATCTCTGATGCAAGTCGTGCGCCTCAGTGAGGCACAGTCATATATCTGGCCGGGCCCGGCTTGAGCCAGGCACGGCAGCGGTACATGCTCGATTTATACCTCGCCTTTAACCTTCTCCGTTTAAAGTCCCTGCTCCAGAAGCTCTGCCGGGGGGGGGGGGCATCGAGGGCCTCAAAACGGGCCACGAGGGCCCCAAGCGACCTCCAAGACGATCCACGAAGGCCCCGACTCGCCGAAACATCGTCCCAAGACGCCCACCATGGCCTCCAGACGGCCCAAGATGCCTCCAAGAAGCTTCGAAGAGACCTCCCACGAGGGCCCCAAGAGGCCAAAATCGTTGATTGTCATGTGTTTCGCTTTCTCGCCTGTTCGGGCTTCCGACGCTCGAAGACGGCCCAAGAGGCCCCCAAGACCGCCTCAAGACGGCCCAAGGGGTCCCTAACACGGCCCAAGACGGCCTCAAGACAGCTCAAAAAGGCTCCAAGAGGGCCCCAAGAGGGGCCCTAGCAGGGAACCACGAACCAAGAGGCCCTCCAGGGAACCACGAACCAAGGGGCCCTAGCTTCCCGCCCCAAGAGGCCCCCCGGGTGCCCCAGGAGGCCCTCCAGGGGCCCCAAGAGGCCCACACGAGATCCCCAAGAGGCCTAGAAAAAAACCCAAGAGGCCCCAAAACAGCCCGCCAGAGGCCTCCAAACTGCCTCGGGCGGGCCCACGAGAGGCTTCTCACGAGATCCCAACCAACATCCAAGAGGCCTCTGAACCACAACCCAGGCACTTGCCACAGGGGTGCCTGACGTGCTAGACCCTTTCGGTTTTTGGTTTTGGTTCCATTCCAACAGAACCCCCCCTGGGGATTCGGCCCGTCCCGCCGGCCACCCGAAGGGCGCGCAGAGATGCACAACAGGTGGTTGCAAAAGGTTTTTCGGCTCCAGCCGGCTCCAAAATGGCCTCCAAGATGGTCAAGATGGCCTCCGAGTTCGCCCAAGATGGTCCAAGATGGCCTCGAAGACGAGCCAAGAGAGTCCAGGATGCCTCCAAGAGCGCACAAGAAACACCTCAGACAGCCCAAGACGGCCCCAGAGGCATCCAAAAGGTCTCCAAGACGGCCCAAGAGGTCCTCCAGGGTCCTCAAGGACGGCCCGAAGAGGTCAAAATCATTCAGTTTCCTGTGGTGTTTGAAGGATTCTGGCTTTTGCTAATGTTCGGCCTTCCGACGGCCCAAGACTGCCCAAGAGGCCATCAATATCGCCCCAAGAATGCCCAAGAAGCCTCCAAGACTGTCCCAGGACGGCCCAAGAGCCCCCCAAGACGGTCCAAAGAAGGCCCCAAGACGGCCCAAGAGCCCAAGAAGCCCCAGATGGCCTCCAGACGGCCAAGATGACCTTCAAGATGTCTCCAAAACGGCAAAAATGGCCTCCAAGACGGCGAGGATGGCCCCAAGGTGCAGCCAAGACTGCCCAAGATGGCCTCAAGATGGCCTTCGACTGCCAAAAAAGCCCGCAAGAGGCCTCCAAGACGGCCCAAGAGCCCTCCAAGGCGTCCTTCAGGAGGTCCCGACAGGGTTACAGGCCAAATCATTGATGTTCCTTAGGTGTTTGACGGATGTTGGCTTTTGCTCCGTATCAGCTCTCCGACGGCCCAAGACGGCCCAAGAGTCCCCCAGCATCGTCTCAAGAGCGCCCAAGAGGCCTCCAAGATGGCCCCATGACAACCCAGGAGGACCCAACGAGGGCCCCAAGAAGGCCCCAAGACGGCCCAAGATAGCCCCGAAGACGCCGAAGATGGCCTCCGAGACGGCCAAGATGGCCTCCAAAATGCTACGCGTCCAAGACGGCCAAGAAGGCCGCCAAGGCAGCGAAGATGGCCCCAACATGCACCCAAGACGGCCCCAAATGGCCTCAAGATGGCCTTCGACTGCCCAAGAGACCCGCAAGAGGGCTCCAAGACGGCCCAAGAGCCCTCCAAGACGTCCTCCAGGAAGGCCCGAAAGTGTCAAAACAGCCTCCAGACGGCCAAGATGGCCTTCAACATGCCTCCAAGACGGCCAAGGCGGCTTCCAAGACGGCGAGGATGGCCCCAAGATGCAGCCAAGACTGCCCAAGATGGCCTCAAGATGCCCTAAGACTGCCCGAAAGGCCCGCGAGAGGCCTCCAAGACGGCCCAAGAGCCCTCCAAGACGTCCTCCAGGAAGGCCCGAACGGGTCAAAATGGCCTCCAGGCGGCCAAGATGGCCTTCAAGAAGCCTCCAAGGCAGCCAAGACGGCCTCAAAGACGGCGAAGAAAGATGGCCCCAAGATGCACCAGGACTGCCCAAGATGGCCTCAAGATGGCCTAAGACTGCCCAAACGGCCAGCAAGAGGCCTCCAAGACGACCCAAGAGTCCTCCAAGACGTCCTCCAAGAAACCCGAAAACTCGGAAATCCGAAAGCTCGGAAATCCGAAAGCCCGGAAATCCGAAAGCTCGGAAGCCCGACTTCGTGGTCCCCGAAAGCTTTCGAAACCCACTCGGGGAACGCGTGGCCCGATAGCTTTGCCAAGCTCAAACCCAACTTTCGGCCACGCAGGTGCTTCCAAGAAGGCAGGGGGCGGCGGTGATTCGCAGTAGGCGTCTTCGATACAAATACAAACATAAGTCACGCAGCACCCAGAAGCAGCAACAGCGGCCTAGGATGCCTCCATGACGTCCCAAGAGGCCTCGAAGAGGCTTCCTAAGAGGACCCCAAGAGTTTATAGAATGGTTGATGTTCATTCGTTCTTCCACGGTTTGTGGCCTTCCAGCCTTCTCGGGTTTCCGACGCACGCCACGAGCTCCCCGATGGGGCCCCAGGAGCCCCCCAAGACGCACCCACGACGCCCGAAAGAGGGCCCAACAGGCTCCCAGCCACTCTCACAGGGGCATTCGCCGTGTCTCGCAGAGGTATCTGAACCACGACCCAGTCGCGGCGGCGAGATGGGCGGCCTCACAGCGGGCCAGGAGGACAACACGACAGCTCCAAGACGGTCCAAGACGGCCCCGAAAAGAATCATTATGTCCCAAGACGCCCAGGATGTGTTCCAGATGGCCCAGGATGCCTCCACGACGCCCCAAGGGGCCTCGAAGCGGCTCCTCAAGAGGACCCAAAATAGTTACAGAACGGCTGATGTGCACTCGTTGTTTTGAGGCTCTTGGCCTTCCACCTCTCTCGGCTTTCCGACGCCGACGCTTGAAGACGGCCCACGATCGGGGGGAACGAAAGGGGGGGATAGCAACGGGCAGGGTTGAGAATCAGCTTACGTAACTGATCTTCCCAGCGCCTCCCGGCGCCGGGAGGCGCCCATGTATCGAGGAATGGGCCAGGCGGCGGAGCCGAAACCAGCTGCATGCAGCAGATTTCGTTGGTGGTTAAAACGAGCCACCGAATCGAGAATCCCTGAATCCCTGAATCCCTGAATGTGCGAATCATCAGAATCCCTGAATCCTTAAATCCAGCTTAATGGTGCTTGAATCCCTGAATGTGCGGCGCGAGAGCGAAAGCCACCGAATCAAAACGATCCCCCTACAGAACCGAAGCTGCTGCAGACTGTTAGGACGACTGTGCGCGCACTAGGGCGACACCCATGTTTTGAACACGCTCCCCCTACATCAATGACGCTGCAGCAGAATTATAGAACGAACGTGCGCGGCACAAAGGCGAGAGCCGGATGTCCAAAAAGAACAAGCCTCCATTGATGAAGCGGCTGCACACTTTTGGGACGAGTGTGCGCGGCGAGGGGGCGAGAACCACATTGTCGAAGCGACCACCCCCCAATCCGCGAGTGAGAAGAACTTCTACGACGAAGACGTGCGCGGCACGAAGCACGAGCCACATTCTGAAAAAGGAGCCGCCCTCCGGCCGCGAAGCTGCTGCACACTGGTACGACGAATGCGCGCGGCACTGAGTGGAGCACCTCCTGAAAACACACACACACACACACCTTCGGTCGCGAAACGGCTGTAAACTTCTCAGACGCATGTGCGCGGCTCAAAAATACAAACTGCATTTTGAAAACGGCCCCCCCGTACTCCACCCGCGAAACTGCTGCCAACTTCTAATGCGAAGGCGCTTGGCGTTGAAGCGAGAACCATGTGTTGAAAACGTCACGATCGCCATCCGTGATACGCCTGCAGAACAAAGGTTGAGGACCATGACTAGGGAAGAAGTCTCAGGCGGAACACCCGGCCCACCCTACCAACACGCCTGGGGGTGTTGCAAAGAAGAACTTGGAGAAGAGGAGGAGGAAGGGTGAGAGGGAGAAGGGAAAGGCTCACGAAGGTACATGACAGGGGATGACACCAACTGTGCGACACGGAAATGTATGAATAACCACCGCGGGATCGATATCCAGGAACTTCAACAGGCGAGGACTGTGGATATGTTTGCCCCAACCCCCATGACCCAATCACACCAGCCCTCTGGACGGAGAACCACGCCAGCCCAGTCACTCCATGCGCCAGCCCCCATGACCCCACTGCCTGAACGCGTTGCCACGCTCATCTTCCCCATTCGGAGAGGGTATGATTTCTGTCTTTTCCATATACATCACCTACACCACCAAGCTAGAAACACCACAGGATCAATGTCGACCCACCCCCCGACAATGCCTTGCAAATAAGGATAAGAAATTCACTTTGTCATACAATCTGGATCATGCGTGGACACCCCGCGGTCGCTTCGCAGAAATTTCTGACAGGGGCGGCGGGGGATCGGCAGATTGCCTGCTGCGCGCAATGCCAACACTCTCCCCCCCATGCCTTGCAACAAACACAATATAAAGAAGGTTATCTGCTACGTTCGGCGGGAACATTTTTGCTACCACATGCCACTCGTCTTGGCGAAGCTGAGACGCACCAAACAGCCTGGCGACAGAGCGTTGAGGGGGAAAGAAGGGAGGGAGGGAACCGAAGAAAGGCTATGGAGTCCACGGCCCCCCGTTTAAACACGTTCGTTCTTTGACCCGTATCATCAAGTCATTTCGCTCACAACCTTCCCGTGCACGCACAGACACGTTAACTGCCACGTCCGGTGGGGAACAGTTGTGCTACCACATGCCACTCGTTTTGGCGAAGTTGAGACGCACCAGACACCCCCAAATCCCAACGGGTGCACTGGGAGGGCGAGGTGGGCCAAAGGAAGACAGCCGCCTCACGGTCCCTGTGGCGGCTTAATCGACAGTTCACGATACAGTCAGCTAGTTTGGGCGGGTACGATGCAGCGAGAGATGCCCACGTGGCCCCCGAGGGGGCCTTACCCTCCAGGATAACGTGGGGTTTCCCTGGAGCCGAGCAGACACCCCCAATGCTGTGACAACGCCGCTCAAACTGTAAAATATATTGGGGGTCAACACCGAAGAACAAACAAACGGGTCCGCTTCCCCCAGCGAGCCCCGAACTGACACTGGTCACATACACGAGAATGCATACCATGCTGCTTGCGCAAAATCTGGAGCTCCGAGGTGTGCCATAGACGACTGTTAATCGGATGCTCAAAACAGAACGGCACATCTGATCGCACGAGCGCTTTCATAATCCTCAAAGCTGCTGCAAAGGTCGAGTTGCCCTGTACAGTCCTACGTTTAATGTAGTCTGACGCGTCTGGGATGCCCCAGGGAAAAAGCTTCGAGCGACCGGGCTGGCGGCCTCTATCCGCGGCTGTACCCCAAGACGCACAAGGGGGCCCAAGACATGCCGCAATGACTTCTTCACGGCTTATGGCGGCGCGAACTCGGGCGATCACAACGGGCCTGGTGAGGTCCTCTTGGGGCCCACTGAGACCGAAACCATGATTGTTAAAACCGCGCCTCAACGCCGCTTTGCCCAGTGAATCTGAACCCGAGAACACATCCAGAACATGGTTACGCTGGCGGCCATGCCGCTTCACAGGGTAATCGCCTCGGCACCTTTTCCGATCAGTATGTCCTCGAGACGTCATTCGCACTCTCTCAGCATGTCTTGCAGCTGGGGCGAGAGGAGTGACCAGCTCTGACCCAACCGCGCCGCCTTCTCGCACCGCTGCGTCGACTTGGCATGCTGCCACTGGTCTCTCTTTAGGATATCCTCGATTGTTCTGCACCGTATTGAGTTGTCTATGCTTGGGCCCGAGTGGCGAGCCTGGCATGGCACTACGTGCTCTTGCACCTGCAGATCTGACAAAGCTTTCTCGAATAGGGCCAGAAACTGCGGGTAGCTGAACTCCGGAAGCTGGGCGTGGCACGCTGAAACCAAGCGCTGTCTAGCATCGCCCCGACGTCGGCCAGGCCTGCCTCGCCCCGCGGCGGCTTGTCGTTCGGGCGCAGCAGCAGGGGCCACCAGCGGCGCGCGATGTTGCCGCGCGCCAGGGCGAGCAGGCGGCTGGACCTGAAGTAACCCGACACCATCGTGAGCCAGAACACGGCCATCTGCAGCGCATTCCTCACCACCATGCGCCAGGCGAGCCCGCGCCAGAGGGCCAGCGGCCATGCGCGGCGGCTCCGCCCAGGCGCCAGCTTGCGCCAACCCCGGAGGCACCTCCAGGCTCGGGGCATCTCGGCCTCCCCTTGCTTCGAGAACACTGGGAACCTGAACGTGGGGCCTGCCATGACCTGATCTCCCTTTGCCGACTCCTGGCCTTCGAAGAACAGGTCGTTCATAGAATCGACAATTGCATCGTCCACCTCGCTGGCCGACGTCAGAGCTCGCATCGGCTGGCTGTCGCAGAAATCCAGGAAAGAGTCGAGCTCCTGGGCGCAGCGGCTCCGCGCGGGCGCGAACGCCGACCGCCTGTCCAGGAACGTCTGGCCCTCCCCCGCTGCGCTGTCCAACAGCGCCTCGGCCTTGTACGCGCGCCTCCGCCGATTGGCCCTCCTGAGCAGCTCCCTCTCCCGCCGCTCGCCTGCTGGCACGGCCTGCTGATCGTCGGAGGCGCCGTTGCCGTCGTCGCTGTCGACCGCGACTTGGCGCGGCCAGTCCTGGGGGAGGGACCGGAGCCCCTGGTCGCGCTCGGGGAGCTTCGGCGTCGGTGGCAGCGCCGCCAAGCTCAGGCGGGACAGCCAATCCAGCGACCTCTGCTCTGCAGTGAGCCTCGCCAGGCGGCGAGGGCGATGCGGGGGCCGGCGGCCCGCCTCGCGAGGCACCAGCTGTCGCGGCGGCGGCGAGCCAGGCGCGGCAGGGCCCGGCCTCTCCAGCAAGCGCGGCCGCCTGGCTGGAGCCCCAGGCCGGGGCGTCGGAGCCCCCCGTCGGACGCTCCGCCGAGACATGCAAGAGCGAAGGCCCACTGGTGGGACGTGCCTGAGAACAGGTTTGAGCCAAAATGGGGCACGAAGACGTCAGACCGCCTTTCGAATACATGGGAAAAACGCTCACAGGGATGCTTGGTGGCCCTTGCGATTTACAAGGTCAACACGGGCTAACGCACTGAGCGCTCGGGGCTACAGATTGGCTGGAGCCCTGCGAAATTCTTGGATGGAGAAATTTGGAAGGGAGCGCGAATCTCGGGGGGGCCTTCAAATCTGGGCTCCGAAGAGGGGAGGACATCGGGAAGTAGCGCACCAAGGGGCTCTTTCGCCCCTTTCTTGTCAAAAACTCGAGACCCGCAATCCGCTGGATTCATTTCGGGCGGAAACCATCTCACAGGCACTTTCATATTTCTCGCGAGACAATAGGCGTGAAACCTGCGACCTTGGACAAGAAGGGCAAACTCTCTTGCGCGACTCCTGTTGACAGATAACACCACTGACATGTTATCCGGCAATATCAGTTGGCGGCAGGCGGCGCCGGACACTGACTGGGCCACGCGGTGGGCGCCCATCGCCAGCGCCCGGGCCTCCTTGATATGAATGACCTCATCAAAACGCCAGCGCTGCACCTGCTTGGTCCGCCAGCAGGTGCTCGCCGGCCCCGCCGCGGGCACCTCGGGGAAGCTCGGGTTGGGCTCCCGCGCGCCAGCCAGCGGGTCGCCCTCGGCTGTCTCCGCCAGCCGCCACTCGCCGCGCTCATCGCGCCAGAAGCCGGCCGCCGCCAGCGCAGTCTCACGGGCGCCGCGGCGGGCGACGGGCTCGCCGTCCGCAGCTCCCCCGGCCCCTGCCGCCACGGGCTCGCGGAAGCGAGCGCGCTCCTGCGCGCGGCCCGCCTCGGCCGCCAGGGCGCGCGGCCAGCGGGCGGTCGAGGCGGCGCCCGCCTCAAGGCTGCTGTCGGTGGCCACTGCCAGATCTTTCCACTGCAGCGCCCAGTCGCTCTCCAAGAAGATGAGAAGGCCGCGGAACGTCTCCAGCTCCTGGCGCGCCTCAGGCCACAGGACACGCGGCTCGGCGTAGGACTTCCGCATGAAGGCGTACACGGTGTGAAACGCGCTCAAGGTC
This sequence comes from Prorocentrum cordatum, assembly GCA_963575745.1. Classification (NCBI taxonomy): domain Eukaryota; class Dinophyceae; order Prorocentrales; family Prorocentraceae; genus Prorocentrum; species Prorocentrum cordatum. The sequence goes on along the minus strand of CAUYUJ010016560.1, from coordinate 548,094 downwards.
CCGCGCGATAGCAGGCCCGCAAAGGCGCAATGCCCCACCAGCACCTCCACCGCCCATCCAGTGAGGCGACGGCGGCGAAGCAAACCGTTGAGCGCCTGTCGAATCAGCCAGAGGCGTTTCTAAGTGACCCTCGTCCTCCAGCACGCCCCCGAGACCTCGGCGCCCAACGTCTCGGCGTCGGTGCCCACCGAGCTGCCGTGCAGGAGCAAGCCCCGCTGGTCGAAGCCCTCGACGAGCTGGGCAATCGCATCGGAGACGAGGGGCTCCTCAGTGGACGCCGCGCCTAGGTTGTCGACGTGCGCGCAGTGCAAGACGTGGCCCTCGGCCGCGGTCGGGCCGAAGACAGCTGGCCCCCCATCGGTCAGTCAGCGGGCTCTCGAGCAACTGGGGACAGATGGCGCGCGCCCGCTGCTCGTCGATGCGCTGGTCCGCCCGCGAGCTCCACGCGAAGCCCATCGGGAAGCCGGCCCAGCAAGGACTAACCAGATCGCGCCTCCCCAGTGTCCTACCTTCCCAAAACTGGCCCTCGGCGCCGAGCAGGTGCGCAGGTACCTCAGGAAGGCAGAAGTACTCAGAGAGCCATCCAGGGAGTCGCAGCCCGCGGAAGCAGCCCTTGACGTCGGCGAGGCCCAAGCGCAGGGAGTAGCCACGCAGGAGCTGGTGGGCCCCCTCACTCCAAGGGCCCAGATCTTCAGGAAGAGCGATCTCCACCCGGCTGAGGCCTTCGGCGCTGAGGAGGGCCACGCCGGGCGGCGACTCGAAAAGCAAGTTCGCAGGCCTGGCGCCCAGGATAAGCCGCAGCCTCTGACCGCCATCCTTCTCGACGAAAAAGAGGCCGACCTGGCAGCGAGGGCGTCTGGTCCAACCAATCAGGCCACGGCGATGCAAGTCGGCGATGAACTGTCTGTAGGTCTTCGCGCTGCGCTTCAGCGCGGGGTCAAAGTAAGGCGTCGCTGAGGAGGGGGGGCTGTCGGCGCGCAGCGTGCGCTCGGGGTGCCCCTTCAGGAAGCGCTGGGCCTCGGGCGGGGCCACGCCCTCGAACGGCGGGCAGCCCTCCACTGTCTCGGGCAAGGAGACGAGGCCCTTCTTGAAGGGCGCGACACGGGTGAGGCACCCCGCCCCATCGCACGGCGTGCGCCCTCGCAGCAGCCGGCGAACGGCCGCGCCTTCACTGGGAACGCCAGGACCCGGGTACCGCCTCGAGGCCAACTCATACATTCGCTCCAAAACTTCGAGCTGCATCGAGTCGGGCTCGAAATAAGACGGGTCACTTCGGAAGCCCGCCAGCCAGTTCAGTGCACCCACCGCCTCGTTACCCATCTTGAACACCAGCCGCTCGCGCCGCCGAAGGACCAGGCTCCGCGTGGAGCCGACCGCGGGCAGCTCAGGCAGGCGCCAGCGGCGAGGCAGCGGGGGCAGCTCCCTGGCACTGCGCGAGGCGGCAAGCCGACCACGCGCCACCCCTGAATCCCGGCCGGGGACGGGGTCCCCCCCGGCCGTGGGGGCAGTCATTGCCCCTTGGGGGGGGTCGCCCCCCCCCCCCGCCCCCCTTCGGTCCCTTCGGCGGCGGGCGCCCTGGCCGGCCCTTGCCGTCGTCCTGAGGGCCGTCGCCGTCCACGCGCTGCGGCCCCTTGCCGAACGCCAGCACCACCTGGACCTCCTGCTGCTCCTTCATCTTGCGCGTGGCGAACTGTTGCAAAAACCTGGCCCGCGATGTCGTCCGAGGAGGCGGCGCCCGCGTAGAGGCGAGCGCGACCCCGCGCAGGCTTGACCGGGTCCGAGTAGACCGCACCAAGCCCGCGATCCCCCTCGCCGCCGTCTCCAGGCACATCAAACCTCCCAAGTTCACCTGGTCGTGCGCGGCAGCCCAGAAGAGGATGTCAGAGAACCCGCAGCTCGTGAGCCACCCTGTCGTTGTCACCCATACCCTTCGACCTCAAGAAATCCCACAACCAGGACCTCGGGTCGCCGCTGGTGCGCTCCATGTTCTTGCACACCGTCAGGGCCGAGGCGGGGCCCTCGATCGGCTGGTCTGGGAAGGCCTCCTGCGAGGACTTGCGGCAGGCGGTCCTGAAGGGTTTGTGCCTCTCGCCCTGCGCGTCGTAGTCCACCTCCAGGATGCGGAGATCTCCCCCGTCCGCCCCGGCGCCCGCGGGCGGCGGAGCAGCCGCGCCACTCACTCTATCGGGACGCGACCCACCCCCAGCGCCAGCGGCTCGGCCCAGGCGTTCGCGAAGGTCGGCGGCTGCTGCAGGTCCTGACCCGCCACGCTCCGCCTCCGCCGCTCGGAAGTCGCTGAGGCCCATTTCCCTGCGCCGCCTCGCCGCATACCCTGGAAGATCCTCCGCCTGCAGCGCCTCTATACGGCGGGGGCCCTCCGCGAAGACGAACAGCCCTGCCAGCGCCGTCGTGGAGACGAACCGCGGGTCTGCCCGATCGACCGCGGTGCCGACCACAGCGCTCTCCGTGGGCTCCGCGACGACCCAGGCGCGATCGTCCTCCAGCGGGGCGAGCGGCTGCTTTCCCCGCAATCGCAGCGACGCGGGCCGCTTCGCCTCGCCGAAGAACGTGGCCCACTCCACCAGCGCATCGCCAGGGCCTGCGACCTCGGCCGGCGGCTCCAGCGTGATGCCAGGCAGGCGCGCCTCCACCAGCGCGCGGCCGCGCCCGATCGCCGCCCGCAGCCCCTCGGCCGTGAGGGCGGCACGGAAGCGGTAGATCGGCCGCGGCCAACCCTCGGGCGCTCCGCCGCCGACTGGCATCAGCGCCGCTCCCTCCGGCCCCATCTGAGGATCGGCTCCCGTGAAGTCCTCCTCGTACTCGTCGCCATCGGGGGTCCGCGCCGCCCATGTCCCCGGCGGCAGGCTTGGGAAAAGCATCGCTCGCTCGTGGTCGACAGGGTCGTCGCTACATCTGACGACGAGCCGCTGCCCGTGTAGCAGGCGCCTCCACCACTCGCGCTCCACGTCTCGCGGGAGCAGCGCCGTCCCGCCCGACACCCGCAGCCTGTGGGCCACGGCGACAGCAGCTCCGCGCTACGCGCCAGGCCTCCAGAACGCCTGGGATTGCCGCCAGGAGAGCGCCGAGGGGGTCTTCCTCGCCCCCCGCCGGGGCCGGTTCCACAGCCGCGCAGACGGCAGGAGCTGCCTCACACGGCGGCGCCTCCGGGGACGGAGGGCAAAAGTCCGCGTCCTCTGGCGGCAGCCACGCGGGCGGGCACACGGCCTCCATTGCGCAAGGAAGCAGGCCAGGCGATGGCGGCGCTACTGGCAGGAAGAGCTCGGAGAGACGCAGGAGCCCCAGCGCGAGGACAGCCCAGTGCCCAGCTGGGACCTGGGACATCTCGAACCGAAGAAAGGCTATGGAGTCCAGGGCTCCCCCGTTTAAACAGGTTCGTTCTTTGACCTGTATCATCAAATTACTTCGCTCACAACCTTCCCGTGCACGCAGTGACATACTTGTCACGAACATTTGTTTGTTATTTCGGGCGGCGGTCGATACCGAGAGGGAGGGGGGATTGGGCCCAGGGGTCCGTAACGCTGTGGAGAAGTGAGGCACGTCTGGGGGGAGGTGCGACGCGATCGCCACAACATGCGCGCGAGCACCAGCATGTGGGGGGGGGTCCCGCCCACCCCCCCACCCCCCGCTACGCACGATCGGTCACGTCAACAGAGGGGGAAGGGGGCGGGGGGGGGGCTGCCTGGGCAACGACCGTTACGCGCTAAAGGATACACCAAACGGTCTCCCAAAACCTGGATCCTGCGCGGACGCCGAGCGATCCCCTTGCAGTGGTTTGTGTAACGGAGGGCGGGGGGGCGGGCGGTAGATTGCCTGCCGTGTGCGAAGGCAGGCCCCAGCACGCCCCTCAAAGCAGCAGTCGAAAAAGCACGTTGCACCAAGGACCGGACCATGCGCGGACGCCACTTCGGCAGGGGCGGCGGGGGGAGGGTGGCACGGTGCCTGCTGCGTGCAGGCCCACCACCCCTTTCCACAGAACATGCAGCGTTCCCTCTGCCAGGGACGGCAGGGGGGGCCTGCTGCCTGCTGCAGACTGTGCGCTGTGTCTGCAAAGAGACTGCGGGTGACCGCCCACAAGCGCTTTCACAGTGCTAGCAGACCTGCCGTCCCTGTGCAGTTGTTTTTGACAGGAGCGGTGGGGAGTCTGCATCTCGCCCAACGTGGCGTTTCTGGCGCACGTGGCGCCCCTGGCACGTGCGGCACCCCTGGGCTTCGCGCACCTGGCTGGCGTCTGCCTTGGTTCCCGATGGTTGTCGATGGCGGTCCCTACATATACTGAGACTCGGAGGATGCTGCTTGTGTAGTGTGAGACTGTGAGATCGGGTGCGAGTGAGGGAGACAGACTGCGGCGTTCTCCCCCTGCCTCACCCGACCAGCGACAAACCGGAGGCTATGCGGGCATTGTTCGCGGTGTTGGTGAAATCTCGCGCCTTCACCTTCCCGACGCTCGTAGAGGGCCCAGAAGGCCCCCACGACGGCAGAAGCGGCCTCCACGACGCCCACAAAGGCTCCGAAAACCAACTCCAACCGAAAGCAAGCCGGAAGACCCGAAAGGAAACTCCGACCACTCGGCCCCAAAAAACCCCCAAGAGGTCCCACCAGAGCCCCAAAAGGCCCACACGAGGCCCCCACCGGCAGGCATCTACTATACCCCCAATGGGTCGGCGGTGCGACGTAAGCCCAAGAATATGATTGTATAGGATTATGCTAGATTTGGCCCGTTTTCGACCACAAAGCAACCAGCACTGGTGCTGAGTTCAACCTCCCCAGAGTTGCATCCCGGGTGATCCGCCTGCCGCAGTGGGCGTGCAAGGCCGCCAGGCAGTACGTCCGAGCACCGCTTCTTATTATTCGTTCTCTTCTTCTTCTTCTTCAATCCTGTATCGCACTCTCAGAATGCTGCGCTGCAGGGGAAGACTCGGCTGGCCTGGCCCTGGAGGAAAAGAAACCAGTGACCATGGCAAAGACTGAACGCGGAAACGTCGCTGCCGATCTTGGTCGCTGTCCATCTTGGTCGCCGTCGGTTCGTGGATCAAACTGGCCCTTCTCCGACGATAGGCCTTATCGGGCACGCGCTAAAATGGATTACGGATCAGTGGATCCAGCAACGGCCACCCGCCAACATGGCTGCCAAGGCCGAGCCCGCAGCCGAGCTGGCCAGCGATGCCCGACTACCTCCTTCCTGCTTCTCTCGCACCCGCCTCCACCTCACTCGTTCCCCGAAGCAGAGGCGCTTCAAAGAGTGTCCTATGCTCCTATGCCTGTCTTCCACCCTACCACACCCCTTGTCAAATTCGCGTGCATCCAGCGAAGTCGCACAGCATTGATGGCACTTGCTCTCTTCTATGATTGGGCCCAAGCAGCATTATGTCAGCTGCTGGCCCAACTAGATGGGTTTCGAACTGCTGAAAGTTATCCAAGCCAATGCGCTCCACACGGGTTCGGCAGATAGGCTACATGACAAACCGGTCAAGACTTCCAACTTCGGCCTCGTTCGTGGTAGCGGAACGGGACCCACGGGGTCCAATTCGGGCTATAGCTGGGCACCTCTGCATCCGCTTCCCCTCGCCCCCTGCCCGCCCTTCCCCGCACATCGGGCACGCGCCAGCATGGATTTTTGGGATCCGCGGACCTGGCGCGGGGGCGTCAGACCCACGTCCGAAGGAACGGGCTGAAAAAGGCAGGCCTGCGAAGGCTGCAACTATAATGTAATCGATCCAGCGTGCCCAAGCATTCTGGGATAGCACAAGTGGTTCCCGAGTCAGCGCTTGCACTGACAAGGGTCGTATTGCGGAAATTGAAGGATTTGGCGAAAATTCCCCGCCGATGTTGGCGGCCGGCTTGGTTCCCGGGCTCCCAATTCCGGGTTTTCGGGTTCCTGGTTATTGGTTATGGGCCGATTTCGGTGGGTTCCAGGTTCCCGGGTTCCCGGTCGACCTCCTTCTCGGCTTCTTACCTTTATCGACCCCGCGATTCATTATCGATCAAACCATCCACTGACTGTATATATATATATATATATATACATGTATATATATATATATATATATATATATATATATCCATAACGTCAATTTGTTTCGTTAAAAATCTGAATTACCCAATCAATAGATGGTTCGAAAGGAGGATCGATGAAAACATCGATAAGGATATCGACTGGGAACCCAGGGCCCCGGGAAACCCGAACCCACAGAAATCAGCCCGGAACCAATGGCCAGGAGCCGGGGAAACTGGAACCGGGAACCTGGGAACCCAGCCGGCCGCCAACATCGGCGGGAAACTTTCGCCAAATCCTTCAATTTACGCTGTAGGACCCCTGTCAGCGCAAGCGCCGATTACGGAGCAACTTGTGCTATGCCAGAAAGCTTGGGCAAACGGGATCGACCGCGTTAGTTGCAGCTTTCGCCGGCTCGCCTTTGGCAGCCCGTCGCTTCGGACGTGGGTCTGACGCCCCCGCGCCAGGTTCGCGGATCCCCAACCCATGTCGGCGCGTGCCCGAGCGCGAGTGAAGGCGGGGAGAGGGCGAGGGGGAGCACGGAGAAATACGGGGAAGCACGGGGATGATCGATCAAACCATCCACTGATTGGACTTCTTCTATGATTTCTGTTTGGAAAAAATTTGGAGCAAAAAGAGCTCGCGCCATCCTAACAACGGCGCCCCGGGCGCACAGGGAGTTCCGCGCGGTGCTCCCCGGGGCCGCAGGGAGGAGGAGGAAGAGAAGGAGGAGACGAGGCGAGACGAGACGAGCCCATGGAATCGGCAGCTGTCAGACGGGGCATCAGCTTAGCACGGGGTTCTGGGGGCGGGTATCTTCGACCGTCACGGACTTGTTGAAATACGAATATGTAGCTCACTCTCCTCGAGCGAGGCACTGGCCTGCCGACGCCTCTGAGACGCGCAACCTCAGTTGGGGATTGGCTCGAACGGCACGGGAGACAGCTCGAGTAAGCATTTTATTACTTACTGCTGGCTCTCGCTAGTCGGTGCTCGCCCCCTCCCACGCCCCCGACCCACCGCCCTCCCCCTCCCTCGGAGGCAGCACTACTGTTGGAATGCCTGGCAATTCGCTCTGCGCATAGGACGACGGCAAAATCCGCCCCCCTGCTAACGCTCTGGCTGCTATACTTCCCCTGGAATCAAGCCGCGCTCAATCAGGACCGCTCGTTTCTCACTCTGCCGCCGCATCATGTGCCGTTCACTGCTGATGAAATCTCTCGCTCCAGCGGGCCCCATCGGCGCGCTGTCGTGGAACATCTCCCCCCCCCTCCGTCTCCAAGATCCTCAGAAAGAGATCCTGGGCCGGCTTGCGAATCAGGCTCTCCGCGACGAAGTGCGCGATCACGAGGCAGCGCTGGTCGGCGTCGTCCTTCTTCAGTAGCTTGAGACGCCCGTGCTTCGAAGCTGCCCCGAGCGTCAGGATGTTGCTGGTTGACATCGTGCTGGCCCAGAACTCCTCCGCGCCCGACCTCAGCTGCTTCTCCTTCTCGGCCTGGTCCCCCTCGGCGTGGGCACGCGTCGCGATGCAGTGGGCCCCTGCCGCGAAGATGCGCAGGCGCGGAGAGCCTCGCCCTCATTTTGTCCCACGCCCGATCTGCTCGCCTGCCTTCGCGCGATCCGCCAGCTCCTTGCTCTTGACGTCGCGTTGCTTGCCCGCCGCCACGAGCGCTGCCGGGAAGCCCTGCGCCGCGCTCATCTCGCGCGCAATGAACACCGCCGCCGAGAGGTCTGCCATGCCACGCGCGGTGGCTAGGGGAAGCCATGAACAGCTTGCCGTTGTTCTTCTCGCTGCCCTTGCCGCCGCCGCCCCCGGTCATCGTCCACTTGTCCTGACCTCCTTCTGCTGCCTCTGGCCTCCTCGCCTGCGTTGGGCCGAACCACGACGGCGTCGCCAGCTCGGGCACGGCCCCTGGCACCACGAGTCGCGCCCTCGGAAGGAGGAGGCCTGTCGCGCCCAGGGTCAGCAGCCAGGCGGTCGAGCTCCGAAGGCGGAGCCGCTGGCCACCGAGTCGAGCGACTGCTTGCTGGCCAAGGACATGACCTGCTGGACTTCCTCGCGCTGCATCTTTTGAACGTTGAAGGCCAAGGGATCTGGGCAAGCGAACTGCGATCCTGCGCGCAAAGGGGGGGGGAGCGCTCCCGTTGCCTGCACCTTTGCCCTTGCCACTGCCTGCCTTACCGCCAGCATCAGCTCCCCCTGCGTCTCGAGCACGGCCATTGCGCCAGCGGCCAGGCTTGCCCGATGGCTCGGGCTGGGAGACTGCCAGCTGCTGTGCCCACGGTTCTCGGGACGAGAGAGCTGCTCCGCATTGAAAACAATTGTTTGCCGACCTCCTGTTTTTGCCACTGCCGCACTTCCAACACGCCTGTTTGGTCATGCGAGACTGCATACCTCAGAGATTGTGGCAGTGAATGTATGTAAAAAGAAAAGAGCCTCCAGCCAGGGCAGGCTGATGGGGGAGGTTCTGAGCAGTCGGGGGCCGCAAATCCCCCCACGCCACAAAGTCAAGCTCTGAGCGAAACCGCTACGGACTTGAGCCAAAATGGCTACGGAGGAGGAGGAAGAGGGGGAGGAGGAAGAGGAGGAAGAGGAGGAAAAGGAGGAGGAGGAGGAAAAGGAGGAGGAGGAGGGAGGAGGAGGAGGAAAAGGAGGAGAAGGAGGAGGAGAAGGAGGAGGAGGAGGAGGAGGAGAGAGGAGGACGGGTCGCCTAAGCCCTTCTGATATTTCTTTATAAGAAAACATCCGAACCCAGGCGGTCAAAGAGTAGCAGTAAGAGATAGGTCGGCTTCCCCCAAAAACCCACACATGCTCGCGCCGTGAGAAAGTCGGGACGGGAAGTTCTTGGTAGCTTCTTGGGCCCGGGGGGCCCTCGCTGGGCCCTGGGACCGTCAAAAGACAACGCAGGATGAAACATCTGTCCCAGGGACTGGTTGGCGGCGCGCGCAAAGGGGGTTTGGGTTAGGTCGGGCATGTCACCCTACAGGGGGATCTTGGACGAACAAATGGGGAAACATACCCCCAAAATGCCCCCAAAAAATCAAAAAATAGTCCTCTGGGCATTTTTGTATTATTTTTGAAAATTCCTCCTGTAGAGGGACAGGCCCGACTTTCGAAAGGCTTCTTAGGAGGAGGCCGCTACTTAGCAGTCGCCGGCCGTCCATCTGCAGACAAGGCCCGCGCCTTTCTGAGATCGGGGGCGCGCAAGCATGGATTAGCGACCCATGGATTTGGCGCGCGGTCGCCAAATCCATGGATCGAGGGAGGTACCCTCCCCAAAGTGCGGCCGGTGCCACATCGTTCGCTGGCGGACCTTCCATTAGTAAACCACCCTTTAGTGAAAACGGCGTAGGACCGAAACCGACAGACCTGGACCCGCAAAAATGACGGCCGCGACGAATTTCGCGAACCGAAAACGCCAATTCGCTAATCGACGTGTCACGGTAGGAGGTCTATCGACCGCCGAAACGTCGACCCCTTTGCGCGTGAGCAAGTCGAGCCCCGCGGGAGCGCACTCCAGGCGCGCCGGACGTGTCCCAGTCCGTTGAGCAGGGACCGACCGTCTCAGTATTTCTATAGGCCTACCACGAAATACTCTTGGAACACAAAAGTGTCCTAAGAACAAACCGATGTGTTCAAACAAGACAGTCCCAGCCAGAAATGTTCTAAGAACATTTCGTGGAAACCATAGAAGGTTCTTAGAACATCCTACGGTCGGCCTATAGGCGAACCGAGACGCTTCGCCCCTGCTCGAGTCCGTGGCCCTCGCTCGAGACATCCTCGCAAAGTCGCCCCCCGGCGCGGGAGGAAGCCAGGCCCCGCCGCGCCCCCGGGGACCCTTTGGGGGGGAGCGCACTCCGGGCGCGCGGGGCGCGTCCCAGTGCGGCGCGCTTCCTCGAGACAGCCTCGCAGGGTCGCCGGATCACTCGTGGCGGAGGCCTCCAGCAGCTGGAGGAGGAAGGAGATGAGAGAAAGGAGGATGAGGAGGAGGAGGAGGAGGAGGATGAGGAGGCAGAAGCAGGAGGCAGGAGCCAGAGGCAGGAGGGGGAGGAGGAGGCGAAGGAAGCGAGGGGCAGCGGCATAGGGAGGAGGAGAGGAAGAGGAGGAGGAGGAGTGATAAGGTAGCTCCTCGCAATGCTGATCCTCACCCTCTTAATGGCCCCCCTCATGGCCTGATCCTCACCCTCATGATCCTCACTTTCATGACTCTTGCTCTCCTCACCCTCACCCTCCTGCCTCACGATCATGATCCTCACCCTCGTCATGCTCATGTCCAGTCCCCTGATCCTCACTTTCCTCGCGATGCTCACTGTGCCGATCCTCACTCTGCTGATCCTCCCTATCCTGCTCCACTTTCGCCTGCTCCTGATCCCTTGCTGACCTTCATTCTCCTGATTATCGCTCTCCTGGCCCTCATTCTCCACATCACCACGCTCTTGCTACACGCTCGCCTGCTTCTGAGCCGCGTCACTCTCTCACTCTCCTGATCCTCCCCCTCGCAAGCCTTGCCCTGCTGATCCTCATCCTGCTCATCCTCACCCACCGCACCACCGCCTCCCGTGGGCGCCCCTTCTTATATGTACAGAAACTCCCGATCATCCGCAGAGCGGCTGCTACTCGTATCATGTAACCCCCAAAACTAGCCCACTGGACCCACGCCCCATCCAAGCACCAAAGGTGGTAGACCCCTTTCTGCTGCCCAGAAACGTGGAAACACCTTAGAACAATCAATGTTAGCCAGCGTGGATTCCACACTGTGCATTCCTAGCAGCTTACGCGGCACAATCGATGTGGCACAAAATACCCAAAGAGGGGCCCAAGTCGATCAAAGATCGCCCCAAGAGGGCACCAAGAGAGGCAACGAGGGAGAACACGAAGCGAACATCCTATCTTCCCCCTCCCCTCCCCAGAGGCCACCCAAAGGCCCCAAGAAGCCCCCTAAAGGCAAAACAAAAGCCCCCAAATAAGCCCCAAGAGGTCTCCAAGAAGCCCAACAAAGGCCCCAAAACGGGCCGCAAGACGCTTCAAAACTGCCTGCAAAAGGCTCTCCGAAGCCCCTAAACAACTACCAAACCGCCAACAAATTCCCAAATAGTGCCCAAGAAACCCACGACGCCTCAACCGTGGACTCCCCGTCTCTTCTGGGGCTCGGCGGAATGGCGTAAGCCTCTTGATTATATGTGGCGCAAATAATTTGGTACAACCTGTGTTGTGCAGTCTATGTGTAGCAATCGATGTGTTTGAAATCCATGTGGTGCACTATATGGCTCCCGATCTATAGTGTGAAATACATGTTGTGCAACATATGATGTACAGTATAGGTTGTGCAACGTATGTGGTAGAAGACGTGTGGTGCTATAGATGTGGTACGGTATAAGTTGGCCATTATATGTGAATCACTCTACGTGGTACAATGTATGTGGTGCAAGCTGGTTTGTGCAATGTATGACATGCACCCTATGATGTACAATACATGTGGTGCCATCCTTGTTGTGCAATCAATGGTGCAATGCATGTGGTGCTCAATCTGGGATGTACAATCAACGGAGAGCAATGTGGGGTGTAGCCCAGGGTGTGCGAAGTAGGTTGCGCAATATGTTGCGCAACTTGTTCATATAGAGTGTAAAATCTGCGATGTGCCATGTATGTGGCGAAATCTATGTTGCGCAATCTAAGTGGTACAATCTTGGTCGCGGCGACGAGGCGGCGACAGGGCGGCGACGGCAGACCGAAGGCGGCGGACACGACAAACAACGGGCGGCGACGAGGCGACAAGGCGGCTGATCCGACGAACGAGCCCAGACGACGAGCGGCGACGAGGCGGCACCGGGGCGGCGACGGCGGCAACAAGGCGGCGGGCCCGACAAACGAGCCCAGACGACCGGCGGCGACGTGGCGGCGACGGGGCAGCACCGAGGCGGAAACAAGATGGCGGAACTGACACACGAGTCCAATGACGGGCGGCGACGAGGCGGCGACGAGGCGGCGACGGAACAAGGTGGCGGACCCGACAAACGAGCCCAGACGACAGGCGTCGACGAGGCGGCAACGGGGCGGCGACGGAGGCAACAAGGCGGCGGACCCGACAAACGAGCCCAGACGACGTGCGGCCGCGAGGCGGCCATGGGGCGGCGACGGAGGCAACAAGGCGGCGGACCCGACAAACGAGCCCAGACGACGTGCGCCGGCGAGGCGGCCATGGGGCGGCGACAGCGGCAACAATACGGCAGATCCGACAAACGAGCCCAGACGACGGGCGGCGACGAAGCGGCCACGGGGCGGCGACGGCGGCAACAAGGCGGCGGACCCAAACAGATCCCGTAAACCAAGAAGTGCGAATTCAGAAGGGCAACCATTGTTTGGGGAATCAGATCGGCTGTTTGGACTTCTTGAAGGTAGAAGAGGTTCTCGAAACGGCTGCGGATTGTCTTGAGATGGCCCAAGACGGCTCCAAGACAACACAGAATAAGCCCAACACGGCCAGGCCCAAGAAGCTCCCAAGACGCCCCAAGACGTCGCAAGAAGACTCCAAGAGGACTCCAAGAGGACCCCCAAGAGGACCCCCAAGAGGGCCCTCAGCGGAAGAACACAATGTTGTTCCTCATGTTAGTCTAGCTGTGACCGTTCACGCCTTCTCTGGCTCCCAGCACCCCAGGACAGCCAAGATGGCCCCAAGACGGGCCGAGAAGCCCCAAGAGGGCCCAAACACAGCCCTGTAGAGCCCAAGGCCCAAGAGGCCCCTAAAACAGCCCCCAGATGGCCCAGGTGGGCCCAGGAGGAGGATGAGGAGGAGGAGGCGGAGGCGGAGGCGGAGATGAAGGAGGAGGAGGAGGAGGAGGAGGAGGAGGAGGAGGAGCAAAACCATCGAAACCTAAGAAACCCAAGAAACCGAGTGCACCCTGGAGGCAATCAGGTATTTCTTGGCATGGGCCCCCACTGTAGTCCACACACTCCAGACGAGCACCCCGCAAAGTGAGAGGAATCCCCTCTGGAGGTGACCTGCTGAGCTGCGCAAAGGCCATACTACAACATGCCCCGTAGTATACTCAAGCATACACATAACTACTTATCGCAGTATCTGGCACTGTCGAATAATATGTAAACCCCCACCCACCCAACCGCCTCAACTTAGCTACGCCCCATCCACGGACCAAAGATGGTGGACCCCTTCTGAGGAAAATCACTAAGTGTGGCTTCTTGGGCTGCTTGAGCGTCGAAGAGGGCCTCGAGACGGCTCTGCAGGTTGTCGGGACGGCCCGAGATAGCTCCAAGACGACGCAGGATGACTCCAAAAACGGCCCAAGGGGCAACAAGGATGCCCAAGATCGACCCAAGAGGCCCTCAAGACGGCCCCAAAAAGTCTCCTAAAGGACAGAAGTATCATGTGATGATTCTCACAGGTCGTGACACGCTTTTACCGTTATCGCCTCTTCGGGCTTCCGACACCCCAAGACAGCCCCAGATGCACCCAAGATGACTACAAAACGGCCCAAGAAGCCCCCAGAAGGGCCCAAGGACGGCCCAAGAGACGCCCATGACGGCCCTTGGAGGCCCCAAGAGGGCACCAAGACGGCCCAGAGAAGCCCCCAAGACGGCTTCGGAAGGCGCCAGACGGCCCAACAGTGCCCGAAGTCGGACCAACACGCCTCCAAGACGCCCCAACAGGCTCCCACCAGGCCCAAAAGCAGCCACAAGATGTTCCAAAGACGCCCCAAGAGGCCCCCATAAGCCTCCGAGGAAGGCCCAAGCTCACATACTCTACACACTCTGGACGTGCACCCATCGACGCGAGAGGAACCCATGGATCCATACCCCCCCGGCCAGCGTCCCCCGTCGGGGGGGGGGTCGTCGGGAGATGGTCCACGGGGGGAGGAACTCCTGTAGGGAGCACACAAGTGACGCACGCACCCAGCCACGCACATGAGCACGGCCCTCCAGTCCGCGAGACCAGCCGCGCGATACGAACGCTCGCGCCATGCGCACTCGAAATCCACGCGGATTCATGGATATGTACGTTCTTTTTGTTGCTCCTGATCCTCAGGGGCGGGGGTGGAGGCCTCCTAGATGGGGTCCGAGTAGATGGGGTCGGAAGATCGCGCTGCATCGCCGATGCATCGCCGATGCATCGGGGCCATCGGCGTGGAGGAAATCGAGCTCCGCAACGAGCCGCATCGCGGATGCATCGCCGATGCGGCGCGATCCTCCGACCCCGTCTACTCCGACCCCATGTAAGGGGCCCGGGTGGAGGCACAGACCCGGACTCAGCGATGCACCGCCGACTGACCCGGCGCAGGCCCTCCACGGCGAGGGCGCACGCTCCCGGGCGGGGTGGGGGACCCGAGCCCCGACCAGCGATGCCCAGGCCCATCTGGGGGGCCGATGCTTCCCGGGACGAGGCCGGGAGGGCGAGGGGCCACGCGGTCGCCCGGTGCCATGAGGACGCGCGGTTGAGATGCAGGGGCCCGGGAGGGCCATATAAACACTTCTTGAACGAGGTTGGCCAGCGAAAGTCGCTGAGGATGGGCCGAAGGGGCAAGGATGCAAGGGTACCCTTGGGAAGCTTGTGATGCAAGATAACTGTACTGAGGGTTCGTGTCCGGCCAACTTCGGCGTTGGTTCCTGACACAGCGGGGATCGTTCCACCTTGAACGATCGACGGGTTCCGAACCGTCAAGTCGTTCAACTTCCGAAAGCGTTCAACGTTGAACGCCGGCGGCGGGTCGCGGCCAGTCGACACGACGCGAAGTTACCATACGCCCATTGGCGCGTGGGCGGAGAAAAGCAGGACACACCACGACTGTGAAGCAAAGCATGCACGGCCAGCTGGTCGTTCTCGGCGTCACGTCGCCACGTGGCGGACCCGCAGCGACGCGGCGCTAATGCTGCTCGTCTACGACGTACTGGGACGAAGCCGGGACGAGGGCAAGTTCGGGTGAGGTGAAATACAGAGTATCATCCAGCGGTTCTGGAGGATGTCTTCGGCGCCGCGGCACTCTCAGAGCACTCCGGAACGCTCCGAGAGCGTAGCGGAACGCTCTGGAACGGATTTCTGTCCTATTCCCAGCCCCGTCCGACTGTGCATCGCCACCGCCGCCGCCGCGGCGGCCTCCAAGCGCCGCCCCCCGCCCTGGGCAATCCGGTGATGGGGCCGCTGGCGAGGACGATGCGCTTCACGGTGGGGGAGGCGGTCCTCCGGCGCCAGGCCCTCGCTGGAGGAGGCGGACGAGAGGAGGAGCAAAGGGATGAGCAGGAGGAAGGGAGGAGGGCGAGAGGAGGAGGGGGAGGGGAAGGAGGAGGGGGAGGACTTAGAGAGAGGAGGGTGAAGGGGAGGAAGGAAAGAGGGAAGGGGAGGTGAGGAGGAAGGAAGGGTGACGAGGTGCTGGATGATGGATTGGCCTGCCTCCGACAAAGCAGGTCCGAAGAGGGGGAGGGAGGAGGAGAGAAAGGAGGGGAGACAGGGGAGGGGGCAAGCTAGCTGCGCTCGCGCCATATCTGACATCCCACTCCTCCCACCCATCCCATTCCATTGCGCTGATGGCTTCTCTATCCGAAGACGCGGGCCAGGCAACAGGAACGCAGTGCACAGTGGAAAAAAGCGGAGGGGAGCAAGAGCTGGCGAGGAAGGGGCAATGAAACGGCGGCTCCTGGAGCTCGCGCGAAACCAAAAATATTCCCCGCTCACGCATGCCGCACGCTCTTCCCCCCGTCCACACCGCAGACCTTTGAATGGCCCCCTCTGACAGATCACCCGCGCCGCGAAAGTCGCAAGTGCATATGGCTAGTTCCCTCTCAAAAATGATATTGAAAGCGTCTCTGTCTTTTACCGTGTTTCCATCCGAGTGTAGGCGTCGCTGGTGGTGATCATGACCGATTTGCCTGCGAGGGCGATGCTGTTGTCTTTCGTCGCGTGGTGCAAGAAGCTCGTGGTGTTGGCATTCCGCTCATGACCTCTTCTTTGCGGCCCATCACCATCACGCTGATGTCGTCGAACCATGCTCTCGGTACCGGCTTGGGTATGCTCGCAACCTGGCCCATGACCCTCAACAGTACTGCGTACACCACAGGCTTCGACACGTTTTTCGAGTGTCTAGATCCTGCCTAGATCGACCTGCCGGCGTATGTTGGCTGCGTGCTCCCTGCCACCTCAACACCCTTGCCGCCGAGTGCTGGAGCATCACCGCGAGGAGGCCCTGGCCGAGAAGCCTAGGTTCCAGCGCTGTTTTCTCGATGTCCGCCTGCCTCAGGCTGTCGTGGAACGTCTCGATGTCCACCAATCAGATGCCGTGCTTCACCTCCGGGGCGTTCGTCCGTTCGTCTGGGACGGCCCTCTGCAGCGCTCCTCTTGAGCCGCTGTTGCCCGCCACCGCCGCGCTCCATCATCGCTCTTGCTCCGCCTCCCACCTTCTGACTCCAAGTCGGTGCCAAAACTCCCAGCGTCTGAACATCTGACAATCTGTGGTAACAACGCAAGCGCTCCGTCGCCCGTCTTTGACTCCGGCATCACCATGACGGTCCATCCCAACAACTGCCAAGGTCACACCATTCTGCTATCGCACTCGTTGAACAGCTTCACGATTGCTTGCCTCCCCACTGGTGGTAGCCGCCGTATGTCGCTGCACCATTATCCTCATCCTGTCCACTCCCTTTCCTTTGTCTGGGTTCCCCTTTAGCGCGTTGTCTGAGTCCTCCAGTGTCCATTATGGTGTCATCTCCTCCTGCGCAAGCCTCCTGAGCTGCTCCAGGTTCTTTATGTGCTGCCAGTGCGGTTTGATTTGCTCGAAGGTCTTTGCCTTATAGTCCACTACCTCGGTTGGACAGCTAAGCGTTCCGTCCCTATAACCCCTTCTTCTTCCCGTCTAAATGGTGGTTTCGTTATCTTGACCAAGACTCCCGTCTCCCTCTCCGCGCTTGCCGACCACCTGGCGTAGACACGGGTTCCTTCTCGGAGGTCTCGCCGTACTGTCGCTTGCCTCTCTCCGGCTGCATCGCCACTCCCGTAATGGTTGAAGGAGGATGTCGATGAGGAGGGTAGTCATAGGAGAGGGGGAGGGATGAGAACGAGTGATAAAGGGACGAGGAGAGGGACGAGGAGAGGGATGAGCAGCATGAAGGACGAGGAGAGGGACGAGGAAAGGGACGAGGAGGGGGACGAGGAGAGAGGAAGA
Organism: Prorocentrum cordatum; assembly: GCA_963575745.1. Lineage (NCBI taxonomy): Eukaryota > Dinophyceae > Prorocentrales > Prorocentraceae > Prorocentrum > Prorocentrum cordatum. Next base: position 530,915 of record CAUYUJ010016560.1, on the reverse strand, counting down.
GGGATGAGGAGGGCAGTCAGAGGAGAGGAATAGGGATGGGGATAACGAGCGGCATGACGCTGGTGATGAGAAAGAGGGAGCTACCCGCCCCATTGGGGCCCGGGGGGGCAGCCGCGAGAGCCCACACGGCAGAGATTCGTCCCCGCCCTCCCCCCTGCCGCAGCCCCCCTCCTGTCGCCCCTGCTCCCGCGTCCCTCCCTCTTCACGGATGCAAGCCCTCTCCTTTCGGCCGTCCCTGCCCTTATCACTTCCTCCTTTTCCCCTTTCGCCCTTTCTCATCCATGATCATTGCCTCCTACCCTTCCCATCATTTGGTATTATTCCTCCTCCGCTCATCCACGCTCCATAATCCGTCCTCCTTCAACTCTCATGTATCCTGCCTCTTTAAACCATGTGTACCTCCTCCGTCCCGCCTCCATCTTCCTTTCATCCTCCCCCTTTTCCCCCTACTTGTCCTCGTCATTGCTTTGTTTCGTTCGCACGGCCGCTGGTGCACTTCGCATGCATGCTGGAAAACATGTATTTCGTGACACCGTTAAACTCATGACGACCCCGAGGGCCCGGTATGTATCAAGTAATCGCAAAGGGCGATAGCTGCCGACACAATGACATTTACGCAACACAAAATGCAAGCACCGCGAGGGGGAGGGACAGAGAGGAGTGAATACGCCCATGCAAACTGTAGCAGGTGCTGTACGATCACGGCAAATTCCTCGTCGTTACACAATCCACTTCTCCATCCCGCTCTCCCTCGTTCTCTACCTCTCTCCCTCTCTCTGTCTCTCTCTCTCTCTCTCTAATTCCCCAATCAGTGATTGCACTGAAGGGGTCCTAGCGGATGTTGAAAGATTTGGCGAAAATGCCTGGCAGAGTTCGGTAGAGGGCCAAATTCCCAAATTCCCGATTCCGGGTCCCCCAGTTCCCAGCTGCTGGGTCCGGGCACATTTCGATTGTGCTGCTGGGTTCCTGGGCGTCCTGGTTCCCGGGTTCCTGTTCGATCTCCTTGTCGATCGCCCCCAGCATCGATCTCATTACCCATCTCCCATCTCTCTATCGATCCCACGATCGATCTCACGATCGATCTCATTATCGATCTCACTGAATTGATTTCACTATCGGTCTCACGATCGACCTCACTATCGTTCTCACCATCGATCCCACTATCGATATCAGTAACGATCTTACTATCGATATCAATACTGATTTCAGTAACTTGCAAGCAATCCACCGATTAGAGTTAGCTTTAGTGTAGTTCGATGTAAACGTACGCATGGATTCCTCACTCTACGTCCATCTCACCTTCTCTCTCTCTCTCTCTCTCTCCCTCCCTCTCTCTCTCTGTCCAACTCTCTATATACACATTTTCATGCACATATTATATCCCTCCTGTATCATTACCCGTCGGTCGGAAGAAGTGGGTACAAACATGACGCAGGAAGGCATGGGAAGCAGATTGGGCTTCCACCCGCCCCCTGAACAGGAAGGAAAAGGACAAAACACTCGATGATTGAAGTAGGACGGCGGCTAAAAAAAAATTGGGTCTGGGAATCCATACATACCTAGTTTCAACGACCGGCATGTATGATTTCCTCCATGAAGTGCGAGGCCACTACATCCCCAGAAAAGCTGGCGTCACGTAGGCTTCAGTACAGACACACTGGGCACACTGTGACGAGTCCACCCTGTAGCGGGATAGACTCACACGACAATTCGTGAAACACGGGTGGCACGTTGAAACTACACGCTGACGGGAGTAGGCAGCCACCGCTTCAGCACACGCTCGAGACACTAGATCACCAAACTTCGCGCATCGCGCCCCGCGAGGTACGATGCGCGGTAATCGTCGCGCCGCCCCACCTGCAAACGACGCGCGCAGCACGATCATCTTCCCGTCCCCTCTGGTGACCTAGCCTACACCACAACCTCGAGACATAATCTGACTGGGTAGGCGCGCGGTTCGAATTGTGGATCCGGCCGGCCTCCTGTTGGCACAAACGAGAGTCGGGAAAAAGTGTGCACGACGCCTAAATGCACATGTTGTCAAAAACCGACAGCGGCCGCCGATGGGGCACGGTCTGATGTCTGATGCCTTGCCTGTTACACTTCGGGACCCGCAGAAGTCAACACTTCCCCCAGGGGCCAGCAGTTCATCCCGACTCTTTCCGACTGCCACCGAGTCCGAACACAGGGCGTCCAGGGGCCGAAACCTACGAAAACACCCTCCGCCGCAATTGGTTGCGGCACGTTGGGAGGCCTGGACTTTCTCACTCTGTGGCCTCTTCCGTGAGGTGGAACGATCTGCCGCCGTGCCTCTGGGCACGGAGCGGGCGTGTACTCAGGTCCTTGGCCCGGTCCTCTAGGCCTCAATCCTCACTCCTGAGGAGTCCTGGGCTTGGCCTGGCGCGCCTTCTCTCTTGACTGTCCCGGGCCCAAGAGGTACCCACAGTCCGGGCACGGTGGCGGGATGGGCCGAAGGCAACTCGACAGAGGGGGGGGGGCCGACCAGGGGGAGGACCATCTGGTTGGAGTCGGCGATGCAGCAGCGACAGATCGGCGGCCGCCTCTCGATGGCAGCCCCTCATGGCCCCGGCCTGGGCGCGGTGGGCTCTCGGGCCCCCGTGGCCCCTGCCAGCAGTCTGTGGGCGTTTGGGGGGTCGACGCGTGCGCCTCTGAGCCCATCGCCCCCAAAGGGCAGGAGGAAAAGTGTGCCTGACCTCAGACGTTCGGAGGGGCGCGCAGAGAGTTCTTGAATGAGGGGGCCCAGGAGCACAGAACTCAAGAGACACAGATCCCAGAATTCTCCATATCTTCTCATGGTTTCGGGATTCTCGTCTCTCCCCCCCCACTCCCCATCATTTCCCATATTTTCCTGGTATTCGGCAATGAATTGTGTCTGTGTGTTTCTTTCCATCCTGGTTGAATCAGCACTGGAACCCCCAAAAGCGCGCCACGGGCGGCGCCTGAGGGGCCGCCCAGGGGGGGGCAGCGCAGATTCAAGAAATCCGCGCGGAGCTCCGCCAAAAGTGCGATCATCTTCGATAGCCAGAGGATTCAGCTCCTTCCCCGGGGCAGTTTTGCGTCGAGGATCCATGTTTGATTGCCCCGGGCCACGACAATAGAGGCCTCCCACATAGTGTCCGAGTATATGGGGTCGGAGGATCGCGCCGCATCGCAGCTACATCGCCGACACATCGGCGCTGGAGGCGACGCACCGGCGCCGTCGGCGCGGAACAAAGCGGGCTACACATCGAGACGCATCGGCGATGCATCGGCGACGCGGTGCGATCCTCCGACCACATCTACTCGGACCCGATCTGGGTGGCCTAGAGACAACGGCACCTGAGGGACGAAATCCAAGGAAAACGCTGGTTTCGAGTGAAGTTGTCCGTCTCACCTGCCACTCGGGTCCGCTCCGGTCCCATCGTCAACGATGCTCGCTGAACGCTGCACCGTGGGCAATCTGGCCCGAGGAGCCCCTGGGGGGCAGAAAACGCGCAACGACTTACCCTTTCGCTTGAGACTCGATCCTGAACAGGTTGCCCTCGTCTCCTTTCCTGCTAGGGTCCGCTCCGGTCCCATCGTCGACGAGGCTCGCTCGATGCTGCACTGCAGGCAGAATGGTTCGAAGAGCCTCTGGGGGGGCAACGAAAACGCGTAGCCACCTTCTTATCTTTTCGCTTGAGACTCGATCCAACACATGCTGCCCCTGCATCCCCTCCCACTCGCGCGAAAGGTCCCGCGAACAGCCCGCTGATGAGCGGGCGAGGTGCGGCAACGCCCGCACACCAGCAGGGAGGTACACCGTTACATGAATAGTAGGGAAGTGAGGCAGAGGATCTCGTCGAACCGATTCCGACCTGTACGTTTGTTTTGCTGCCTCTCGCATGTCCCAGGCCCCGCGGCGTCCCACAGCCGCGCCAGGGGCGGCGCCGGGAGCGCCGCCAGGGGGGGGCCCACCGACTGTCCGAGAATTGTGCGCGGACCCATGAATTCTTCAAATGTTTGTGTCGCTGTTCGTTCCCCTGGATATTGACCGCGATCGGCCTACTCGAATCGAACCCTCCCCGCTTCCGGAAATCCCCCCCGGCCACGTCCGTGCTGCGGCGGGGGGGCGAAGGGCGGGGCGGCCGCCGCGGGCGCGGGCTCGGCGGTCCGCAAAGCTTCCGCCGCGCGCTCGCCCACGCCGCTGGACCTGAGCGTCTCTCCCGCCAAAGGGGGTGACCGGGCTTCGACCTGATGCTGATCCTACGGATTGACGAACCCAGCGGCGACGACAGTCTGAAGGATGCGCTTTCAAGAACTGGGGGAAGCCTGAAGGTCGGCGTCGAGACAAGGCGAGGCCGATCAAAAGGATATGGATATCTTTCAGGCTGGCAAGGTTTTAAAAGGGGAGTGTGGGGGGGGTCCTGGGTCGGACGTATGGGGGGGCACCGTTGGTAAGGGTCGGGGGGCCCCAAAACGCAATGGAAAACCAAAAGGGTTATTTCTCGCAGCGCTCTGCCACCAGGGGGGGCCTCGTCATGCCGCGGGGCCGTCAAAAACGGCGCATGATGCAAAAGCGGCCCCGCGTAAACGCTCAAGATTTGAAGGGATCCCGCAATGCAAACAACGAAACATCAGACTCCGGGGCACGGTCGGGCCCAAAACAGAAGAGCACCCTTCAAGAACACGAGGCCCTCCGCCAGCCGAAGAACACAGAACATACAACGGTATCCCCCCCGGGATGCGCAACAACATCAAACAAACACGTGGGGGAGGTACCCCCCCGACGGGGGTCAACCTCTCATCGTCGTCGCTCCGCGACGGGGGTCGGCTTCGGCGCGCGGCGGCTGCCCGCGACGGGGGTCAACGAGGGGAGTCGGCGAGGGCGACGCCCCCCCGACGCCCCACGATAATTACATCGCGCCAGGTCGTAGACTTAGGAACGAGCCCAAAAACCTCAACCAAAAATGTTGGACGCTGTCTGAACGCGAAATAAACTCAAACCGAATTTCGCCGCGAAAATTCCCAACGCGGATCTCCAATACCGTGTTCCGAAAAATCTCGCCCGCGCAAAATCTCCCCGATAATTTTCCGAAAATCACCCAAGAACCTCGCCGCCGCTAAATCCCTCGCGAAATCTCGAACGACATCAGGCCGCTGCCAAATCCCCGGCTCACATGAAATCTCTCCTCTTGTCAACCCCCAAAATCTTGGACGACCAAAGCCTCAAACGCGATCTCCACCGGAACCTGACGGCCAAGGTTCGCGCCGCGCGCGGCGCGGTGGCGAGGCGCAATGTCACGGCGGCCGAATCCTCGGACATCGGGGCCATGCAGATTGGAGCTTTGCGCCGCCTACGGAATACATGCGAATTGCGGCGCGGATGGGCGTTCCCCCACCCTCGATTGAGCGACCGCCTCGGCCACGCGGCTGGGCAGCACGCGCGCAGGAGAAGAAGGCCGATTGACCGATCTCACTGATACCCTGCGTCGATAGCAGCAAGACGTCGGCAACAAGATGGGGATGCGATAATCTCGAATTCACTGCCAAAGGTATACAGCGCGGACGCGGGCGCAAGAAACCCTCGCAAGAAACCCGACACTGAGAACCCGTGCGCGAGGTGCGCAAGAGGGGAAACCTGGAGCACCCTGGACGCACAGCTCCTTCAACGGCCGCGGAAGTGCCCGCGCAGAGCGAGGAGCGAAGAAACCCAGGATACCCTGACGAAAAGCAGATGGTTTCTTGATGCGCGCCCCCCACTGCATAACGAACGCCAACTCGCACGGGCCGACCGAACGGGGCTGCAGGGGTTGCACGTATAGAGCGCAGGATTGGCACCGCATTCGCGCGGGGTTCACGCGCGAACCCGGAGATCGGCGCCGCACCGCCCGCCGACAGCGCCAATTCGAAAGTCGCGCTGGCGCACTCGGCGGCCCCCGCGGGCACGGCCCCCAAGAGGCCCCCAGGACGCCCCCAAGAGGCTCCCAAGAGACCCCCAAGAGGCCCCGAGTGGCCCCCCAGAAGCGCCCGGGACGCCCCAAGGGGCCTCGGCGATAATGCCAAAATTATTGGTCGTCACTAAGGCGCGGGCCACGCGTTGGCCTCCTCGGGGAGGGCGGCGTTCCAAGATGGCTCCAGATATCCCAGCCCTCCTCAACGTGGCCCCCGCGATGCTCCAAGGGGCCCCAAGACCGCCCCAAGACGGCCCCAAGTGGCCAAAGAGCTCCCCCAGGAGGCCCCGAAGAGGCCCAGACCCGAGCGAAACCCTTGGAAAATCAATGCGTTTGACTTTCTCGCCCATTCGCTTCAAATTGGCCCCAAGATGGCCCGAGAGGGCTCCAAGGGCGCCCCCAAGGGTCCAAGAGCGCCTTCAGAGGGCCTTAAGCGGCGCCTAGGAGGCTTCAAGAGGCCCCCAACAGGCGCCCAAGAGGCCTCCAAGCTGCACCCAAGACCCTCAGGAGGCCCCAAGAGGCTCTCCGAGGCACCCCTGAAGCACTATGAGTCTATGAGGCGTCGGGGACCGCCAAGAGGCCCCAAGACGCTCCAAGAGGTCTCCACTGGGGGCCCTTCCTCTGCGTGCTGCCCGCCTCCCTGATCGAGGCAATTCCTCCAGGCATCGTTTCTAGATGGGCTGGCGGGGTTACTTTCTGGTCTGCGGGCTCGCCAAGCAGGTCGAAAGCCGCCCGAAAATTAGCCGGGCCGCGACTAGGCAGTTAGAAAATAGGGAGGCAAGCGAAGCGAGCGTGCGGGCAACTACTCAGAAGAGGAGTCAATGACGAAACCCCCAAACCGGCGGCGTGGAAATCACGGTGGCGACCAGCAATTAAGCGCAGCCAGAATGGCGCGGCGGCGCGACCATAAACACGCAGAGGTCAACCACTCGGCGCGAGTCGGCACGAGGCACCGTCAGAGACGAACAGGACCGACAGGCACACCCAGACGACGTCCGTGCAGCAGGCGGCACAAGTGCATCCCGCCAGCGAAACATCGCGTCAACGCAGGAGTGAAGCGGGGCAACCTCGTCGCAGATAGGACTGCTAACGGCAGTACCTCTTGTTTGCACAGCATTGGCACATGTCGAAAGCGGAGACCTCGCAAGAAGAAGCAGCCGACGGGCGCGCAGTGCCACGCATGCCGAAGTCCTTGCATCGTGGAAGCCGGCAGCGCAGCGAGACCGTCTCGGCGAGACCCCGCTGAACCTTTCTGGTCGCCAGTGGAAGCCGGCGCCAGCCACGGGCCGCTGGCCAGGGGCCACCTGGCCGCCCATTCCCAGCGCGATCCCTGCATGGAATTCGCGGCGAGACTCCGCTGAACCCTCTCGGTTGCCAGCGGAGGCCGACGCCAGCCAGGAGCGGGCCAGGGGCCACCTGACCGCCCACCCACAGTGTAAGCATTGCATGGGATTCAGGCTGTCAGAGCACCATCAGACAGCGGCATCGGCGGCAAGCCCAGCCGCGCGGGAGAAAGCCGGCGAAACAAAGGAGAGGAGGGGAAGTGCACGCCAGGCACGGTAGGCACCCCGGCGCGGCAGCTAACCGTTGCGGCATTAGGACGCAAGAGGGGAAGAGAAGAAGTGCACGCCAGGCACACGGTGCGAGAGGAGAGGAGAAGAATGGTACAACACTTACTCGAGCACCAACCCTGGCTATGCCAACCCTGACCGTGCCAACCACGCTCCTCCCCAACGGGGGGCCCCCCTTCCTCCTGCGACGCGCGACTATCGTCGCGCTCTTCCCAGTGGAGGCGACTCACCGTCGCAGAGTCTGTTGAAATCCGAGGCGGCTGGGTGTCCCTGGGGGTCGTGTCGCCAATGGGTTGTGTTCGGCGGTCGGCAAGGCCCTCTCTGTCTCCCCCCTGCCCCTTCTCCTGCGGCTCGCGACCCATCCCGCGCACATCCCGGCGCAGGTGACTTACCGTCGCATAACTCCTTGGAATCCGAAGCGGCTGGGTATCCCCAGGGGTCGCGTTGCCAATGTGTTGTGTTGGACGGCCAGCAAGGATCTCCCTGTCGCCCCCCTGCCCTTCACCCTGCGACTCGCGACTATCTTCGCGCGCTTCCCCGTGGAAGCGACTGACCGTCGCAGAGGCCTATTGGAAAACGAGGCGGCTGGGTGTTCCCAGCGGTCGCGTTGCCAAGCGAGAGGAGAAGAGGAAAGTTGTGGGACATTCGGTCGGGCAGCTGTTGCTGACTATGCCAATCGTGGCTGTGCCATCGCCGACCGCGATGACTATGCCAACCGCGACTGTGCCAACCATGGCTATGCCAACCCTGCCTGTGCCAACTTAGCACCTCCCCAGCAGGGGGGGGCCCTCCTCCTGCGACTCGCGACTATCTTCACACTCTTCCCAGTGGAGGCGACTGACCGTCGCAGAGTCTGTTGGGATCCGAGGCGGCTGGGTGCTCCCAGGGGTCGTGGCGCCAGTGGGTCGTGTTGGACGGACGGCAAGGTCCTCTCTGTCTTCTCTCTGCTCTATTCCTGCGGCTCGCGGCCCATATCGCGCCCTTCCCGGCGTAGGTGACTAACCGTCGCAGAACCCCTGGGAATCCGACGCGGCCGGGCACCCCCAGGGGTCGCTATGCCAGCGGGTTGCGCCGGCAAGGAAGCGCACGCCAGGCGCAGGCGGTAGAAGAGGAGGGGAAGTGCACGCCAGGCACGGTAGCACCCTGGCGCGGCAGCTCAGCGCTGCAGCATTAGGATGCTGGAGGGGAGAAAGGGACGCGCACGCCAGGCACGCGGCTTGAGAGTGCACGCCACGCACACGGCGGGAGAGGAGAGGAGAAGAATGGTAGAACATTCATCGAGCAGTTGTTGCTGACTATACCAATCGTGGCTGTGCCATCTCCGACCGCGCTGACTATGCCAACCATGACTGTGCCAACCCTGGTTATGCCATGCCTGACTGTGCCAACTAAGCTCCTGAGAAAAAAGCGACGCGCTCTCATCGACCATGTGCCCTGTGCGCTGGGGCGCCCCAGGTAGCTGAGGTGAGAGTGCCAGGCCACGTTGCCGCGCTGCTTGTCCCAGTGGTGCTGGTTAGCGACGCGCTGCTCGATTCCGCCGAGCTGGGGCCCACGCAACTGGACCCCGGTGTGCACAGCAAAGTCGTGCTGCACGACTCTCTGGCGATCGTCGCCGCGCTGCTTGTCGCGGCGGCGCCGGTCAGCGACGTGCCCCTGGACTCCGTTGTGCTGGAGCCCGCGGTGCTCATCAACGTCGCGCCACTAGTCTCCTTGTTGCTCGTTGCCGCGCCTTTTGTCGCGGCGGTGATGGTCGGCGTCGTGCGGCGCAGTCCCGTAGTGCTTGGGCCAGTTGTCTTGGGCCTACTTGCGCTCGCTGGCGTAGCGCTGCTCGTCCCACTTGTAGTCGTCGCCGAGCTGCTTGATTGACCCCGCGGCGCTGGTAAGCGGGCGCAGGGGCCGCGAGGGGAAAAGAGCGACTAACCGTCGCAGCCTTGGGCGAAAAAACAGGAGGGGGAGATGGGGGCAGCCTGCCACGGTGGGCCGTTGACTCCATGGTGCGTGCCACTTCCCATAACCAGTTGCACGTGCCATCCGCGCCACCAAAGCCCGGTGAAAGAGGGCGCAGCCGCCGGGCGGCGAGGACTTCCGGGCGCGGGGGGGGGCAGCGCGCCAGGCTGGCTCCCAGGGCTGCGGTGGGCGCGGGGGGCAGCGAGGAGGCGGTCGCGCGCCAAGCGCCGATCAGAGGAGGAGATGGCAAGTGATCACTGAACCCTTGAAGAAATCCAAGCACGCATAGCCCATGCCCAAGTACGCGCGCCAGCCGCACTCGAAAGCCCGGCGCAACAAGGCACAGCCGCAAGGCGGCGAAGGACTTCCCGGCGTGGGGGGGGCAGCGCGCCAGGCTGGCCCCCAGGGCCGCGGTGGGCACTCTCGGCCTAAAGTGGAGCGGGTCAGCGTAGGCGGGAGCCCCTGGGCGCTGCCGCGCCCGCGGGAACGTAGACCGACGTCCTCTCGTGCCCGGCGCGAGCACGCATGAATGCGAGGACGACGCCCGTGGGCGCAACGCAGGGCTGGGCTCTGCCTTTGCCGGGCCTCTGGTAGTCGATAGCGCGCCGCCCCCGCTGCGCAAGGCGATCGGGGGTCGAGCGAACGACGCCCCGAACGCGCTCGATTAGAGAACGGCGGCTCATCGTGGCGAGGGCCGTTTCCGGATAGTCGTGGCCGTTTAAATGTTTCCCCGTGAGTGCTTGGAACCGGCCGAGGACGTCAGGCTCGCGGCGCGCGGGATCGCAGGTGCCAGGGCCCCCCGTCGCCTTGTCGGCGCGACAGAAGTCATGCCGCCGGCGTGCCCCCCCCGCCCTTTGCCGCGCCTTGACCCGCTCCGCGAGGGCCGGCGGGTCGTCCGCGAGCGCCCCGGCCCCCGAGTCAGACTCGTCAGGCGACTGCTCCGCTGCTTGGCCCGCGCCCAGCTCTGCGCTCGCGCGAGACCCGTTCGCGTCGGGGGGCGAGGGCATAGCGAGCGATGTGCACGGGCCCGCCCCGCCTCTACGGGCAGGCGGCACGCGCGGGGGCGGCTGGGCCAGCGCCGTTCGGACACTGCGTCGCCATCGGCCGGGGGAATCAGCGGCGGGCGACGGCCGGGGGCCCCCGTCGCCGCGCGGCCCCGCTCGGCCCGTCGAAGGCGACGCCGACGCGCGGGTGATCTCGCGGGCAAAGCCCGCCCGCCGAGGCGGCGCGTCCGCGATTGAAGCGGGCGGGGCCTGCAGCGGGCTGGTCGCATGCTCGGGCACGGGGGCCCCTGGTGGGCGCGGGGGGGGGGGGGGGCGGAGAGCAGCGAACGGCCCTCTATCCACCATTCGCCAGACTGCGGCCTCGTCTTCCAAGGTCCTTTTGTCTCTTTCCACCGCAGTGCCCAGGTCGTCCTCCGGGATGCTCTCGCTCTCATCGTCCTCGCACTTCTCCTCCACGGACTCCTCCGCCGCTCCCTCGATGGTCTCTTCGACGGCCCCCCCCCAGCGGTGGGCCCCCCTTCCTCCTGCGACTCGCGACTATCTTCACACTCTTCCCAATGGATGCGACTGACCGTCGCAGAGTCTGTTGGAATCCGAGGCGACTGGGCGTTCCCAGGGGTCGTGTCGCCACTGGGTTGCCTAGGACGGTTGGCAAGGTCCTCTCTGTCTTCTCCTTGCCCCGTCTCCCGCGGTTTGCGACCCATTTCGCACTCTTCCCGGCGTAGGTGACTAACCATCGCAGAATACCTTGGAATCCGAAGCGGCTGGGTGTTCCCAGGGATCGTGTTGCCAGTGGGTTCTGTGTTGGACGGTCAACATGGTGCTCTCTGTCTTCCCCCTGCCCTTCTACCCTGCGACTCGCGGCTATCTTCATGCTCTTCCCGGTGGATGCGACTGTCCGTCGCACAGGCCATTGGAATCCAAGGCGGCAGGGTGGTCCCAGAGGTCGTATTGCCAGTGGGTTGCGTTGGACGGTCGGCAAGTTCCTCGCTGTCTCCTCCCTGCCCCTTCTCATGTGGCTCGCGACCTATGTCGCACTTTTCCCGGCGCGCGTGAACGACCATCGCAATGTCTGTTGGAATCCGAGGCAGATGGGTGCTCCCAGGGGTCGCGTTGCCAGCGGGTTGCGCGGGGCGGTCAACAAAGTCCCCCGTCCCCCCTCTGCCTCTCACCCTGCGACTCGCGACAACCATCGAATTCTTCCCGGCGGCTGCGAATGACCGCCGCAGAGCCCGTTGGAATCCGAGGCGCCCGGGCGTGCCGAGAGGTCGCGTTGCCAGTGGGTTGTGATGGGCGGTCCGCAAGGTCCTCCCTGACGTCATCCTGCTCCTCCTCCTGCGATTCGCGACTATATTCGCGCTCTTCCCGGCGGAGGCGACCCATTTCGCAATCTTCCCGGCGCAGGCGACTAGCCGTCGCATCTCGATGAATCATGGGCAGGGAGGGGAGAGAAAAGTCAATATCAGGGGAAACGCCCTGCGCAAAAGGGACGCCAACCTACCCGTCGGCGCGCTGGGTCTGCGTCGTTGTCATGCCGCCGGGTAGCTTGGTTGGACAGCCGCGCAAGCCAAGCGCTTCCTGGATAATGTCGACACAGGTTCCATGTTCAGCTGCAACCTGGAGCAAGACGTATGCAATGACCAGGTCGCAAGCCGATGTCGCGCATCTGCCGTACCTCAGCAATGCGCTCAAAGCCATGCTCAGCGAAGCTCGACGCATACATCCCAAAACCATGCTGACACAGAAAAGCGACGACCTCGGGCTCGCAGTCTGTGGTAGGGTCGTTTGCGGGCGGGGCCGCCGAATCGTCGCATCTTGGTCCAGACGGAGAAGTATATAGTTCTGCTCGCTCACGGGCCGCGCGCTCTCTCACGCGGCGGGTTGCCCAGACTGTGGTGGCGTTGTCGAACCCGCGGCCCTGCTGACTATGCCAATCCCGGCTGCGCCAACTTCGCTGAATATCACGAGGGGGGCCATGCTGACTGTGCCAAGCTTGACTTTGCCAGCCGCGAAGGCCCTACCACTCTAACCAGGACCCGCCAGATAACTACGCGCTAATCACGGAAATGTGGAAGAGAACAAAAGAGACAAGTGAAGGGAAGGGAACGGGCAGAGACCTTCTGACGGCTCGCAGCTTGGGCCAGAGTGCCGTTTTTTCTATGTATGATTATTAATACGAATAATCATATTAATATTATGACTATTATTACGATCGTTATTCTTCAGAGAAAAAAAAAACGCGCTTCGACGTTGGAGCGCCTGGATCCCGACCTCTACGAAAGCTTGATCCACTGCCACTTTTCTATGGAAAATTACCCCTCCTCTTCCTCCGGAGCCCGGGGGTCTCCCCCCCCCCCCCTCCGAAATTCCCCCCCTCTGCCGACCCCCCCCCCTCCCCTTCCCTCCCGGCAAAATCCCCGCCCCCCCCCCGGCACCCCCCCCACCCGCCCCACCCCGCCCCTCCGGCAAACGGGGGGGCACTTCCAGTTCGACCCCCCCCCCTTTGGAAAACCAAGGGGCCACTGCCGGTTCGAAGCCCCGCCCCCCCCCCCATCTCGAAAACTAAGGGGGTGTCACCGCGAGTTCGCACCCTCCCCCTCCCCCCCCCCCTCTCGAAAACCGGGGGGGCCGCTGCCGCTTCGAGCCCCTCCCCCCCTTTCGCACTCCGAAAACCGGGGGGGCCACTGCCGGTTCGACCCCCCCCCCCCCTCCCCCCCCAAAAAAAAACGAGGGGAGGTCGCTACCAGTTCGACCCCCCCACACGCACACACACACACACACACACACACACACACACACACACACACACACACACACACACACACACACACACACACCACACACACACACACACACACACACACACACACACACACACACACACACACACACACACACACACGCACGCACACACGCACACACACACACCGCTCACCGCCAGCAAACGACTTCCGGGCCCCTACCACCGTCCGCGCCACATCCCCCATTGCTGTCCCCAGCACCACTGTCGTCACCGCTGCCCCCACCACCGTCCCCACTATCCCCACCAGCGCCCCCGCCACAGTCGCACTGTCCCCACTGCCCCCACCACTGTTCCCACCTCGGCTCCACTCCCCCCATTTTCTCCACAGCCCCAACCAATGTCCCACTGCCCCTACTGTCCCACTGTCCCACTATCCCCGCCGCTGTCCCACTGAGCTGTCCCACTGTTCCCACCACTGTCCCCACTGTCCCTACCACTTTCCCCCACTGTACCTCTGTCCCATTTTACCGCCGCCGTCCTCGCCACCGCCCTCACCACTGCCCTCGCCACCACTGTACCTTCCACGGTCGCACTGTTTCCACCACATTCCCAATGTCCCCACACCACTGTCCCCACCACCACCGTGCCCACCACTGTCCCACTGTCCCCACTGTTCCCACCATTGTCCCCGCTGTCGCTGCCAGTGCCCCCGCCAGCGTCTCAGTGTCCACACTCCCCCCACCATTGTTCCATCACGGCCCCACTCTGACCACTCCCCCCACGGTCCCCACCACTGTCCAACTATCCCAACTGTACCCACCAATGTCCCACTGTCCCCGCCGCTGTCCCACTGTGCTATCCCACCCTCCCCACGGTCCCCTATCACTGCCCCGCTGTCCCCACTGCCCCCACCACTTTCCCCACTGTACTACTGCCCCACCACTGTCCTCACCACCGCCTTCACCACTGTCCCCGCCACTACCGTCCCCACCACGTGCGCACTGTCCCCACCGCTGTCGTGCTGAACCCTCTCCACTGCCCCTACCACCACCATCCCCACCACTGTCCGCACCACTGCCCCACTGTCCCCGCACCACTGCCCCCGCCACCACCGTTCCCAGCACTGTCCCAGCATCCTAACCATTGTCCAACTGCCCCGAGGAGCGGGCGTCGTTTGCCGGCGGCGAGAGGGGGGGTTCCAACCAGTAGTGACCCTCTCGGTTTTCGGCGGGGGGGGGCTCGAACCGGCAGTGACCCCCCCTCCCTTTTCATGATGGAATGGGGGGGGGAGGGGTTCGAACCGGTAGTGGCCCCCCGACTGTTTGCAAGGGTGTTGCCTCTGGGGGGGCCCCCATCCGCTCGAAACAAGCGCCAAAAACGACCAAGATTTACTCCAGAGGGGGGGTGGGGGGGGTGCGAGGGCCCGCACCGACCGGCAAAACAATGAATAACAAATGACCACATTCCCCGAAGGGAGAGAGAACGTGTTTCGCGGACGTTTGCCTGGAACAGACACACTGACACGTTGGAGCGGGGGGGGCGCAGGGCCCGCCGTCTGCGCGATTGCAACCAAGTGCGTTTTATTTCTACAGCTTGTAGACGCCCGACACTGGATCAAAATTCCTGATGGGGCCAGTCGAGGGCAGAGCGCTGCAAGGATCTCGGGGGGGGGGGGGGGGGGGGGGGGGGGGGGGGGGGGGGGGGGGGGGCGTTTCGACCCCCCCCCGTTGCCAGCGTCCACAGAACGCGTTTTTGTCCAATGAGGGCCCCCCGCCCCTTCCCCCTCCCCCTCGGGGTTGGAACGCACCCCCCCGCGAGGTGCCAGATAGCCCAAGATAGAAGGACCGCTGAAGATCCCCCAAGACGTTTCAAGATAGCAACGGCCCCGAAGTGCCCTCCGAGTCTCCCAAGGATGCCCCCGGGAGGCAAACGTTCTGCAAAATAGTTTGTGTGTGCGGGTGCGATTGGTGCGTGTGTGTGTGTGTGGGTGTGGGGCGGTGTGGGTGTGGGTATAAGTGTGGGTGTGGGTGTGGGTGTGGGTGTGCGTGCGCGCGTGCGTGTGCGTGTGCGTTTGCGTGTGCGTGTGCGCGTGCGTGTGCGTGTGCGTGTGCGCGTGCGTGTGCGAGTGCGTGTGCATGTTCGTGTGTGCATGCGTGTGCGTGTGCGTTTGCGTGTGCGCGTGCGCGTGTGTGCGCGCGTGCGTGTGCGTGTGCGCGTGCGTGTGCGTGGTGTGTGTGTGTGTGTGTGCGTGTGCGCGCGTGCATTGGTGCGCGTGGGCGCGCGGGCGCGGGCGCGGGCGCGCGGGCGGGCGGGCGTTCGTGAGGGCGGGCGTGCGTGCGTGCGCGCGTGTGTGTGTGAGTGTGTCTGTGTCTGTGTCTGTGTATGTGTATGTGCATGTAAATGACTGTATGCGTGTATGTGTGTATGTGTGTATGTATGGATGCGTGTACGTGTGTATGTGTGTATGTGTGTTAGTGTGTATGTGTGTATGTGTGTATGTGCGTACGCGTGTATGTGTATGCCTGTATGTGTGTATGTTTGTATATGTGTATGTGTATTTGTGCATATGTGTATGTGCATGTGTGCATGTGTGCATGTGTGTATGTGTGTATGTGTGCATGTGTGTATGTGTGTACGTGTGTATGTGTGTATGTGTGTATGTGTGTGTTGTCTGTGTGCTGTGTGTATGTGTGTGTTTCTGTGTGTGGTGTGTGTGTGTGGGCGTGGGTGTGGGTGTGTGTGGCTGTGCGTGTACGTGTGCGTGTGGCTGTGCGTGTGCGTGTGCGCGTGCGTGTGCGTGTGCGGGTGCGGGTGCGCGTGTGGCTGTGTGTGTGGCTGTGTGTGTTTGTGTGTCTGTGTGTGTGCGTGTGTGTGTGTACGTGAATGTGAATGTGTGCGACTGTGAATGTGAATGTGAATGTGTGCGTGAGCGTGCGCGTGTGCGCGTGTGAGTGCGCGCGCGAGTGCAAGCGCGAGTACCAGTGAAAGTGCGAGTGCGTGTGCGTGTTGGTGGGCGTGTGCGCGGGCGCGCGTGCGCGTGCGCGTGCGCGTGTGCGTGGGCCTGCGCGTGGGTTTGCGCGTGGGCCTGCGCGTGCGCGTGAGCGTGCGCGTGCGTGTGCGTGTGCGCGGGCGTGTGCGCGTGCGTGTGCGTGTGCGTGTGCGTGTGCGTGCGCGCGTGCCTGTGCCTGTGCCTGTGCCTGTGCCTGCGCCTTTGCCTGTGCCTGTGGCTGGGCATGTGGCTGCGCCTGTGCCTGTGCCTGTGCATGTGCCAGTGCCAGTGCCGGTGCCTGTGCCTGTGCTTGTGCCTGTACCTGTGCGTGCGCGTGTGCGCGTGCGTACGCGTGTGCGTGAGCGCGTTCGTGTGCGCGTGCGTGCGCGTGTGCGTGTGCGTGTGCGTGTGCGCGTGCGCGCGCGCGTGCGCGCGCGCGTGCGCGTGCGTGTGCGTGTGCGTGTGCGAGTGCGAGTGCAGGTGCGGGCGCGAGTGCGCGTGCGCGTGCGCGCGCGTGTGCGTGTGCGTGTGCGCGTGCGCGAGCGTGTGCGTGTGCGTGTGCGCGTGCGAGTGGGAGTGCGAGTGCGTGTGCGAGTGCGCGTGCGCGTGCGCGTGCGTATGCGTGTGCGTGCGCGTGCGCATGTGCGTGTGCGTGTGCGTGTGCGTGTGCGTGTGCGCGTGCGTGTGCGCGTGCGTGTGCGTGTGCGGCGCGGGCGCGGGCGCGGGTGCGGGCGCGGGCGCGGGCGCGGGCGCGGGTGCGGGTGCGGCGGGCGCGGGGCGCGGGCGCGGGCGCGGCGCGGGCGCGGCGCGGGCGCGGGCGCGGGCGGCGGGCGCGGTGCAGGTGAGTGTGCGTGTGCGCGTGCGCGTGCGCGTGCGCGTGCGTGTGCGCGCGCGTGTGCGTGTGCGCGTGCGCGCGTGCGCGCTCGCGTGCGAGTGCGTGTGCGCGTGCGCGTGCGTGTGCGTGTGCGTGTGCGCGTGCGCGTGCGCGCGCGTGTGCGTGTGCGTGTGCGTGTGCGTGTGCGTGTGCGTGTGCGTGTGCGTGTGCGTGCGCGTGTGCGTGTGCGCGTGCGTGTGCGTGTGCGTTTGCGCGTGCGTGTGCGTGTGCGTGTGCGAGTGCGTGTGCGTGTGCGTGCGTGTGCGTGTGCGTGTGCGTGTGCGCGTGCGTGTGCGTGTGCGCGCGTGCGCCTGCGTGCGCGTGTGCGTGTGCGTGTGCGTGTGCGTGTGCGTGTGGCGTGTGCGCGTGCGTGTGCGTGTGCGCGTGCGTCTGCGTTTGCGTTTGCGTGTGCGTGTGCGTGTGCGTGTGCGTGTGCGTATGCGTGCGCATATGCGTGCGTGTGCGCGTGCGTGTGCGTGTGCGCGTGCGTGTGCGTGTGCGCGTGCGTGTGCGTGTGCGTGCACGTGCGCGCGCGCGTGCGCGTGCGCGTGCGCGTGCGCGTGCGTGTGCGCGTGCGTGTGCGTGCGCGTGTGCGTGTGCGTGTGCGCGTGCGCGCGCGCGTGGTTGCGTGTGTGCGTGTGTGCGTGTGTTCGTGTGTGCGTGTGTGCGTGTCTGCGTGTCTGCGTGCGTGCGTGTGCGTGTGTGCGCGTGTGCTTGTGCGCGCGTGTGCGCGTGTGCGCGTGCGCGCGCGTTTGTGCGCGCGCATGCGCGCGCGCGCGTGCGCTTGCGCTGGGGGCGCGCGGGGGGGGGGGAGCGGTGGTGGGCGGGGGGGGGGGCTGGTGGAGGGGCGTGTGTGTGTGTGTGTGTGTGTGTCGTGGGCGTGTGTGTGTGTGTGTGTGTGTGTGTGTGTGCGTGTGTGTGCGTGCGTGCGCGTGCGCGTTCGCGTGCGCGTGCTCGCGCGCGTGCGCGTGCGCGTGCGTGTGATTGGGCGTGCACCTGTGCTTGCGCGTGTGCGTGTGCGTGTGCGCGTGCGTGTGCGTGCGCGCGTGCGCGTGCGCGGGCGCGGGCGCGGGTGCGCGTGCGGGTGCAGGTGCGGGCGCGGGCGCGCGGGCGTGTGCGTGGCGTGTGTGCGCGCGCGTGCGTGTGAACGTGGGCGTGTGTGCCAGTGTCTGAATGCGTGCGCGTGCGTGCGCGTGCGTGCGCGCGTGCAGCGTGCATGCGTGCGTACGAACGTGTATGTGGGTGCGTGTGTGTGGATGCGTGGCTGTCTATATGTATGTCTGTGTGCCTGTCTGTCTCACTGTCGGTCTGCCTGTCTGTATCTAGATATGTGTGAAAATGTGTGGATGCGTGCGAATGTGTGTAGATGTGCGTGTGAATATGTGTGTGCGTGCGTGCGTGCGTGTGAATGCGCGTGTGGAGGTGAATGTGTGTGAATGTGTACGCGCACGTGTGCATGTTGCTGAATGTGTGTGCGTGTGTGTGTGTGTGTGTGTGTGTGTGTGTGTGTGTGTGTGTGTGTGTGTGTGTGTGTGTGTGTGTGTGTGTGTGTGTGTGTGCGTGTGTTTGTGTGTGGTTTGGCTACTCGCATTTTCGGTCCGACGGGCTCTTGAGACCTCAGGATTGCTCCGAGATGGTCGAACGCGGCCCCAATAGGAGCACAATCCGGCCGCGAGAGCGCCCAAGAGCACCCACAGAGCGCGCCCAGAGAACCTCAGGAGGGCAAATGTCCGTCCCAGACGGGGGCGCACTAATCTACCTCGCTACAGTCTCTGATTTGCTCGATGGCCTCCAAGATGACGCCAAAACGACCCCAAAGGCCTCCAAGAAGGAACCGAGAGAGCCCAAAGAGAGCCCCAAGAGGGCCCTAAGAGGACCGCAAGAGGGCCCAGGAGGCCTCCAAGACAGCTCCAACAATGCCCCCCGATGGCGCCAAGAGGCCTCCAACACGCTCCCAGAGCGATGAACGCACGGCCAGCAACGACATGCAACCACTCTGGCCAGGCGGTTCAGGGCACGCACGACGAAATGAATACAAGCACAGCCGGCAACGACAAAGAAACTCTCAACGAGGACAGCCACGAGGACCCGCGAAACGGACGCAACGACGCGAATGGCACGCGGCACACGCACAAACACACAGGGAGCCAGTGGCTGCATTGGTTGAGTGGTTGCCAGTCGCCGCTCCCCGATCAGGGCAACTCACATGGGGTATGTTTTCGGATGGGGCGGTGTGGGTGCAACTGCAAGCGGGCAGCCGCGCGGCGTCAAGAGTCACGCGCGAGACGGGCCTACATGCGCGAATAAATCACACAACAGCAGGCGAACGCGGAAAATTGACGCGAACGGTGTGTAGATACTTCTTTGGTCGGGCCGCGAGTGAAGAGCGCAGGCGGCAAACATTGTGTCCGGGCCGACGGGCAAGCCTAATTAGCTACTGGGCGCGACACTAACCGGGCCAGCTCACAAGGCGGCAGCTGGGGCAGCAGGGCGGGGGCCGGCTGGCTGATCTGGAACGCCCGGGGAAGCTCGAGCAACATGCCGCCCAGAGCAACATGCCAGGGAATTCTGCGGTACGCGCTGCGTCAGACCACACAGGTGGAGGTGTAAGCTGAAACAGGTGGGCGACCTGCACGCGCGATCCTCTCAAACATGGTAGCGGGAAAGGCGAGGTATACGATGGCCGAGTCGCCAGGGGGGCGCCAAGGGCCAAGACGGTGACGACGGCGCAGACCAGCCAGGTAAGCTGGGCGAGGGCCGTGTCGACGGCGTAGACCTGCCTGGTCGGCTGGGACGGAGCCAGGATGGAACCCTGCGCACGACGGAAGGCTGAACCACTCCGAGGCGACCGCCAGTATCCAGGGGGCCCACCAGTCCCGAGCAAGGACAACGAGCCGGCCCTGAGGAGAATCCCGCGGGCCCGGCCCATGGCCGCACGCGCGACATAGCGTTGCAGAGAGCCGCGCGGAGCGCGGAAAGGAAGCCGGACTGGCGGGGATGAACGTCGCCAGCGTGGCCGGAAAGTAAACGCCAGGGGGCAACAGCGCCAGGGGGCGATCTCCCCCGTTGCGATGCGGGGACACGAAGCCCTGACCGGCCACCCAGCCCGCGAGGGGCCCTCGTGTGGTGGGGGCGGCGGGGACAGACATCACCAGCCGGCCACAAGGAGGGGCCCGCCAGCGGCACCCGGCGTCAGGGGAGAGACAGGGGGAGGGCGGGGGCCCGGGCCCGCAATCCAGGGATGCAGCTAACGGCTGCTCAGAGTTCGGTATAGGTCCATGAGCGCCCACCCTGCAAGGGCGAAGCATGGGCAGAGCTTCCCACAGGGAAGCGCTGCATACTGTCGACCTGCTGGCCCCAGTGTCGGCGGCCTGCCAGCATCGCTGGCATCGCTGTGCCTGCAAGTGTGCCGAGGTTACCAGGGGCGCAGCTAACGGCTGCTCAGAGATGATAGAGATCCAGAGGGCCGCAGCTGCTGCAGCGAGAAGGGGGCGCCCAAAGAAGGCTGTCAAACATCGCCCACGCCAATGGGCACGACTGCAACGCCGAGGGGCTGCCCCGCCCCTGCCGCGCGGACGCCCGACCGCCAGGGCCAGACTGGTTCCCGCCAGGCGCCAGCGGCGTGGCCAGCCTGGGACCAGCGCTGGACCCAACCCGCGCCTGTTTCCTGTCGGCAGGGAGGAACGGTTTCGGCGGTTCCTCTCCCCAGCGGCGGGCGGCCCCGAAGTATTACGGCCGACAAGCCGGGCGCAGCGAGGTGAAACGGGCTCTGGCGGGCCAGCGTAGACTGCGGGCGGTGGCGGGGTGGACCCGAGGCCAGCGCCCGCGGCGGCGAGGTGTCCTGGGGCCTGCAGTCTTGCAGGCACCTCTTCCGGCCGCAGCCTGTTGCTCGACGGCGGCTGACCTTCGCAGAGACGCTGCGGCGTCGCCTTATGTCCACCAGCGGCCTCGCTTTTCGGAATCGCGGTGGTCGTCGCGCTGGGGAAATCGCTCGCCTCCCCCTTTCCATTCGGCGTCTGTCCACGGGGTGTCGCCTTGGCCCCATGCTGACCAGCCCTGCCAGCCATGCCATTGGTCGGAGGGACCTGAGGGACTGTTGACTGCCCATGGGGGGGCCTGTGCCACTGACCGACCGCCCCTGCGGGTCTCCGCTGACCAGGGGGCCGGCGCGCCCCGACTGCCCGTTGCCCAGGGGGCTTGCGCAAGTGCACCGAAACGCTCGGAAACTTCATGTGCTTGCGGCGGATGGCGCCCCAGTCTACTCCGAGCCTCTGCTCATTGTTCATCCGGTAAGCGTCGAGCGCGCCCGCCTCCAGGCGTCGAACGCGCCCGCCTCGGGCGCGTTGAGTAGGGGGTTGTTTGTGTAGCCCCCCTTGGCGTCCTTGTCCAGTGCCGCGCGCGTGGACCATGCGTGCCGCATAGCGTTGAAGGCGCCCCCTAGCGTCTTTTGCATACGCGCAATCTTGACCTGGATGTCTTCCGTTTTGTCTAGATCTGCGGGCCGCCACCCAGGGGGTCTTGGAGGCCCCCGAACGCCCGGCGGTCGGCGCTGGTGCCCTTCCGGGGTTCCCTGCGCGGTTCCAGTCGCACTGGGTTCCACCTGGGCGACTTCGCTGCGCGCCCTTTCCCGTCCCCAGTGTCTTCGGAGTCTGGGCGGTTACGTCATTGCTGCCAGGGGGTTGGGTTGGGGTCGTTGGTGCCCCTGGCGCCGACTTGGCCCCAAGACGGCGTGCTGGTCTGCGCGGCGTCGCCCGCGGCCCTCGCTGGCTGCGCCCTTGGCGACGGCCTGCGCGCAGGGCGCCCATGGGGAACGGATGGGGGGTTCCACTGGAAATAAGCCGAGGGGGTCGTCGTCAGTGGCCGCCGCGGCCGCTGGCCCGGGGCTCCTGCTCGGCGGGCTTCTCTCCTTAGCCGCTGCGGCCGCTGCCCCTGAGTCTTCGTTCCAGTCTGGTGTCTCTGGGCCCCTGGGCTCCCGTGGCTCCGCCTCTGCCTTGCAAGCCTGCCCGGCGTTGCCCTGTTCGACTGCTGCTGCGTGGGTCTGAGGTTCGTTCTTGGCCCCCTCGTTGCCAGGTGCCTCGCGGACCGGCCTGGAGGTGTCATCGCGCCGTGCAGCCTGTCCCAGGCTTGTCTCACTTGGGGGGGGGTGACTTCTGCCGCTTCGCTGCGCCCGTCAAGCCAACAGGCTGCGGGGGGGCCCCCCGGCGCTGCGGCGCTGGTGGCGGTCTGGACAGGGCCCTGCTGCGCCAGGGAGTTGACGGCGCCGTCGGCTAGGGCCGAGGGGTCCATGTCTGCGAGGTATCCGAGCAAGGTACTGGTCGCATGGCGAAAGGGGCCAAGGCCTCGCTGCCCCCCCATTCTAGCAATATACGTCCGCCGCATGTTCGCGCACGCGTCGTTCTGTGAGAGGTGGGAGACGACCCGGGAGGGTGGCATTTCACCGGGATCGTTTGCCCGTAGATGCTGACCAGGAAGGGGCTCAACCTGCGGGGGGGCCAGGACCCCTCGTCGGTCCTATCGCCGGGGATCCCATCGCCGTGTTCCTGAACGTAGTCAGTCCAGCGCCTGTTGATGTCTGGGTTCCACTCGAGCAAGAAACGGACCAGCGAGGGGAGGGCGCCCTGGGAGCCCCCCCCAGGCAGCTCGCTCGTGGAGCGAGTTGGCACTGTGGGGCCATATGGCGGAGGGGTACTTGGGAGCCGGGCACCGATGTCCCTGGACCTGGGGCCTTCGCGGCTTTGCCGCCCGCTGGGGGAGGCGCGGTCATCTCCAGCGAGGGGAGGCACCCCGCTGGCGCGGTCCGCTGGACGGGAGTAGGCGCCCACGGCGGTCGCGTCGGCGGCACCAGGGGCGAGGTGATGGGCGATGTCGGCGTTGTCGACGTCCATGCCAGACGGGGTTTCCCGCTTGGCTGGTGCCCTTGGGGTAGACGTCAGCTGACTGCTTGTCGAGGATGTGGTCGAGCGTGCCTGGGGCCACATTCCAGATGTGCGTTAGGCACCTCCTGCAGGACCAGCTAGCGTTCCACTTTCGCTGGGTCCAGAGGGCAGGCATCCGCTCCCAAGGGGGGGGACCGGCGCTACTGCAGACGGGTACCTGTGGCTCTGGACGCCAGAGGAAGCAGCCTAGGGCGGGATGCTCTGCGCTCCACGCCAGCAAGGGGGACCCTGGCGGGCACGTGTCGCACCTGGCCGAATAGGTGCCGGTGGAGTGGGCGCCGGGACCAAGCCTCCCGTCAGCCAACTTGTGTGCGGGGAGCGTCATGATGGCAGCTCGTGGACAAAAGCGGGGGGGGGCGACATGACGAGGTCGCACAGTGACGTTGGGGTTGGCGCCAGGGCAGACCGCCCGTACCCTATAGGGAGGCGCGCCAGGGAGGGGAGCACCATGGACCTCCTGTCTTGCCGCTTGCCCTGCAGGGTGTTCTTGTAGTCCTGAATCCGCAGGGCCAAGGACCTTTCAGAGTTGCAGTCGTGCGGGGCGTAGGGCGTGGGGAGGCCTTACTTTTCTACTGGATCGATCCAGCATCGCTCGCAGAGCCACCTGCAGCTCCTGCCCAGAATGTGGGCCTGGGCGCGATTCTGCGCTAGGAGCTCCCTTCTGTCGTCGTCTTCCCGAGTGCCAGCGGAGTACCAGAGCCCTTTCTTGTTGCAGTCACTTCCGTCGCACCGGATGAGGGTTGCCTTGAGATTGCTGGTGAAACGGTCGTCGGTCACCCTTGGTGTGTTCAAGTGTACTCCAGGGGCGGGGGAGGCTGGTCTGTCGTCGTCGAGCCGCTTCTTCGACATAGCTATGCCACCTCCTATGTACTGCAATCCTGCCATGGAGTCGGGGCACCCGAGGCCCTGCTCCGACCCGGCGAGCTCCTTGTGAAGGGTGCAGATGGAGCATTCGAATTCACCTAAGGAGGCGACCTTGGCCGGTCGGACGAGCGCCTCCAGGATCCTCATGGGTGCTTCCAGTGGGAACCTGCTGTCTTGCATCTCTGCCCACGTGCGCGGGCAACTGTGCGCAAGAGCGACGGTATGGTGATGTGCGTACGTGGCAAACCTGCTGATGTGTTTGATGGCGTCCTCGAATTCCCCGTGGAGGGTGTCAGGGCGTCGAGGGTGAAACCCCAGGAGTTCGCGAACGCGGTCCTGTACTCCAGGTGGACATTTTGCCAGGGTGCGCAGATGCCCATCGCTGCTTCCATAATGTCCCCTGTTGCCTCAGGGTAGGGGAAAGGCCAAAGCGTGGTCCGCGGCTCGCGCAATTGGATCATCATGACGACCAGGAGGACTCTGAGAGATGGGGAGTCCAGCGGGTGCCCGTCGCAGTTGAGGAGGCCCTGCCTCAACGTGGAGCCGCTTGGCCGGTTTGGAGCAGGGGCGCCAGATTCTGCATCCCAGGGTGCACGCGGTGCCTCTTGCATTTTCCCGTAGTGGCGCTCCAGGCCTTGGGGAACTGGTGTAGGATCTCGTGCGGGGTACACCGTTTGGTGCCCTTCGGACGGTGGCTGCGGCCCCGCACCTCGACGGTGTGGATACGCGAAGCGTCAAGAATTCGCTCAAAATTTCTTCCTGGATTCCTCCTGGGGTCCAGCCTGACCTATTTTTCCGACGCGGATCCAGATGTGGCGACGAAAAACCTCCAGGAGGCACAACAAAGACGAAAAGCACCAGGCCGTACCGCCATTGTATCGCCTGGCCCTCCTCCGATAGTCTCCGCTGGACCTCGAAGGAGCTTACGAACCTGGCGGGCTGCTCAGTTGGCAGCCC
Source organism: Prorocentrum cordatum (assembly GCA_963575745.1). Lineage (NCBI taxonomy): Eukaryota > Dinophyceae > Prorocentrales > Prorocentraceae > Prorocentrum > Prorocentrum cordatum. The sequence goes on along the minus strand of CAUYUJ010016560.1, from coordinate 506,097 downwards.
GCCAGGGGAGCGGAGGGCTCTTCTGTTTTTTTTCGTGGCGAGTCGCTCCGCTGGACCTCTCACGAGCTCACGAACGCTGCGACGGCTGCGCAGTTGGCAGCACCTACAGGGAGCGCGAGGGCTCGTCCGGATTCGCACAGCGCGTCGCTCCGCTGGAGCTCACGAGATCACACGGAAGTGGCGACGGTTGCGTAGTTGGCAGCCCCTTGTGGGAGCGCGGCTTCTCGCTTGGATACGTATAGCGCGTCGCCGGGCTGACCTTCCTCGAGCTGATGAAGTGGTCACAGTTGTGCAGTTGGCCTCCCAGCCGGGGAGAAGTAGCTCCAGCCTGGGTGCGCGTGGCGCGTCGCTCCGCTGAACCACCCAGGAGCGCACGAAAGTGGCGACGGCTGCACAGTTGGCAGCCCCGCCCCTCCGAGGGAGCGCGAGGTATCGTCTGGGTACTCGCAGCACGTCGCTCCGCTGGACCTCTCACGAGCCCACGAACGTTGCGACGGCTGCGCAGATGGAAGCTTCCCTAGGGAGCACGAGGTCTCGTCGGGGTGTGCGCGGCGCGGACCTCAACAGAGCTGATGAACATGGCAACGGTTGCGCAGTTGGCAGCACATCCCCTGAGGGAGCGCGAAGTCGCGTCTGGGTGCGTAGAACGTTGCTCCGCTGACCTCTGCGGAGCTGCGCAATTGTGAGCACCACCGGGGGGGGGGGCGACAAAATAACAGGCAGGAAGCTGGGACACGGGAGGGGGCGGTACGAGTCGCGCAAACAACGCTTTATTCAACACGGGAACCCAGCACAGAGGGAATGTTTGGAAACGAGAAACAGCGTGGTAGCAGCAATTGCTCCTGACGGCAGCGGTTCCTCCTCCTCCTCTTCCTCCTCCACTTCCTCATAGTCCACATCATCAGAATCAGCATCATCATCATAATCATCATCAGCATAATCATCATCATCATCATCATCATCATCATCATCATCATCATCATCATCATCATCATCATCATCATCATCATCATAATCATCATCATCATCATCATCATCAGCATCATCATCATCAGCATCATCATCATCATCAGCATCATCATCATCATCATCAACATCAGAAGCATAAGCAGCATAAGTATCCTCACCATCAACATCAGCATCATAATCACCATCATCATCATCATCAGCAGCAGCGGCTGAATCATAATCATCGCCACCATCTGAATCCTAATCATCACAATTAGCATCAGTAGCATCATCATCATCATTACCATCGTCAGCATTACCATCTTCATCGCCACCACCATCATCGTCAGCAACAACATCATCATCAGCAGAAGCATCATCATTCTGATCTGCCTCCTTGAAAACACAGACAAAGCAACGTGCGGCTTCTGACCGAGGAGGTGTTCAGGAGCGGACGCAAGATCTATGTCTGTGAGCGCCCCTGCATTCACATTGCCAGCAGCAGAACATTCGCGCCCGCGTCAGGGGAACCCCACTCTCGACCCACATACATCAAGGCAACCACCCACTCGATGACAGATGCAGAGCTGAGGATCGAGCGTGACGTAATCGTCTATGTCCTTGGTGCTGGGAAGGCCAACGCTGCCTCCCGCTCGGTGAGCGTCGTTGCCGCCACCTCCGCCTCTCACCTCGGGCTCACCAGGGCACGCGCGCGCGTGCGGGCTGCAGCAGCGGCGGCGGCCCGTGTAGGCGCTTCAGATGCAGGCTGAGGATTCCCCAGTGCAGGGATAGGGGAACAAACAATGACATCGACATACCAACTCAGTCCGCGCGGATTTCTCAAATCGGCGCTGGACCCCCCTCCCTGCCGCGCGAAGCGCGCCAAGGTCGGCACCAGAGGCGCCACCAGAGGGCCAAGCGCCGATCCGAGGGATCCGTGCGGACCTCTGAATCTTTGTATATGCCATTGTTTTGGTCCCCTGAGGGAGGACTCACCCTCGTGCCTGCTCCCTGCCTACCCGCCGGGTCCCGATCTCCACAGCAGGGCCGACCTCCTCGACAGAGACGTCTCGACAGCTCTCGGGCTCTCCAGATGGTGCAGTGCGAGAGGAGAGTGCGCCAAGGTGAGACTGCATCGAGACGGTTCTCCTTTTTCGGGTCGGGCGAAAGGGGGGATAGCAAAGGGGGGGTTTGCGCAAAGGGGGGATAGCAAAAGGGGGGGATGACGAAAGGGCAAAAGGGGCGTCCGGCCCGACTTTTCCCCGGGCAATGCGCCTGCACCAATGGCTCCTAATTTCGCATTCTAGACTATTGACGGGCTGCTCCAGGGCCTCGCGCGGCGGCGCACCACGCCGCCCCGTGCGCCGGCGGGTGCGCCAGGTGTTCGCGCGGCGTGCGCCACGTGGCTTGCACCACACACCACCCTGCTTCTTCCACACCGCTTGCACCACATGCCTTGCACCTCAAAGATTGCTGTGCTCGTCTTCCAGCGCAAATGCTTGAGAGGAAAACGAAGAAAAGCTGAAGGGAATGACAGCGCGAAGAACCCTGGCTGGTCATGCCGCGGAGATGGTAAAAACATGCGACGGCCCGGGACTGAGGCGGAGGGGGAAAACTAAAGGAGGGAGACAAGCGGCAGGGAAAAAATAATGACGTCGCGCGTGCATCCCCAACGGTCTAGGCGACGATTTACCATGTACCACTTTTGACACATTACATGTTGGATACATCGGATCTGTATTACAGAAGGGCGTCGACTTTGAAGAATGGCAGTTCGCGCGCGCGAGCTAGAATACATACGACTTTTGAATAACAACAAAGAACATGTCCGGGCACCTCGATCAAAGTGCGCCCATGCGCGGAAGATGTGGCGACATGGTCGTGCTCTGCGGCCGATGAGTCGTGGCGCGCGCGCGTCTGACTACATGTGGTTCAAAACATGCTCGCTCACTGCAAAGATGGTATGGTGACCATGCGATGAACACTGATATTCCACAAACGATTTGCGCGAAGGCTTCTGTGACAGCTCGGGGATGGACAGAACCCCCTTTAGCACAACGTGGTTTAGTGAAAACGACCTGAGGCCCAAATCTGGCGGGCGCGAGCCTGGAAAATAACGGCCACGGCGCCCTCTCGAGAACCGAAAACGGACAATTCACTAATCGACGTGTCACTGTTGGGGGTTCTGTCCACCCCCGAACAGCTGGGATGTGCGAATAGAAGATGTGGAACAATGGGTTATTGAGATTAGGGCACTGGGCAGGCCCTGTGCAAGTCAGCGCGAACTCCATCCGTGCCCAGCAGAACAAGCGCAACCCGCAGAAAGAGCGCATAGGGAGCCTCGAGCCGCCAAAAGAAAGACGAATAATACTAAGAAACCGACAGCGCGCGCTTCGAGAGATCCCAGGCTAAATACCCCGGCCGTTTTGGAGGCATCTCGGCAATCGCTCATGCTATTCGCAAGCATCCGGCAAATCATTGGCGACCTCCAGGCGGTCCACGAGGAAGCGAGGAGCGAAAACCGCTGCAGGACCCCCCCGATTCAGAAAAACATCGAATGGTCCTGCAAGACTGCTGACGCTGGTGGGGTTTCCGACGTCCTCTTCAGCAGCAAATCGCCGATTCATCTCTCGGTTTGCGTCGAGACCATATTGGGAGCATCCTTGGCCGTCCTGGGTTTGTCTCTGGCTATAGATCCCGGCCGTCTTGGAAGCATCTCGGCAATCGCTCAAGCTACTTGCAAGCATCCGGCAAATCAGTGGCGGCCTCCTGTCAGCCGACCAAGAAATGGAGAGCGAAATCCGCTATAGGACACACCTGCAAGACTCGCTGGCGCTGGTGGGCGTCCCAACGTCCTCTTCAGCAGCACCTCGCCGATTCATCTCTCGAGACCATCTTGGGAGCAATCTCAAGAGACCGTTTTTTGTGAATCGGCGATAACCCGGGTTATCCAAGGGGGGGGAGGAGGCTGGCCGATAACCTAACCTTCTCACTGTGGGCAGCCTTGCATATGCCCGCGCCCCCCCACCCCAGACCTGCGCAACCGGCAAGGTTAGGTTATCCTTGGGGGGGAGGGAGGGCAAGCCCGATAACCCGGGTTATCGCCGGACCCTAGAAAAAACAGTCTCCAACAGTCCTGGTTTGTCATGGCCGGTGTCTAAAGCAAGCGTCACGCGTGATGTCCGTGCTCAGCCAGAGCCGCATACCATGACAGCGCAAACAACCTGTACAAATGGCGAGACCGGATGTCACAAAACAGGTGTCGCAGGGTCGGGAAAATTTCGAAACCCCCGAAACCTAGGCTGTGGAGCTTTCGGTTAGATTCCGAACACCGCGAAACCTGTAAAACACAACTCCAGTCATAACGCGCCTGAGGTTTCGAGGTGCTGAAGGTTTTGGCTTTGGACGGTTTTCGAAACCTCCGCAACCCAAAGTAGGACACGAAAGCGGGTTCAAAATCACCGAATGCGCAAAACCTAGATAATTGGGGTTGCCCCCCAGCGGTATTCAAAACCCGCGAAACCCGAAAACCAGATTTTCCCAACAAGTTTGCAGGTTACGCGAGATTCGAAACCACCTCGAAACCTCCAAAAACTGTTTCCCCAAATTAGGTTTCGAAGGTGTTTCGGGTTTCGGCGCAAAACCTCCCAAACCGAAGAGAAACCACAGTGGAGCCGCTCCACGCAGATCCCCCCAAATCAAACCACCCACCTTTCATTGTCAAATCCGGAGTAGGCGTGAAGGAGGAGTCGCGCGAGCAGCGCTCCATCCGAAACAGGAACCCAACGCAGGAGGGTTAAGAAACAGTTTGGTCCCCCTGCCTCCAGGCCACATGTCTGGTGGCCTCGGGCCTCTGGAGGCAGCTCCGGCCGATCCTGGCGCCCCTGGCCCGGAACGCTCCCGGCGACGGCTGCTGGAACGCTTGAAAGCCCAGACCCTGGAGGTGGCCGGGGGTTCTGGACTGGATGGGCCCCGAGGAGATCTGTCAAGGAGGGTCGGGTGGACAGACCCCCCTTTAGCAAAACGTGGTTTAGTGAAAACGACCTGAGGCCCAAACCTGGCGGGCGCAAGCCTGGAAAATAACGGCCACGGCGCCCTCTCGAAAGCCGAAAACGGACAATTCACTAATCGACGTGTCACTGTTGGGGGTTCTGTCCACCCCCGAGAGGGGGGGAGCAGGGCGAATCCGTCCGGAATCGGTCCCCGAACCCTGGGCGCCTCCCTTTTTCCATCTCGAGCACTTCTCCACCGCGGATCCGTCTTTGACGGGCCACGGGGCCCGTGAGCGGCCCCCGTTCCGATCCACCTTCTCGCAAGCTGCCTGCACGGCATCTCCCCCTCCCCCACCCCGCCGCCACCGCTTCGAACGGCACGGGGCCGACGAGGCGTGCAGGCGAAGTCCAAACTTGCGGGCCTCGCCGTGCCCCCCACAGACCCCCCCACCCCTCCCCGGCACGTGCAGGCGCGCCAGGGCCTGGAGAGCAGCAGCCTGGACAACAAACCAAACCTGTCCTGCTGGCCAGAACCGGTGCGGGGCCACCGCAGACCCCCAGGCCGACTCTGACCTCGAGGCGTGAACATCGAGCCTCCCCGTACAGTCGGGGTGGGCCGGAGAGGACACGAGCGAGAGGACACAAGGCCCTTCCGATGGCCACATTGCCGTAGGAACGCAAGCAGGCACGGGCCGCGGAAGGCAGGACACGGGTCGTGGGCAAGCGCGGGAGGGAAATAAGGGGGGCAGGGCCTTCTCAGAAGGCGGCGGGGCTTCTTAGAAGCCCTCCGACCTTCGCCTCCTCCTCCTCCTCCCACCTCCTCCTCCTCCTCCTCCTCCTCCTCCTCCTCCCACCTCCTCCTCCCCTCCTCTCCTCCTCTTCCTCCCACTCCTCCTCCTCCTCCTCCTCCTCCTCCTCCTCCTCCTCCTCCTCCTCCTCCTCCCCCACCTCCCCCACCTCAGGCAGCAAACGCCTACTCTGGCTCGGACTACTTCGCCTTCCGAGAAGGGGGACTTCTTCGCCTTCCGAGAAGGCCCGCCACTTCTCGCTCTCACCCCCCCCCCGGGCTCGCGGCCGAACGAGGGTGCCCTTGCTTCGGCAGGGTCGGCCCACGAATCGACCTCGGCTTGGGGAGCTCAGATCTCCCCCAGGTGCGTTCTGACCAGGATTTCGAGGCGAATCCAGCGGTGGCGACGAGGGCCGCCCAGGAGGCCGACAAAGGGGGAACACGATGGAAGGATAGCGGTGTGAAGGCATGAAAACCGCCCCCCGCCCCCCACATGAGGAACTTTAGACCAACTAGACCGCGCGCGCGGGGCCCCGCCCCCTGCGGCAGCTGGCAATGGCCTAGCTTACAGGACGCCTACACCTACGCGCATTCGCCATATTTGTCAAAAGTCGGCATCCAAAATCCACTGCTTTGGGGGCGTGGGTCGGTTTCCCACTGTTCACGGTAAGGGTACCTTTTCCTCCTCCGACGACTGGTACAGTGGAGGCCAGTTAGCAAGAAACCTTCCACAAGAAGCCCAATCCTGAGACCCCAGGACGTCCATAGCAGAACCATCGAAACCCCAGAAAACCCGGGGCACCCTGGAGGCAAGCAGGGTGTTTGACAGCATGGGTCTCCACTGTAGGCTCGAGCCTCGAAGACCGAACCTCGAAGCAGCTGCGCGGCCGCCCGCGGCGCGGGGCGGCCCCAGCGGGGCCTCGACGCGGGCGTCCCGGATGCGCGCGAGGAGCGCCGCCTGCCCCGCTCGGGCTCTCAATGATGCGGGGGCGCCCATCGCTCGGGCGCCCATGCCGTGAAGGAGGGGGAAGCAAGGAGGAAGGATAAGAAGGAGGAGGAGGAGGAAAGAGGGGGAGGGGGAGGAGGAGGAGGAGGAGGAGGAGGAGGAGGAGGAGGAGGAGGAGGAGGAGGAGGAGGAGGACGAGGCAGAGGAGGGGCAGTCTTCGACTGCGTGCGCTGCACTCTTTCGCAGCACGACCCACGACACTCATCGGGGGCCCTCGCCGAGGGGGCAACGTGCACAGGTCCGAGCGACGCCGAGTAGAAATGGGAAGGGGAGGAAGGGGGGCACCTTCCGTGCCCCTCTCGGGCCCCACGGGGCCCCTCCAGGGCCCCTCCTCGGGCACACCAAAAGGCTCACCTTTCCTTTACCCCCTCGCCCCCGCCCCCTCCATCCTCCATCCTCCCCCCCCACTTTCTCGCCCCATTACTCGACGCCCGACCAGCTGCCAGGGGGCCACTCCAGGGCAATCCGCCGCCAACCGAGGAGCAGTGCAGGCAGCAGTGATCACCAGGTGGCGACATCCGACCCCTACCCCTACCATCCATCGATTCTCCTGAATCGATGGTTGGCAGGAGTATGGTTCGTCTGTCGCCGCGTGTTCGGCGAGAATTCCGAACCCTACCCCCGCCGCCCATTGAGTTGCCTGAGTCGTTGATTGGCGAGGCTAGGGTTCGGCTTTCGTCGCCGACAGGGAGCCACTCCGGGGCAGTTCAACGCCAACCGAGGAGCAGTGCAGGCAGCAGCGATCACCGAGCTGATCTTGGCGGCACGCTCACGGTGCAAGGCGAGGCCAGGACCAGGGCAAAACCAGACAGAGATACAAAGGGGATCTCTGACGTCCAGCGGTTATGGAAGATGTATCAGAGCGATCGGAAACGCTTTCAGAGCGTTCCCGAACGCTCTAAAAGCGACTCGGAACGCTCTGGATCGATTTATCCCTGCCCCGACCCCGCCCGATGGTGGTCTGCATCCTCGTCGCGTCCCTCTTCGAGTTCAGTGTGGGAGAGGCTCTCACTGCTTCAAGACATTGTCGTCGGTCTGATCTGATCTGACTGACCGCCACATCCTCGCGGTGTGCAAAACACGTGTTTGGCAAGCTTCGGCCCCCAGGAGCCCTCGCCGGGCCCTGGGCCCAAAAACGACCCGGGATGAAAAACCTGTCCCGGGGAAGGAGTCCAAGGCTCAAGGTGTGCACGTCGTGACGAATCACGTCGGAGTTTCATCACCCGTCCACCACATCCTCCTCCTCCTCCTCACCCTCCTCCTCCTCCTACTCCTCCTCATCATCAACATCATCAGCATCATCAGAATCAGCATCATCAGCATCATCATCAGAATTGGCATCGTCATCACCATCATCATCAGCAGCATGAGCATCAGCATCGTCATCAGCATCCTCATCAGCATCATCATCAACATCACCATCAGCATCATCATCAGCATCGTCATCAGCATCATCGTCATCAGCACCATCGTCATCATCATACGCAGCATCATCAGCGTCAGCATCATCAATATCAGCATCGTCAATATCATCACAGTCAATGTCGTCATCATCATCATCATCATCAGCAGCAGTACCAGCATCATCACCATCAGCATCTTCTCATACTCATCGTCATCATCGTCATCATCAGTGCCAGCAGCATCAGCATCATAATCAGCACCTTTAGTACTACCGTCATCAACAGCCGCATCATCAGCATCACCATCATCATCAGCAGCAGCATCAGCACCAGCACCAGCACCAGCATCAGCAGAATTAGCATCATCAACATAATCACCATCAGTATCACCATCATCATCAGCAGCATCATCACCATCATCAACATCATGATCACCATAATCAGAATCGTCATTCCCATCCCCGATCTTTTCCGCATCCGATCCTCCTGATGCGCTGACGTTGGTGGCGATTCCGATTTGACACATGGCCGCGTTGACCATCTCCTCATCATCCTCATCCTCCTCCTCATCATCATCATACTCCGTAGCTTCCTCTTACATCGTACCCCACCGCCTCGGTATCCTTCTCTGATTATTATGCACAGGATGTCTAGAGCTTCAACCACTTTAATTCGGCGTCGCACCGCCCCCACCGCCCCGCCCCCCCCGCCCCTCCACCCACCCACCCACACCAACCACCACCACCACCAGCGTGACACCGCACCCCGTCCAGTGCTCTCTCCACCCAGCTCCCCTCTGCCCCGACCACTTCACACACCAACAACCACAACCACCACCAGCGTGACACCACCCCCGTCTAGTACCCTGTCCAGCCCGCCCCCCTCCGCCCCGACCACTTTGTAGACCAACACCACCACCACCAGCGTGACACCGCCCCCCATCCAGTGCCCTCTCCACCCCGCCCCCCTCCGCCCCGACGAATTTATTTCGGAGTCGCACCGCCCCCACTGTCCCGCCCCCGCGGCCCTTCCCCCCTCCCCAGCCGCCCAGAGCCCTCTGCACCCCGCCCCCCTCCGCCCCAACCACCATGTTTCGGCGTCGCACCGCCCCCACCGCCCCACCCCTCCTGCCCACACCCACCCACACCAACCACCACCACCACCACCAGCGTGAACCCCTCCGCCCCGAACGCTGTATCTCGGCGTCGCACCGCCCCCCGTCCAGTGCCGTTTCTACCCGCTCCGCCCCGACCACTTTATAGCCCGGCCACAACCACTACTGGACCACTACCAACGTGACACCGCCCCCCGTCCAATGGCCTCTCCACCCCGCCCCACATCCGCCCCGACATCTTTATTTCGGCGTCGCACGGCCCCCACCGTCCCGCCCCCACGACCCCTCCCCCCTTTCCCAACCGCCCAGTGCACCCCGCCCCCCGCAGCCCCGACCACATTATTTCGGCGTCGCACCGTCCCCCCCACCGTCTCGCCCTCCCGACCCTTTTCCGATTTCTCGTCCTCTCTCTCCTCCCCCTCCTCGTCCTCCTCGTCCTCCTGCTCGTCCGCCTCATCCTCCTCCTCCTCCTCCTGCTCCTGCTCCGCCTTCTCCCCCCCTTTTGTGCAAGAGCCATGGCACACGTGCCACTTGTTTCCTTCGCCCTCCTGCTCCTCCTGGTTATGCCCCCTTGCGTCTCCCATCGCACTCCTCCCGCTTCGGTATCCTGTTCCTATCTTCCCAACCCTCCTTATCCTCATGATCCTCCCTCATGTCCAATGCGTCCTCCTCTTAGGCCATAAGATGCCTGGCTGTGGCAACCAAGTGCACAGGCCCCCTTGACAAGAGCAGAGACCACAAGAACAAACTAGTTGCCATCTGGCATGCCACAAATACACTCATATAGACATCGGTAAGGACATGCCGCGCTTCTCACAATACTACGGCTACTACATACTGTTACTGCCGCCACGGGCAGTCCTGCCAACAAGTTCTTGTGCTCAACGTGTCGCAGCGACTGCCACAGCAGCACAGTATGCCTTGCCAACTGATGGCATGTCGCTCTGCATAGTTTAGCCAACGAAGAATGACATCAAATAATCACTGGAACTTGGTCGGGCATGCCCACCTACAGGCTGATTTTGAAGTCAGATCCGCCGACCCTGTCGGCGTGTAGAAAAGGCTGCTCCGTTTGACTCGTCTTTGTCGACGTCGTCGTCGTCGTCGTCGCCGTCGCCGCTCTACCTCTTTCCCCGGGTCCGTCGCTGTCCTCCCCTTTTCCTGGGCCCTCCTCCTCAAGCGCGCCAGCCAAAGCGAAATTGAGCAACGTCGAAATTGAGTCGACAGGAAGCCCCTTCCCTTTGATCCCTTCCCTGCCAGGGGGGGGGTAAGGGTTCCGGGGCCGGGGGGATCCCGGAGGGGGGGTCCCGGGTCAGAATACCACCCCCCCTGGGGGGGCCCGGGGCCCAAAAACGTCCCAAGACGAGCCAAGAATGCCACAAGAGGCCCCCAAGACGGTCCAAGAGAACCCCGAGTCGCCGAACGATCGGTCCAAGACGTCTTTACGGCGTCCGGGCGGCCCAAGAGGGCTGGAAGTCTCCCCAAGAGGCCTCGAAGAGCACTCCAAGAGAGCCTCAAAAGGCAAACATCAATGGTTCCCCTTGAAGTTTTCAGAAGATTTGGGCGTTGTCGCGTTTTTCTCGCGCAGGTGTTCGGGGCAGAAAGAAATAAATAAAGAAAGAAAGGTGTTCGCTGGCGCGATTGGGCAGAAAGAAAGAAAGACGTAGGCACGCGCAAATGCTTCCGAGGTGCCCCGAACATATTGGGCAGAAAACTTTGCGCTCGGCTGCGCTTGCGCAGAGAGCCCATCCGCCGTGCCCTTCGCGACTCGCCGCAGGGGGCTGTCCGAATCTCAGACGTCGACAGAGCGAACTCGCCCATCGGTGACCCCCAAACAACCGAATGCATGGGACAACTCGGATTACTACCGATCGCGGAGATCGGTGGTCACTGGCAGCTCGTCGGCGCTGTCGCCCAAATCACTGACTACCGATGGAGAGGTCTCGAACAGGGAAGGCTCTGTCGGGGTCACGACTCGCGGGCCGCAACTTTGCCTGAGAATTTCAAGCCGGGGCTGGCTCGGGTCCGCGATGAGGCGGAGCCCTCGGGGATGTATTCCTCTGGCCGCGACCCCCAGCGGCGCCAGGGCAACAGCGTTTCTGGGGCGCGCGGATTGTATGAACAATGGTGGCCGCGTTTCTGGTGCAAAACAACAATGAGATTATGTTCGTTGGTCGAATCATCTCGCCTGACCCGATGGGCAAACCTGCCCGTAGAACAACACAAGCCGACTTCCGCCCGAAAGAAGACCATGGCGTCGAGAGAAGGTGGCCACCCGCGAAGCCCTCCGTACCCTGCAGCCGATCAGGGACAGCAAACTAACGATGGCAGTGCCTCGATTTGCAAAGTAAGGCGCATCAAACTATCCAGCTTTCTCAGACGCTGACTTCGACTCAGAGCCGATCGCTGCCTTGAAAATGAGGCGAGCGTCGCCAAAGCTAAGCTTAGACTCGGGATTGAAAATACTGCAACGCCTGGATCTCAGGGGCGGGGGAGGAGGAGGAGGAGGAGACGGGGAACTGTACCCAGGCCACCCTTGCACCGTCGCGTCTGAGAAGTCACTGTCTATCCTTCTTACAAGCAGAGATGCCAGTTCGAGAGCCAGTTTCGGGCGCAGCATTCGAATGCAAATCGGGACTTGGTGCTACTTATCTGTGTTTGCTCGGTCGTTTGATTTCAACTGGTTCAACAGGAGGAGTAGGAGTAGGAGTAGGAGTAGGAGTAGTAGGAATGGGAGTGGGAGTAGGAGTAGGAGTAGGAGTCAAGCTAGCCAGCTCGAGCGAGTCAAGCATGGCATGCCCAGTCCCACCCGCCCTCCCACAACATAAGAAGCAAAGCTGGCACAACTGGGGACCGAAGTCACACCGGCCAGCCGGTTTGGTACAGCTGATGCGGCCGCGATGGCGGTTGCCGACGGGAACTGGCGAGCGCATGTTGAATGCCGCGCACGCATTGCCAGACGAGTCGAGAATGGCCCGGTACACCGCAGGAAGCCAGAGGTGGCCGGAGGAAACCCGACGGTCTGACAGGACACCCCAAAGCATTTTTGTGAAAAAGCATTTTTTTTTTTTTTTTTTATGTTTTTATGTTGAAATGCTTGCAACCACACGGTGTTCGGTAGGATTCTGACATGAACGCGCGAGTGTGCTCTTTGTGGTATTTTTTTGCACAGGATTCGCGGCCTGGGTGCATGACAGAGCATCGCGAGTGCACCGCGCGATGACGTGAAATCGCTGGATTCGACCGAATTCTTAAGATTCCTATGGTTTTCCAATGATTTCAGCAAGAGAGCCTGGGCGGGAAATTTGTACAATTTTGGTGAAAAAGCATTGGGTTTTTAATGTTTTTATGTTGAAATGCTTGCAAACACACGGTGTTCGGTAGGATTCTGACATGAACGCGCGCGTGTGCTCTTTGTGGTATTTTTTGCAATGGATTATCGCCGTGGACGACAAGACGTCCATGTCGAGAGGAAAAAATAAGAAAAATATTGATTTTGTATTGTTTTTTACAGGTTAGGATGGGACCACCCGGATGCGGCCCCTAATGGCCGGCCTGAGGGGGGAGTAGGAGTATATTCTAATAAGGAATAAGGATACGAGTAGGAGGTGGAGGAGGAGGGGGAGGAGGAGGAGGGGGAGGAGGAGGAGGAGGAGAAGCAGGAGGAGGAGGAGGAGGAGAGGAGGCCCTCATCCCGACCCTCGTCGCGCGGCGAACCCGCAGACCCCCTCCCGCCCCTGCCGACGGGTTCCGGGCCGTGGAAAGGTCCCCGCGGGCGAGGACCTGCCGGGCGCGGACACCACCCCCCGCTTGTTTGTGGGAGGGGGGGGGGGAGGAGAGGGGCCGCGACGGCATCCTCCTGCTCGCTCTCTCCCTCTCTCTCTATCCCTCCCTCTCTCCCTCTCTCTCTCTCTCTCTCTCTCTCTCTCTCTCTCTCTCTCTCTCTATATATATATGTATATACATCACCCTTCCCGCACAACCACATACATCTATTTGCAGCAAGATCTTTGTTCATACAAACTTCGTGATCGCACCAACCTGATGCTGTTCAACCACGGGCACTAACAACACGTGTTGTGCGATACCCCGCCAAGACTGCCACGTGCAAGCATCCAGCATAACATGACATTGACCAGGACAAGGAAGAGGACAAGGAGGAAGCAGGACGGAGAGGGGAAGCATGCAACGCACGCAAAAAGGTCGCCCACTCAGTGCAATTCCGCCGTTGGGAAAAATCACGACGAACAACTGTTTGCTCCTTTCGGCCTCTGGGGCCCCTCGCTGGGCTCCAGAACCGCCAAAGAACAGCTTACGATGAAGAACGGACCCGGGGAATTGTCAAAACCTCTGGGGGTCGACGTAATGGAAAAAGACATGTCGTCGGGACTCTGGGGCTGGCGCTGTCGCGCGCGTGCCTTGAACGCGAAACACGTGTGCCATAACACTAGCACGCTCGTAGCGACCACGGGGGGGGGCACGCATTTGAGGCGGCATCGGGCCGAAACCACTTGTTTCCATCGCTCGGACGTCCACTCCCGTGGAGTAGTCGGTTTCGCACGTGCTTCCCTTGCCAGATGGTCAAACATGTTCCTCGATGGCCCTCGCCGAGAAAAAATGCACACGTCCAAGCGATGCCTAAACGAACGCAACTTGCCCAACGACTCACGGAACCGAGTAATGGCAAGAGAAGCGTAAGAAAAGGGATGATCCTGCTGAAGTTCCTCCTTTCCCTAAACCGATGAAGACACGAAATTGTACTGATGCCATTACTCACAAGACCTCTCCGAGCTTGCGTTCAGACAGGAAATCGATGAGAACGCCGCCCTGGCGGCGAAGGGCATCCAGGACGAGCAACGGTTTTGTTATCTTTGCCCACACAGTGTTTGAACTCTGGGGTTCTTACATCTTTTTATGTAATGGGACTGTCTGTCGAACTGGCGGCCTTGTTGCGGCCTTCGACGCCCCGTGGCCGCCTCGTCGCCGTCAATCGTCTGGGCGTGTCTATCGGTCGCCGCGCTTGTTGCCGCTGTCGCCTCCCCGTCGCGGCCCCACATGGATGGCACAGCATCTATCGCACCATATAGATTGCACAATGTCGATTCTCTTCCTTCTCAGAAGAATACGTAGCACCCCGCAATTGCGGATAAGAGTGAGGGGGCGGGCGCGAGCGACGCGGGCGTCGTCGAGCCGGCGGACCTCGTGGCCCCCACCTTCCCTGTCGATGGCGTTCTCCTCCTCCTCCTCCTCCTCCTCCTCCTCCTCCTCCTCCTCCTCCTCCTCCTCCTCCTCCTCCTCCTCTCGTCCTCGTCGTCATCATCTCCCCTCCTCCTCCTCCTCGTCCTCCATCGTCCTTCCATCATCGTCCTCCCATTGTCGTCTTCCCCCTCATCGGCCTCCATCATCGTCCTCCCATTGTCGTCCATCATCCTCCCCCCTTCCTCCCCCCTCCTCGTCCCCTCCTCATCCCCCTCCTCGTCCTCCTCCTCCCCCTCCTCCTCCCTCCTCGTCCTCCTGCTCCTCCTCCTCCTCCTCCTCTCCTCTCCACATTCTCCTTACATCCTCTCTTCTTTCGCGTCCTCCTCGTCCCCTGTTTACTCCTCCTGCCTCCCCCTCCTTTCCCAAGATAACGGCAACGCAATCTTTTTTTCCACTTTATGCTCCCCGACTTCTCTGATCAAGGCAACTCGCCAGGGCAAAGTTGCTGGACGGGCTGGTGTGGATGCGCGGGGCTTGAAGAGGTCGTTGCAGGCTCAGACGGCATGCAAAAATCTGCCGCCGCGCTTGTGCGGCATTGGTTTGTTCAGTGAACGTGGTTTGGGTCGCGGGCTCTCCACCTCCACCTGGAAGGAATGCAAAAGCAGCCCGCCGCAGACGCCGAAAACTTTGGTTTGCACACTGAACGTGGAATGGGTCGCGGGTGGGCCGCGGGTTCTCCACCGGGAGCGGATGCAAAAGATGCCCGCCGCAGGCGCTGAAACATTTGGTTTGTACCCTGAACGTGGTCGCGGGTGGGCCGCGGGCTTTCCATGAAACGAATGCAAAAGATGCCCGCCGCAGGCGCCGAAAAATGTGGTTTGTACCCTGAACGTGGTTTGGGTCGCAGGTTGGTCGCGAGTTGGTCGCGGGCTCTCTACCTGGGAGGAATGGAAAAAAAAAAAAAAAAAAAAAAAAAAAAAAAAAAAAAAAAAACCGCCGCAGGCGCCGAAAATGGTGGTTTGTACCTTGAACGTGGTTTGGTCGAAGGTGGGTCGCGGGTGGGTCGCGGGGTCGCGGGTGGGTCGCGGGTGGGTGGGTCGCGGGTGGGTCGCGGGTGGGTCGGGGCGGGCGGGGTGGGTCGCGGGTGGTTCGCGGGGGGTCGCGGGCGGGTCGCGGGGTGGGTCGCCGCGGGGTGGGTCGCAGGGTGGGTCGCGGGGTGGGTCGCGGGTGGGGGTCGCGGGTGGGTCGCGGGTGGGTCGCGGGGTGGGTCGCGGGGTGGGTCGCGGGTGGGTCGCGGGGCGGGTTGCGGGTGGGACGACGACAACAAACAACAACAAACAACAACAAACAACAACAAACAACAACAAACAACAACGATAATCCGCACCGCGGAATCCCACTTCAGCCACGCACCACGGGACAGTGAATGACCGTTCGGCCCCTTCACTCTGATAGGCTCCACACCCGCTACCCACCCACCACCCAGACTTAACCGCCCTTTTGTTTTCCCGTAGTGTAATTTACATACGTCTCCGTCCCATCGTCCGCCATCCATGTTTACATGGTCCATTCGCTGCATTAGAACCATCGCGCGCGCTTCGCGCGCGCTCACGTTCTCGCTAGGCTGGGTCGTCGAAATCTTGGGGGTCGCTATTCCATGACATTTTTCCCAGGCCTCCAAAAACCACGGAAACGGCCAACATGGCTCCCAACAGTTCCTGCGGTCCACCCACGACGGCTTAAGACCGGCCCGACAGGCACTTCGGGGGCAGTTCCACTCGTCGCGGCTGGACGTAGCCGGAAGACAAGGTGGAGGGGCTCCCTGGGGGGGGAGGAGAAGGAGGTCGAGGAAGGGTTGGAGAGGGCGGAAAAGGCCGCAAAGGAGGAAGAACCGGAGGAGGAGTATGCGGAGGAGGACATAGGACATGTTTTTTTCTTTTTTATATTATTTTTGTTATTTTTGTTTTTTTGTAAACGTAACGAAGCTGCGAAGCAATTTTTCAAACAACACATGTTTGAATTCTCGTTTTCTTATCAAATGCCCTCGTGTCTTCTCACGGGATTATTTGAGCCTCTTTGGGGTTGATTGAGACCTCTTGAAAGCTCTTGGGGGCCTCCTGGGGCGAAGATCTCGGGTTCTCGGCTCCCGTTCCCGAGCCTGGGCCACGGTTGGGGCCCCCCTCGGGCCGTGTTGGGCGTCTTTTCTGCGCGCTGAAACCTCTTGGGCCGTTTTTGGGGCGTTGTTGAGATCTTTGGGGGCCGTCTTGGGGAGATCCTCGGAGCCCCTTGGAACGTTCTGCAGCGTCGGGAAGCGGACAAGGCGGAAACGCCAACAATGTTTAAACACCTATGGAATAGACATGTGTTTTGGACTCTTCGGGCTCTGATGGGAGACCTCTTGAAAGCCTCTTGGGTATCTTGAGGTTTCTTGGGCCGTCTGTTGAGGTTTCTTGGGCCGCCTGGAAACCGCTTTGGGCGTCTTGGACCAGCATGGCGATGTGTACCTATATGGGAACGCGCAGAAACCAACGGGCGCGCGCGGCGGGCGGCGGGTGACCCACGTTCCGCGCGGGTCACCCGAAATCTGTTTCGGCACCGCTACGCGTTCACTTTAGTTTTCCACGCCAACACGGCTGCTTCGCAGAAAACAACGGGAGCGCACGGCGAGCGGGGGGCGGCTGGTGATCACCCAGCGGCTCACCAGACATTGGTTTCGCCACCGCTGAAGACACCTACTCCCCTAGTGTTTGTTAGCTGGTGCTCTATATCGGGCGCGCGCGAGTGGCGCGCACGCGCGAACACACACACGCACACACACACGCACACACGCACACACGCACACACGCACACACGCACACGCACACGCACACGCACACGCACACGCACACGCACACGCACACGCACACGCGCGCACACGCACACGCGCACACGCGCACACGCGCACACGCGCACACACACACGCACGCACGCACGCACGCACGCATGTACGCACGCACGCACACGCACACGTACATACACATACACACATACACACATACACACAATTTTCACACGCACAGGCACACTTGTTTGGTGCCGCGACCCTGCGCGCAGCGACAGTCGAAAACAATGGGCGAGCACCCGACACAACCCGCAGGCGCACGCACGCACGCATCTCGTGTCGCCTGAAACCCGCTGCGACACCGCTAAGGTGGAATACGCAGGCGCGCGCGCGGCGGGCGGCGGGCGGTCACCCTAGCGCAGGCGCCGCTCGGCAGATCGTGTAAAGGCCCATGTTAATATGGATCGGCGCGCGGCGCGCGCCGACCCGACTTGACGCCGCGAACCACGCGCGGCGCGCGCCGTGCGGCGGCGTGCGCGAACGTAGGAAATGCTCAAGGTCCTCTGGATACTAAGTATCCGGCGCTCGGTCAACCAGGGCTCACGTTTCGACTGGCGCACGTCGATGCGCCGACGCATGCACATGCAAAACACTAGCGTTCGGGCGCGTCCGTGGGCGATGTGACTCACACATGATCGGCCCACGCGGCATATACCCCGAATCCAAGGCATGCGCGAGAGAATCACGACATGGGAAGAAAAAGCAAGACATGCGAGGAACATTAAAACAATGGCGATCATAACACGATGTGACGAAGCTTTCAAGACAACCCTCTCGCCTTGAAAATATCACGACGCCACGAGGTCAGGGACCTGTCGTCGTCGATCAGCGCCAGACTAATGGAACTTTCTGCGCGAACGTCATGGGGTTCACCGCGACCGCCTGGCCGAAGCTGTCCGAACCTGGGTCCGCGACGATCCAATGCGCCTGCGGGCCAGCCGCCGCGGGAGCCACCCCGCCCAGCAGCGATGCGGGGGCAGTGGCTTGTCGCTGCAGCTGCGTCAGCTCGTCCTCCGTCAGCGGATCGAAGCGGCGCGCGCTGCCTCGAACCCTGTCCGGGACAGGGCACGCCCGAGTGAACGGGACGAACTGGTGCGCAACTAGATCGATGACCTGGACGGCGTCGGTCGGCGCGGCGCGGGACCACTTGGCACTTTCGGTGAGCTTGGCCAGCAGCATTCGGTGGTGCCATCAGAAGCTGGGGTCGTCGTCGCTATTGACCGCCACCCGAGGGGCCTCGATGTCCGCAACGATTGGGGGGGACTGGCAGAGGGGGGGACGCGTCGACTTGGAATCGGCGATGTATCGCCGATAGGCCCCCGATCGTGAATCCGCACATTCCTGAGCTGGTTGGGGCTATCGGGCACCTATCGGCGATGAATGGGCGATGGGGGGTCGATGCATCCACCCCTATGCCTATCCCCCCCTATCGTTGCCCCTGGGTCCTCAGCTGCCTCCAGATGTCAATCTCCGAAGGCGTCGTCGACCCCGAAAGGGGCGGGGAGAGGCCCGCAGGCGGCAAAGCCAGAGGGCCACCAGGAGCAGGCCGACCAGCACGGCCTGGGTCTGGCAGGTCGAGGGCGCCGGCGGGGCCTCTCCGAAGCTGGCGCCGCCCGCAGCAGCTCCAGCATGTCGGCCGCGCCCCCACAGCCGACAGGCGCAGGCCCCAGCCAGGGCGACTGCGCCGACCCACGTGCCTGCCCAGCCACCGTCGCAGCTGAAGGACGGGCAGGCCGGCAGCAACGGCGCCGGGCACGCCAGGATCACCGGCGGCGCGCACGCTGGGCAAGGGACGACCCGCTCCAGGGGGTCGAACGCCGGTGCCTCTGGCGCGAACGAGCCCAACAACGAGCCCGCGAAGCCGCCCGCCCAGCGAGGCAGCGATGGCAGCGAGAGGGCTGGCGCGAAGCATACACCCCGAATCGGCTTGCCGAGCCGAAGCAGCTTGAGCCACAATGACGCCAGCGGCGGCTACGATAGTGGGGCGATACTGCGACACACATCCCATGGGTGGATGTATCTACAAATGTATATACAAATGTGGGTGTGTACATGCATATGCATATGTAAATGCATATTTAAATGTATGTGCATTGGCGCATGTGGATACTCCCTAATCAGAGCTTGCCTGTGTAGGGGTCCTAGCGGATTTAATGGTAGGTGAGGTTCGCCGCCGATTCGGTGGCCAGGCCCATGTGCCCGGGTGCCCGGGTGCTCGGGTTCGCCAACGATTCGGTGGCCGGGCCCAGGTGCCCAGGTGCCCGGGTGCCTGGGTGACGGGTGCCCGGTGCCCCGGTGCCCGGGTGCCCGGGTGCCCGGGTGCCCGTGTGCCCGGGTGCCTGGGTGCCCAGGTGCCCGGGTGCCCAGGTGCCCGGTAGCTCTATATAGCCCTATAGCCCTATAGCCCTGTAGCCCTTTAGCCCTAATAGCCCTATAGCCTCATAGCCCTATATCCCTATGGCCCTATAGCCCTACAGCCCTATAACCCTATAGCCCAATAGCCCAATAGCCCTATGGCACTGTAACCCTACAGCCCCATAGCCTTCTAGCCCTATGGCCTTATAGCCCCATAGCCCTAAAACCATACACATATTATTGTTGGGTGTTATTCGGCATCATGTATGAATGTGTGTATGTAGATGTACATGTGTAAGTATATGTCTATGTTTGTGTATCATGTATATGTAAATGTGTATGTAAAGGTTGATGCATATGTGGGTCAAACAACATACATAACTATAGACACTTATATATTATAATAGATGTATATGTGTGTAAACTTGTATACGTAAATGTATGTGTACGTATGCCCACATATAAATATACCGCCACATGCAGGCCAGCATCCCCCCTCCCCTCCTGCAGAACAGATTATGCGCGCGCTTGCCGAAGTCTTTCAACAAAAAACCAAGGCCGTAAGGATTTCAGAGACAATCGGCTCTCTTCGAAACAATATAACCGCATAGTTTCCTCACAAAAAAATCAATGAACAAATGCGCCTGGGCTCTAGCTGCTTAATCAGAACACCATAGGTGTGCTTCCAACATGTTCACAACATGCTACACACGGGCCTTTCGCGCGCGCATGTCGGAATTGTAAAAAGCATGTTTGCGCGCGCGTGTTGTCGCAATAATTCCTGACACGGAGAACAACAACACCATCAACAACAAAACGAAATGCACACGAGCAAGTCGTTCGCGAGCGCACGCAGGAATCCGTAGACACATGCGGTTTCGAAAAGAACTCCAAATCAAACGCCCTGAACACATTGGAAAAAGCATATGGTTCGTCGTTGTTGTTCTTGGTGCGACTTCTGATACACATACTTTCCGTTTGAAATGTTCAACCTGTCTACTAAATTATACCAAACAGGGCGCCGCATGTCGAAGTCATTCGAACGCCCGTGCGAGCATGCTGGGGGGGAACCCGTTCAAATAACATCACGCGGGCCACTTTCGCGCGTCGGCCGCGAGCGCATGTCGAACGCCTTCCCATACCTTCAGCACCGACGCGAAAACGCCGTCGTCGTTAGCATCGGCGCCGTCACTGGCCGCGCCTTCGTCGATGCCATCGCCACCAACATCCTTACCACAATCATCGCGCTTACCATTGTCGACGGTGCCATGATACCGCGCCCGCCCATGTCGCCGATTCGCCATGAAATGCCAACTGGGATTACTATTCCCAGCGGTCAGCGCCACCGCGGACGCGTCGGCGCGCCAAACCAGCTGGCCGCTTTGCGCGCGAACCTCCGCGCGGTAGTGGGGCGATACGCCAGTCAGCGCCGAGCACTCATCGCAGTCGCCTTCGCATAGGTTTTTCAAATCAGAGTGCGGGTGGGCGGGCGGGATGATTGCGCGAGCAGAGGAATTGGCAATTTGATTTTTGGTTGGGCGAATGTGATTACATGCGCTTCACCAAAAAAATTGAGCACCACATGGGTACCACAACATAGATTGCACCACTTCGGCTTTCCTTTCAAAGAAAAAAGGGAGTCGGTTCTATCACCCTACCCCCGCCCCCCCCGGGTTAAACAAATCACCTTTTTGCGTATTGCAATGCACACGAATTCGCCCCTATCGTCCATCCCAAATATGAAGCTGCACCATCCCAGAGGGGCGGCATCGCCCCCCCCCCCGAAAAAAAACTATGCGCGCGCACCCGTTTATCAAAACCCGTAAGTCAACAATAATCCCTTGTGGCGGGTTGCAAAATCGACTGCCCCGGAACAAATTATTTTATCTTTTAAAAATGGTTTCGCAACTCGGATTTTCCAAAACAGCGAAAAAATGCGCGCGCCCCTGCGAATACTTTAAAACAGTCGTGCTTGATCAAAACGTTCATAACATGCTGCCAAAGGGGCTTCGCGAACGCGCGTGCCGAAATCGTTCGAAAAGGCTCTGCGCGCGTGACGTCGCGAGAACCTTTTGCAACAGAAAAAACGAAGTGCACGCGCGCGCGTCGTCGCGCGCGCATGCCGGAATCCTTCAAACAAACCCTCGGTAAGGAAGTCAAAATCGGCTGTCCCCCAAGGAAAAAACATAACTAGAAAAACATGCGCGCTCTCTCGCAAACTCTAAAAACAACCATGGGTGTTACAACATGTTCATAAAATGCCACCACACGGGCCTCGCGCGCGCGCGTGTCGAAATCGTTCGAACGCCCTTGCGCGCGTGCTGGGGTGTGACGATCCGCGTCAAATGGTATCATGTGAGCCACTCTCGCGCGTCAGCTGCACGCGCATTTCAGATCCCTTCTAAAACCTTCATCACCGACGCAATGACGCCGTCATCGTCGGCGGCGTGATCAGCATCGGCGCCGTCAATGGCTGCCCCGCCGACGCTGTCAACATCGTCACCAACATCGCTACCATCATGATCGCGTCTACCGTTGTCGGCGACATCATGATACCGCGCTCGCCCAAGTCGCCGACTCGCACTGGAATGCCCGCTGGGATGTGACGAGCGGTCAGCGCCACCGCGTTCACGTCGGTCGCGCCAAACTAGCTGGCCGCTGCGCGCGCGAACATCCGCGGACCAGCGCGGCCGCAGAGATGCACCAGTCAACGCCCAGCACGCATCGCAATCGCTCCCGCATGAGTTTTGCAAACCAAGTTGCGGGTGGGTGGGTGGGATGATTGCGCCAGCATGGAATGTGTCAACTCGCTTGTAGAAACCAATTGCGCGGCAGAAGTGCTGCTCCGCATGCATTGCACAACGTAGACCCTTGTAGTTCTGATATCATGAGAGCCACTGCGCCGCCCGCATGGCTCGATCGGTGCCCCTGGGAGAGCGCAATGTCCATTTGACGATGCCCCGTCGTCCGCGTCTGAAATATGAACCCGTACCACTCCAACCAAAAACTGGCAGCGGTTCCCGTCGCCCGCGTCTCAGAAACGTACGCGCGCACACCCCTTTTATCAAAACTCATCCGGCGTCAAGAATAATCGTTTGATTGAGCAAATCAAGTCCACGCGCACGTCGTCGCGCGCCCACGCCAAGATCGCTCAAAAACCATGAGCACCGCAAGGAGTTCAACAACGGGTGTCCCGAAAACAAACGTCAAAGCAAAAAGCAAGGCGCTTGGCGACATTACGTCCGAGGAAGACTGTAAGGGCGCGCCCTTGCGAATTCTCACGGTAACCACGTTTTTTTGTTTCGGAGTGTCTATCCAAGCCGGTCAGACGGGCATTTCCCGCGCGCATGGCGGAATGAGTCGGTCGCCCGTGCGCGCGTGCTGGGGGGGGGGGCACGTTCCCTGTCAAAGAATACCATGCGGACCACTCTCGCCAGTCGGCCGCCCGCGCATGCCGAAAGCCTACCAAAACTCTCATGACCGACACGTGGACACAATCATCGTCACCGGATCGGCGCCGTCAGAAGTTTTACCGTCGTGATTGCCATCATCGTTACCAGTATCGCTACTAGTGTATGCCGTTGCCGACATCGCCATAATCCCGCGCACGCCCGAATCACCGACTAACGACGAAATGCCCGCGCGTCAGCGCGGCCAGCGAGACGCGCTGGGAAGTCTCCCGTGGTCAGCGCAACCGCGGCCGCGGCGGCCGCACCAAACAAACTGGTCGTTCTGCGCGCGACCCTCAGCGCGCTAGCGCGGCCGCAGCGATGCGCCAGCCAGCGCCAAACGGTCATCGCAATCGCTGCCGCATGTGGCTTGCAAACCTAGACACGGGTGGGTGGGTGGGACGATTACGCGAGCAGTGGAAATGACAACTGAAAGCTCGGCAGCTTGAACTGCATCACATAAACTGCACCACAGATATTCCTCCACAAATAATTTGCACAACCTCTAATATGGTGCCCCGTAGATCGTACCACACATATTGCACAACATGAGTTTCACCACACAGGTCGCACCACATAGATTGCACAGCATGTAATGCACCACCTACAGATTGCACCAAAACATACATTACCCAACCCATATTGCACAACATGTATTGCAGGACGCTGATTGGTTCAATTAATTTGCGCCACGCAGATTGTGCAAGATAAAGTGCGCAACATAAACTGCACACGATATAGGGCACACCATAGATGGCTACATGTATATGTATATATATACATACATACATACATACACACATACATACTAGAACCATCGCGCGCGCTTCGCGCGCGCTCAAATTCTAGCTAGGCTTGACCGGCTAACTCATGTAAGATCATGTTGGTCGCTTCTTGCGTCCAGGGACTCCCTTGGAGGCCCTGCGCAAGCCTCGGAATCGTATAGAAGGTGAAGTGCGGAAGGTATTCAACGACATTGGGCCCTCAAAAGCTTCCTGAGTGATCGTAATTTTGGTCTCTTGTGCAAGAGTAGACCGGGGGCCAAGCTTGGAAAACAAAACACAAATGTGGGATTCCAATGTGTTTCCAGTTCCTCGGCGCTGTTCGGCGCTATTTTTTGTTTGTGCCTTGTGGGTTTTGTTAGCCGGGCCCCTCAGGGGTGTGGGATCTTCCAGACCCTCTGGGGCGTCTGGAGGCCTCCTGGAAGCCTGGAGAGCCGTCGGAAGGGTGTCTCGGGCTGCGCGGGAGCGTGTTGGGCCGTTCTTTACGTTATGGGGGCTCCTTGGGGTCGTCATGGGCTGTCCTTCGGCGTCTTGGGGTCTCCCCCTGGGAAGCCGGGAGGCGCGGTACCGGCCAGATGTCAAGGGACGTGTGGGACCCCCGAATAGGAGTCCCACTTTTCTAAAGAAGGGAATTCTGGGAATTCCCTTCTTTAGAAAAGTGGCTGTCTTCTTCTGGGACCCCCCTCGGGCGTTTCTTGGGCTTCTCTTGGGCCGTCTTGGGGGTCGATTGGGCCGTCCTGCGTTCCTCCTGGGCCGTTTTGGATATTTCTTAAGGGCCTCCTAAACCGTTTTGGAGGGCCGCTTGGGTCGTCTTGGACGCGGTGACAGCCCAAGAGGCGAGCATGCGAAAAATATACGTTTCCCGATAGGAGTGGACGGATGTTAGTTTCTTGGGGCTCTTTTGGGGTGCCTCTTGGAGCATCTTGGGGTGCTTTGGGGGGCCTGCTTGGGGCCTCTTGGGGGCGTATCGGCGCCTCCTGGGATCTCTTGGGGCCGAAAGCTCGGAATTCGAGAGTGGCTTTCTTTCTCTGGGACTCCTCTCGGGCGCATGTTGGGGCTCTCTTGGGCCGTCTTGGGGGCCGAATGGGGCCGTCCTGGGTTTCTCGTGGCCCGTCTTGGAGCTCTTTCGGGGGCTTCCTAGGCCGTCTTGGGAACCCCCTGGGCCGTCTTGGACGCGATGACAGCCCAACGACAGCGTCTTGGGGGCTTTTCGGCGCCTCCTGGAGCCACTTGGGGTCGAAAGCTTGGAATTCGATGGTGGCATTCCTCCTCTGCGGCCCTCTCGGGCCTGTCTTGGGGACTCTCTTGGGCCGTCTTGGGCCCTTCGTGGGCCGTCCTGGAGCTCTCTGGGGCTGTATTGGGGCCCTCTGGGGCGCGTCCTCGGCCGGAGCGACATCGAAAACAAACAAGATGTTAACAAATTACGTTTTACGAAGGGAATAGGGCTATTTTGGCCCCTTGGGGTTCTCTTTGGGGCCCTATTGGGGGTCGTTTGGGGTGTCTTGGGGGCTTGTGAAGCCGCCGTGGAGGCCATGTTGGGCGTCTGGGAGCGACCTTCGGGAGTCCTGGGTATGTTCTGGAGCCTTGGGGCCTCCTTGGTGTTTTCTGGCGGTCTTCTGTGAGGCCCCGGGGCTCAACGAGGTCCCTGGAGTCCACATTTGTGGTAACGGTGCCGGCCCGAGGCGCCCGGACCCGGTGCGCCGTTATGTATATTACCCAGTGACGTACTCAACCCTTCCTGAACGCATGGCGAATACATAGAAACATATGTTTGTATACACGTATGCATGCATGCACGCACACACACATATGTATATATACATACATACATACATATATATATATACACATACATACATACATACATACATGTGTGTATATCCGCTCACTGTGAACAAACATGTTGAAGGACGCGCAGTGCGCATGAGCTCCCAGAAATATGCAAGAACGCGTGAAAGGAATACGCACGACGTAGACGGATACAGAAACATACAGAAGGGTGTCAAGGAGGGACATGCGTGTTCAGTAACAGCAACAACGCCGAACGCTACATACGCGGGAAAGAACAGCGCCATGCGCTCGCTGTGTAGCAGAACAGCACGTCGCGCTGAGCGAAGCAAGCGCGCGGGGTGGCACGGCGGGCCAAATGCACCGGAGGATGGGAAACCACACGGACAAGAGCAACGCCACGCGATGCGTGGCGCAGCGGCTCCTTGCGAGCTGCGATGCGACAGCGCCGGGCGCTGCGTGACATGACAGCGCCACGAGGTCCCAACTGGATCCCTGTACAACTCCACTCCGCGCGACCTCCAAAGAACCCAAGACAATGGTCACGGTCGCGCGCTTCGCAACCCCCCAGGGAATCGCGAGGTCCCAACTGAATCTACGTACCACTCCACTCCGAACGATCTCCCAAGAGCCTTCAAAAATGGCGACGGCTGCGCACTTCGCAGCCACGCAGGGAGCCGCGAGGTCCTAACTGGGTCTGCGTACCAATCCGCTCCGCGCGACCTCCCAGGAACCCACGAAAGCGGCGGCAATTGCGCAATTCGCGGCCACGCAAGGAGAACCATCGCGCGCGCTGCGCGCGCGCGCTCAAATTCTAGCTAAGATAATCGTCATCGTCATCATCGCCATCCTCATCACCATCATATCCGGCGCCATCGTCAACGGCATCGTTCGTCATCATCACCATGACCATCACCATCATCACAATCGTCACCATCACCACCATCAGCAGCAACATCGTCATCACCATCGTCATCATCGCCATCGCCGTCATCTTCGTCAGTATCGTTACCTGAATTATCAACATAATCACCCTCGTCATCACCATCGTCATCAGTATCGTCGTCGTCATGGTCGTCGTCATCGTTATCGTCATCATCATCGTCATCGTCTTCATCGTCCGCCCACTCCTGCATCACAATCACCATACACAGCATCGCCACCATTATTATCAACATCGGCGATATCATCCCGACCATCACCAGCATCATCAGAATGATCATCAGCATCACCATCCTCAACGACATCACCGCCATCGTCATCATGATCGTCACTATCACCACCATCATCATCATCACCATCACTCACATTACGATCACCAACATCATCATCATTCCCACTGTCAACACCATCATTATCATCATGTTCGTCCTCATCATCATCATGATAGCTGCTCGTTCACGCGCCAGGCTGATATTATAATGTATGGCGTGTCAGAGCATCGATTCCAGACCCAGCACATATGGCCGATCGTAGAGTTTCGCACGGGCAGCCAGACACTGGGAGGGGAAATCCAAAGGCTCGGGCATTCGATAGCAGCCCCTCGAGGGCTGCGGAGGGAAGACGGAGGGCGCCAAAGAATTCTACGGAGAGAAGCCGTGGTTGCGGCGCTCTCCCGAGAATCAATCAAAGAACGCTAAAGCTGACTCATGATAGCTGCTCTTCCACGCGCCACGCTGATCTGATAATGTATGGCGTGTCAGAGCATCGATTCCAGACCCAGCACAGATGGCCGATCGTAGAGATTCGCACGGGCAGCCAGGCACTGGGAGGGGAAATGCAAAGGCTCGGGCATTCGACAGCAGTCCCATCCCCACTCCTCATGTGCACTGGCAGGTGGACTTGGCATTGACAAAAGGAAAAGCAAGCTGGCGGCAAATCGAGCGACACATGCTGACAGGGTAGGTCTGAGCACGTCGAGTCTTGAACTTACCCGCTGAATCGAAACCTGCTAGCTCCTCGTGGGGCTGATTCGTGCGGGAGCAGACTGTCGCTCCATCGCCGTTCCTACTGGGCTGGCAACATCGCACTTTCAACCTGCTGATGTTCATAGTGAGGGGGCCCGTCGTTTTCCGAAAAAAAGGGGCCCCGTGCTGGCGCATATCGAGGCGATGAAATGTGCGAGACCACTGTTGAGAAAGCTTGCAAAGAGCTGGGGCCCGCCACAGACGACTGGAGCGCGGGTTCTCAATCACAACTTTGATTCCTTTTTTGGCGGCCAAGTGCATCAGCCTCAAAGAGACAGCGAGAAAATTATCATGCGTGAGCACTCGCTGGCGGCTGGCAGCGGAAAGATCTGGCAAGCCCGCGATCTCGGTAGGCCCGTCGCCTCTCAGCGGCGGCGGGCCGAAAATGGCGCGACGGGCGCATCTCCGCGCGCTGCAGTCTTGGCCGGGCCACAGCACGCAAAAAAAGGCCCGACTTCAGTAACCGTGCTGGCTCGGCTTCAACTTGCGGCTGGAGAAGGTCACCACGGGGGCCGTCGCTGATGTCGCAGCCGAGCGCGGCGAAGCTAAAGGTCCTGAGCGCGTGCCCGATCCTGAAGCAGCCGCAGAAGAGCTCGATCGCGATGAGGCCGAGGGCTGGCGCGCCTGGCGCTGGGCTAGCGCGCGCGGAGCGCGGCGGGCAGCTGCGAGACGGCGCGCTGCGCCCTCGTCTGCACCTCGGCCGAGACCGCGCCCTCCATCTGCTGGGCGCTCGCGGCGCTCTCGTACCGCAACGGGCTGGCATCTGACATCCAGCCCCCCCTGGCTTTGACCTCCTTCCTGCTGCGGATGCGGATGAGGGTGCCCCAGCCTGCGCCGCCGCGGCGGATCTGGTACATCGCGCAGTCGAACTGGCCATGCCCCGCCGCGCTGACCGCCTTGACCCAGTGGTCGCGGGCGGTCGAGTAGCTGAACGGGAAGGCCACGTAGCCGGGTGGGGTCCGCGCCCGCAGCAGCAGCTGGAGGCCCCCCAGCCAGAGGGCGTAGGGTCGTACAGGCCAGTCTTGGACCTCTGCGCGGTCTCCTCCGGGAACATGTCCAGGGCCGCGAACTTGCTGGGGCCCGCTGGGGGGGCGACGGACATCTCCGTGATCGCCATCGCCTCGCCGGGGCGCAGGTAGCCAACGAACGTCAACAGGCAGACCATCGCCTCCAAGGGGAATCCCAGGATCACCAGCTGCAGCGCGATCAGGCAAAGGTGGGGCAACGGCATCGACGGCCGCGACCTCGGAGGGTCGAGCTGCCTCATGCCCTTCAGGGCCCGCAACATCCGAGACAACGGGCGCGGGCCCCGCGGGCCGAAACTCGGCTGGTAGAAGATCCACGCGGCGTAGACCTTGTCGACTTCGGTGACCAGTGCGCCATCCCTCCACAGGGCGTTGGCGTAGGCGGTCAAGGCCGCGTCGGTCGCCTCCGGGGAAGATAGCCTGAGCGACCTCGTCGTCGCGAAGGTCTGGAACTCGCTCAGCCTCCTGTCGTAGTCCGTCTGAGTCGCCCTGCTGATCGAGCTGGCCTCGAGGAACGTCATGTCGATCGGGTCGGAGCTCTCTGGAGGTGCTCGAGCCATCCTGTTTGCCCTGCGCCCCTCCCGAGTAGCTCCCCCGAAAGGTCTCGACGAGGCGGGGGCCAGGCGCCGCCGCCGCGGCGGGCGCGCCGCCAACCCCTGGAGCGGCTGGGCGCTCGGCCGGCAGCAGCTTGCGGCCTCCAGAGGCGCGAGCCCGCGCCCGCCCGGTTCCTCTGAGGGAGTCCAGCGGTGGAGAAAAACTGAGCCCGAGGCCGCCGATAGACATGCCATTCTCCTGCAGGAGGTCAAGACTGCGAAACTCGTACTTCTGCCCTTAGCGAAAGACAACACACCACGGAAATTGTCTCCGATCTCGAGAATTTGTTCCGTAGTTCTTTGTAGAGCGGACAAAATGTCGCGCCAACAGAACTCCTGCACGAGACTCCAGGGTTGTGATATGCTCTGTCCCCAACCAGGGCAGGGCAACACACGTGGTCCACGAGGCTCGCGCCAAGTGCTTCTTGGGCACTTCCTCAAAGAAAGGATTGGTGACCAAAGGGGCGTCGCCCTCCCTGCTACGACGCTCGCAGGGCAGGGCGGCCCGCGGGCCCGAGAACGGGTCGCCAGGCAGACCGAGAGCGGAGACGCGTGGAGGCAAGGCCCCGTCGCGCCCTTTGAAACGTGAGCGCTCGCCAACTCGCCCGATGCTCTTCGCAATGTCGGCAGGCATCTCAGCGGTGGCGACGGCAGTTCCTGTCAGACTGGAGTCGTGCATACCCACAGCGCTGCAGTAGGGTCGCCCCAGGTCGGCGGCGCAGGAAAAGAGCAGCCTCCGAAAGACCGAGAACTCCCGGGCAGCTGCTGCCCAGAGCCCCCCAAGCTGGCCCACGGGGCTGGCGACGAAATCGCAGCACCCACGGAGCACTGACATGAGGCAGGGGTTCAGCATTGATGACCTCCACCGGTCGCGGAGACACCTCGGGGCGACGCTCGAACCACCCGAGCGCGGCCTCCAGCCGAGCCCGTCGCCGTCCAGTAAGCTGAACCGCCCCCGCGCCCCCGTCGATCTCCCTGCCGAGCAAGACAGCCGAAGTGGAGGCGACGGTGACCTCATGCACCTCGAAGCCGTCGGCCACCAGCTGCGCCTCGATCTTGGCCCTCAGCGCGTCGGCGTTCTCGCGGGAGGTCGAGCCAACGCCGATGTTGTCGCAATAGGCGAGCACCGCGGGCTTGCCCTCCGAGATGTCGGGGACGGGGCCGTGGTCAGCGAGCAGAGCAGATGGGCCCATGCCGATGGCGACCTGCACGCGCCAAGGCGCGACACGCTGGGCAAGGTAGAAGGCCCAACTCCAGCCCATCGGCACCACCTTCAGCCCTGCCAGACCCAACCGTCCGACGGCGGGAGCGACCCGACCAACGGCTCCCCGAAGCTCTCGGCGAAGTCCACGGGGACCGCCGGGAGGCAGAATAAGGACATCAGCTCGGGAAGGTTCTTGAGCGCGTAGAAGTAGTTCTTGATGTCAAGGCTGCTGACGAAGAGCTCCTCCCTTGCCTCGGTCGTCTCGTCGGGGCGGGGCCTCCTCGGCCCCTTCAACTCCAGCCTGCCCCTGGAAGCCCCCGAACCCATCGCCTGCGGGGGGCGCTTGCGGAAGCGCCTGTCGGAGGCCCGAGCGTCGAGCACCAGCCTCAACCTTCCAGATTTCTTGCCAACGAAGAGCGGGTCCACCCAGTCCTTCGGCTCCGTGGTGAAGGAGAGCAGCCCAGCGGCGTGCAGGTCCCTGACGAAGCCCCGATAGAGCTCGGGATCCTTGCGCAGCTCGACGTCCATGAACGGGGCGATGGGCGGTGAACTCTCGATCACGCGCCCCCACTCGTCCTGATCTAGCCACATGGTGTTTATCCAATCCTGTAGCATCTCCTGTCCGACAGGGTCGATCACGTCGAGGAGGGCTGGCGGCGTCGAGACTGGCCTCGGCATGTCGACGAGCTCCCTGTCGCGAGCCCGCGCCGGGCACGCGGCCCCCTCATCATAGAGAGAGCGGAATCTCAGCAGCTCTCCTGCGGCTGCCCGAGGTTGAAATACATCGCTGCACTGGGCGCTCAGGCGCGCAGCAAGCCGAAGCTGATGATGAGCTCCATGGTGGGCGGCATGTGCAGCCCCCGCGGAGCCCTCGTTCGGGGCGCCGACAGCCTGATTGACGGTGCGGCCCTCCCAACGTACCCTGGCCAGCGCACGCCTCTGGCCCCTGGAACCTGACCCCGTGACGGGGAGCTCCTCGACCATCGGCAGAGGAAAAAGTTCGCGCTGCCGTCCGTCAAAAACTGAGCGTCGTCCGGGTGTGTAGCCGCGCGCAGACCGAGCACCACTGCGGCCTGGGATGCACGGTCGAGGTCGGCCAGGCCCCGCCGCGGAGTCGCCATTCATCAAGAGTGAGCGCCGTCGGCGCCCTCCTCCGCGCCCTCGCCTGCGCCCTTGCGGCCGCCCCGCCGCAGGCGCAGCTCCTCTCGCGCCTTGCGCTGCTCCTTGGCGACCTCCGGTTCGCCCTTCACCTGGCCCGCGACGTACCTGCGGAGACTCGGGGCCGCCGTGGCCCCGCCAGCCCTGTAGGGCCAGCCCATGTAGTGGTCGGCCGCCCCGTAGTCGGGCGCCGATGGGCTGGCCCTGTGCGCGTCCTCGATGAGCTCGGCCCCCCTTGCGATGAGCTCGCCTGTCGGCAGGCTGCGCGCGTTGAGCTGGCCCACGCGCGCGCGCGCGCACCATGGCGAACAGCAGCGCGCACAGCACGTGGTGTTCGTGAATTGACCTGTCTCCCGTCGGCGCGTGCGAGACCCGAACCCACGCGTCGTGGCGAGTGAGCGGAGTGATGCCACCGTCTCTCCAGCGTCGCAGCACCCAACCGACCGAGGCAGCGCCCTCGAGCCCGAGTCCGCCCTGCGGAAGCGCGTCGTCGAGCAGGTCGACGGCCCCTGCGAACGGGCGCCTGCGGCTGCCGCTCGCATCGAAGGCGACGGGAAGGACGCGTAGATCGTCGCTGGCGTAGCCTCTGACCTCGTCCTCGCCCATCTGCCGAGCGAACACCTTGCCAGCAGGGAGGGTCACGATGGCCATGTCCCCGTCGATCGTGGGCGCGTCGCCGAAGTCCGCGATCACCTGGCCTCGCTGGAGGCCTGCTGCATCCTCGGCCACGACCCAGACCCGCTGGAAGGCGCCCGCCGCGGCACCCAGGCGCGGGGCGCCCGCCGCGGCGGCCGCCGGCTGCGCGGCCGGCGCGGCCGCGACGCCAGCAAGGAGGGCCCCGTCCGCGAAGTGCTGAGCCCTCTCCGCCGGGGTGGGCACCCGCCGGAATCGGTGGATCCGATCGGGATTTATCCCGGCGGGTGCCGCGCCCCGGCCAGCCAGCGCACGGATGTCCCGCAGGTCGGCGTTGGCGAGGGAGATCTGCTCGATGTGGTGGTCGCCATCGGGCGTCAGGACGCCGCGCTGCGCGTCGGCCCCGACCGCTGCGATGAGCCGCTCGTGGTAGAGGGCGCCCACCACGCCTGGGAGGTCGTAGGCCACCAGGACCCATGCCCCAGGTTCGAGCGCCATCAACGAGTCGCCTGCCTCGCCCTGACCGCGGCGAGCGCGGCGCGGGCCTCCTCTGCCAAGGCCGTCGGCGTGAGCTCAGCCCCAGCCTTCGCCCACTGCGGGAGGCGCCTCCGCCGCCAGCGGCGCGGCCGGCCAGGCCGGCGCGAGGGGCCCGACCAGGCCCGGGCAAGGAGCCGAACGCGGGCGCGAGGGCACCGCCTGGCACGCGGTCAGCCGCTCCAGGCCGCGCCGCTCGAGCACCCCCTCGTCGGGGCGGACGGGAGTGCAGTCGCAGAAACACGCAGGCGAGTGCACAACGTTGGCCAGGAGTCCTCCGAGCGCCGAATGCCCCAGCTGCAGCACGTTCCCCATGCACTGCCGGCCGAGGAAGGGCGCCCAGAACCTCTGAGCCAAAGAATTCTACGGAGAGAAGCTGTGGTTGCGGCGCTCTCCCGAGAATCAATCAAAGAACGCTAAAGCTGACTCGTCATCATCATCGTCGCCAACTTCATAATAGTCGTCATCATCGTCATCATCTTCGTCACCGAAGCTCCCCCGCCGAACTCGAGGATATATCCGCAGCGTCTTGCATGCCGCGTGAGCAGTGTTGGGGATTTAGGTTGTGGGCCGGAGGCCGCCCTGCATAATCACGATTGTCATTATCACCAGCGTCTGGAAGCCTTGCGGGACATTTTCGGCGCCTTTTGGAGGCCTCGTGGAGCTTCCTGGGGGCCTCTCGAGGCCTCTTGCGGACTCCTGGGGGCCTCTTGGGAGCTTCTGGTGGGCGAGGGCTCGAAATGCCAGCTCGTATTCCCCATCTGGGGCTCTTCTTGGAGTGTTCTGGGAGCTCTTTTGGGCCGTCTTGGAAGTTTCCTGGGCCGTCTTGGGGCCCTCTTGGGCTGTCTCGGTGGTCTCTTGGGGGCCTCTTGGCTCGTTTTGAAGCGATATTTCGAGCCTTTTGGGCCGTCTTGGAGCGTCTGGAAACCGAACTGGGGAGAACGCCCAAACCTTTCAACACCCAATAAAAAACCAATGAACATTCCCTCTTGGGCCCCTCCCAGGACTGCTGTCGGAGACCTGCTGGGACGCTTTGGCAACTTTTAAACAGTCTTGGAGTGCTCCCGGGCCGCTTCGGACCTCTCTTGGGCTGTCTTGGGGGCGTCCTGGAATCATTTTAGACGGTCGTGGGAGCGTCCTGGCGTTTCCGGCGGGGGGGTGACCACAGCCACTGGGCAAAGTGAGGCCCCCCCCTGGTCCAGGACCCCCTCCCCTATATGTATATATATACTAAAAAGAGAATGGACTCTACCCCCCCACGCGATTTTGCCCCCCTTTCGGGTATGTAAATCACATATGACTCTGACCACATGTCCATCCAAAATATGAAATCACAATGTCCCAGGCCAACCCGGTTCCCCCCTTGAGGTGCCATCGACATGAAAACCATTATGCGGTAGCATTTATTGCTATAGTATAGCACTGTTTCACGAACCCCTTGCAAAAAAATGACAAAATGCACGCGCGCGTCGTTGCGCGCGCATGCCAAAATCTTTTCCAACCCCTCGGTGCCAGAAGGATTTCGCAATCGAGCTTCAAAAAACATACAAAAACACGGCTTCGTAACACTGAATGGTTTTTTATATAAAAAAGTTTACGCGCGAGCTCTTGCGAAATCTTAAGAAAACCATTGGTTTCTCAAGATTTTCAGAACATGCTACCAAACGGGCGTCGCGCGCGCATGTCGAAATCTGTCGAACGCCCTTGCGCGTGTGCCCTCGCGAGAATCCTCCAATTGAGGCGAAGTGCAGACGCGCGCGTCGTCGCGCGCGTACGCCAAAATCCTTCAACCCCATCGGTTTCGGAAGGATTTCAAAATCGCGCGCCAAAAAAACCTACAAAAACACAAGGTTTCGCAACACGGATTTTCAACAAAAGCGTGCGCGCGCGCTCTTGCGGCGTCGTCGTCGTCGTCGTCGTCGTCGCCGCCCTCCCTCCTCCCGCGTCGTCGTCGTCGTCGCCTTCGTCGTCCTGTGTCTTTCCTCGTGTTCGTCGTCGTCGTCCTCTTTGGCGTCGTGGTCGTTTCCGTCGTGGTTGTCGCCGTGGTCGTCCTTCCTCCTCCTCCCTCGTCGTCGTCGGCGTCCGTCGTCGGCCTCTCGTCGTCGTCCCTCCTATTTCGTCGCCGTCGTCGTCGTCGTTGTCGTCGTCGTCTTCCCTCCTCCCTCGTCGTTGTCGTCGTCGGCGTCGCCGTCTTTCCTCCTTCGTCGTTCGCGTCGTCGCCGTCCTCCCTCCTCCCTCGTTGTCGTCGTTGTCGTCGTTGTGTCGTCGTCGCCGTCGTCCTCCCTCCTCCCTCGTCGTCGTCTTTGTTGGCGACGTCGTCGTCGTCTTCGTCGTCGTCGTCGGCGTCGGCGTCGTCGTCTTCGTCGTCGTCGACGTCGGCGTCGTCGTCGCCGTCGTCGTCGTCGTCGTCGTCGTCGTCGTCGGCCGTCTTGCTTCTCCGGCCTTCTTGGGGCGCTCTTGAGACGCCCCCGAGGGCTCCAAGACGACCCCGGAACGATATCTGTGCTCGGTCCCGCATGTGGGTTTTGCAAACCAATTTGCGGGTGGGTGGGTGGGATGATTGCGCGAGCAGTGGAGTTGACAACTTCAAGTTCGGCAAGTGAATTGCACCACATAGGTTCCTCCACATCCGCCACCATGCCTCTGGGCAACGAGTGAGCGTGTCCTCAGGTCCGTCTCCCTATCCCTTGAGCCTCAGTACCACTCCTGCTGAGGGGCCTAGCCGCCAAGACGGCCCAAGAGGGCCCTGAGATGCCGAACGATCGCCTCAGGACGCCGAAGATGGGCCCTCAGACGGCCCAAGAGGCCGCCAAGACGCCCAAGGAGGCTTGCAAGAGGCCTCCCAAGAAGGCCCCAAGATTCCAAAATCATTGATTTCCCTGAGGTGTTTGAAGAATTTGGGCGTTGTTGCAATTTCGGCTTCCCGACGCTGACAGACGGCCCTAGATGCCCCCAAGGCCGCCCCAAGACGGCCCAACCGGCCTCCAAAAGGGCCCCACAACGGCCCAAGAGGGCCAAAACAGCACAAGAAGGCCTTAAGACGGCCCCAAAAGGGTCCCGAACGAGGTAGCACAAACTAAGAATCCAAGGCTTCCGCCCTAAGAAGCCCCCAGGAGGCTCCACGAGGCGCCCAGGAGGCCCCAAGAGGCTCCCGAGAGGCCCACAAGAGCAAGCGACGCAAAAGAGACCCCAAGATGCCCCCAAACGGCCCCAAATAAGCGTCTAAACTGCCTCCAAGAGGCCCCCGAGAAGCCTCCCACGAGATCCCAACGAACATCCAATAAGCTTCTTACCCACAACCCAGGCACGGCGGCGGGATGGCACAACAGATCTTGCACCTCCTA
This sequence comes from Prorocentrum cordatum, assembly GCA_963575745.1. Lineage (NCBI taxonomy): Eukaryota > Dinophyceae > Prorocentrales > Prorocentraceae > Prorocentrum > Prorocentrum cordatum. Next base: position 469,935 of record CAUYUJ010016560.1, on the reverse strand, counting down.
GGGCGCACCACTTGCACTGCAGAACACAGGCTGCACAGCATATATTGCACAGTATAGTTTGCACCATGTAGATCGCCCCACACACCTTGCACAACCTACAGAATGGTAGAAGCACGCTGGTTGGGATCCACGCTGGCTAGCATATTTCCTCAACTGGTCCCTCTGCTGCTCCACCTCCCCCCTCCTCCTCCCCCCCCCGCCCCCCTCCCATACGACAACGACGCAATGCTCCAGAGGCCTCCTCCCCGAGCTCCGCGAAGCAGGCAGCACGCGCGCCGCCCCACCCCCGCAGGGCACGCCGGACTGGGTAGACCTGCGGTCGGGGGAGTTCCTGCTCAAGCGATGTCGAGGCGGCGGCACCCGCGACACGCGCCCTGCGAGCTGACAAACGTGTCCCTCCGCTTCGCGGGGCAGGAGGGCACGAGACCCGCATGCTGCACTCCAGAGTGCACGTTGTGTCGGCGACGACGCAGAATGCGCAGCAGGCATGGGACGCGGCGCGCATCGTGCCCACAGGGGACACATCTCGCCCTCGCCTCGGCGCCGCGCCCCTTGTGCATGGGAACTACGGAGCTCCTGCTTGGGAGCGGCGCGCACGTCTTCGCTCGCCAACTTGTCCGCAGAAGAGCCGCGCGCGAGCGGAGGAAACGTCGGTCTCGCCTCAGCGCCGCGCAGAGTTCGCCTGGAAGTGGCGCTCCCAGCGCGGGCGCGGCGCAGAACTACGGCTCGCTCGCCAAGCCGCTGGGAGCGGCGCCGCGCGAAAAGGCGAGAGTCGTCGCCCTGTGTCGACTTCGCCCGGAGGTGGCGCTCCCGCTCCTGCGCGGTCTGCGCGTGAAAGCGGCAGCAGCAGCGGGGCCGGGCGAGAGCAGGCGACATGCTGTTCTCGCCCGAGCACCGCGCAGATGTCGCATCAGAGTGGCAGCGCTGCAGGGGCAGGGCGCATGGTCCGTCCGCGCCGCGCTCCTCAGAAAACTGGCCGCGCGGAAGGAAGCTTCATGGCGCGATCGCCAAGAACCGCGCGAGGAATTGATGGACAAAGTATCGTTTAACCGATCCCCATCCCCAGCGGCATGGCCTGAGCCCCACTGGCCGATTTGCCCCCTTAAATGGGGATATAGGTCGTTCCCTTTGGGTTTCGAGGGGTGTTTCCCCAACTGGGGGGGTAAGTTGGTGGGGGTCTCGAAGAGGATGGGGATGGGGATGGGGGTCGGTTAAACGATACTGATGGACATCTCGCTCTCGCCCCTGCGCGACCAGAGCTTAGTGTCCTCCTCGCCAGATCGCCGGAAACGGCAACGCGCGGGAGCGCTCTCCGCTCCACGGAGGGAGCGCATGCCAGTCCCTGAATCAAGTTGCGACAGCATTGGTCCAGGAGGAGGAGGAGGAGGAGGAGGAGGACGAGGAGGAGGGAGAGGGGGAGGGGGAGAAGAAGGAGGAGGACGAGTAGGCATTGGTTCTCATGGTATGGGAGGGACGCTGGGAATGACCGGCGCACGGTGTCTCGTTCGGCCTGGCTCTCTGGACCCTTCCTCTTACTTCCCCTCCACCTTTTCGACGTATACTCCTCCTCCAACTTACCATGATTCCCGTGTCCATCCTGCTTTTCCGCACTTCCCAATCCGAGCTGGCTAGAGCGACCCCTCCTCCTACACCTCGGAAGTGCCACGATAGGGGGGACTCGGATAGGAGGGGGGGACACATCGACCTGGAATCGGCGATACATCGCCGATAGATCGGCGATGGCCCCCGATAGCAAATCCGCACCTTCATGGGCGGAGCGGGGCTACCGGGCCCCATATCGCCGATGAATGGGCGATCGGTGGTCCGTGCGTCCCCCCAATGCCAATCCCCCCTATCGTTGCTACACCTCCGCCTCTTCGGCTTGTCCTCCTCCTCCTCCTCCTCCACCTGCTCCTCCTCCCCCGCCTTCATCCTGTTCCTCCTCGTTCTTGCCCCACTCCATGGTCTGTCAAAGCATGATCTGGGACAGCACGCTACACTCACCGCTACAACCAAGCCCCGAAAGGAGAGCAAACGAGGGAAGGACCTTTCGCTGGATCTCCGGCACGCAGTCCTGGTCAGTCTCTCGATTTCCTCCCTGACGAAGATGACGATGATGGTGATGGTGGTGATGATTGTGATGGGGATGGGGATGGTGATGATGTCGGTGGTGGTCATGATGGCGAAGGTGGTGGAGGTGGTGATGTTCTGACGCTTTTGAGAAGCAGAGTCCTGAGTACAAAAGAGAGATATGGACATAGAGAGAGATAGAGAGAGAGATATAAAAAATGGAGGAACAACAAAACAACGAGAGAGAGAGGGAACAAACAACAAACAGGGATAGAGAGGGAGTCTTCGGGGATTTCGGCGGGCAGTGGATATAGATAAGCTATCTTTGCCCCCCCCCAGGGCCCGCGGACATCCAGATCCACCGCCGGCCGATGTCCCGAAAGATCGATCCCGCAGGCGGCGGTCATGGACAAAAGCCCGCGAGAGAGAAAGAGAGAGGGCCGAACAGAGAAAAAAATGAGAGCGAGAAATGAAAAGATAGAGGTGGGAGAGACAAAGAAAAGCTTGGACGCCAAAGACAGGTACGGAACAGGAAAGCACGACGCCCAGCACCAAATGTTGCCCAGAACCCACAGCTGTCACTGTGGTGCGGGCGGCCTTCTGCCCCCCCAGTGGACCACGCCCGCGGCGGCGCCGCCAGCGAACCCTGGTCCAGCTGGCACGAGCTGCTGTCGGTCCTCGTGCCCGTTGCCCCCGTATTTTTTTCGAGCGTACCGACGACAAGGGCAGAAGGAGGGGGCGGCGGCGCCGCCAGCAAACCCTATTCAATTGACACGAGCTGCTGTCGGTTTTCGTGCCCGCTGTTCCCGTACCCTTTTCGAGGGTGCCGACGACAAGCGCGGAAGAAGCGGGGAGCTGGGCCGGCAGGGCGCGGCGGAGGAGGAGGAGGAGGCGTGGGGGAGGAGGTGGAGGAGGAGGAGGAGGAGGAGGAGGAGGAGGAGGAGGAGGAGGAGGAGGAGGAGGAGGAGGAGGAGCTGAGGAGGAGGAGGACGGATGTAGTAGTAGTAGTAGTAGTAGTAGTAGTAGTAGTAGTAGTAGTAGTAGTAGTAGTAGTAGTAGTAGTAGTAGTAGTAGTAGTAGTAGTAGTAGAGTAGTAGTAGTAAGTAGTAGTAGTAGTAGTAGTAGTAGTAGTAGTAGTAGTAGTAGTAGTAGTAGTAGTAGTAGTAGTAGCAGTAGTAGTAGTAGTAGTAGTAGTAGTAGTAGTAGTAGTAGTAGTAGTAGTAGTAGTAGTATAGTAGTAGTAGTAGTAGTAGTAAGTAGTAGTAGTAAGTAGTAAGTAGTAGTAGTAGTAGTAGTAGTAGTAGTAGTAGTAGTAGTGGTAGTAGTAGTAGTAGTAGTAGTAGTAGTAGTAGTCGTAGTAGTAGTAGTAGTAGTCGTAGTCGTAGTCGTAGTCGTAGTAGTAGTAGTAGTAGTAGTAGTAGTAGTAGTAGTAGTAGTAGTAGTAGTAGTAGTAGTAGTAGTAGTAGTAGTAGTAGTAGTAGTAGTAGTAGTAGTAGTAGTAGTAGTAGTAGTAGTAGTAGTAGTAGTAGTAGTAGTAGTAGTAGTAGTAGTAGTAGTAGTAGTAGTAGTAGTAGTAGTAGTAGTAGTAGTAGTAGTAGTAGTAGTAGTAGTAGTAGTAGTACGCAGCCATTGAGTGGGTTATCCTGCCACTGGGAAACTCGCGTGCCAAAGAAGACTCGCACGCTACATCGCAGCACCGCGCCGCGCACACAGAAGGCGGGGCCGAACCGACCACGAGGGGCCCGAACGGACAGGACCGAAACGGGGAGCGCACCGAACCGAAGGGCCCGAGGGACGCGACCGAGGAGGGAGGGAGGATGGGGGAGGCGACACGCGTGCGGGGCGAGGGCCACAGGGCGCAGGAACAAAACCCAGACCACTGAGGTAATCTACACTCGCTGTCCGTGGCGTCAGCCAATTCATTGTTTTTTTGCGGGTGCCTCGGCTGCACCGCCTCGCCAGCAGGGGCAAGAGGCGGCGGTCAGTGCGAGGCCACACGTCAGAATCATGATTTACATCCCAGAGAATCGCTCTTGCTCATCTGGGCCCCATTCATCGCCAGCAAGGCTTTGGGGGCGCCGATCCAAGCGCGCAGCTCCTCCTCTTGGCCCGTCGTCACTTGAGCCCCCTGGGACCTGAAGGAATCCGCGCAGCCCCCCCCCCCCTCCTGGTAGGCAACGGAGAGGGCGAACTTAATCTGGTCAGCGTTGTCGCAATTCTCGGGCCTGCACAACTTCGCGGGTGCGTTGCCCACCTTCACGTTGGTCCACGTTTCCACGTCGATTCGGTTGATCTTGCCCACCTACTGGGCGGCCACCGACTCCGCCGCGGTCGCAGAGGCCGAGAAATCAACCTTGACCTGGCCCTCGCAATAGCAATTATCGCACCTGCTGGTCCTTACTTCCAGGGCACTGCGGTTGATCTTATCCACCCCCTGGGTAGCCCTCGGCCCCGCCATGGCAGCGAGGGGGCCCAGGAGCAGAGCACCTGCGGGGCCACACCGGCCCCCACATAGATCGCCACCACGGCGACCTTGTCCTTGTCCTTCTTGGGCATGTCCTTCGGCCTGGCGGCGCGGCAGCGGGAGTTCTGGGCCTGGTCGGCGAACCCCCTCCCCCCGTCCAGCGCGCCCCTGGCCACGAAGCTGGGGTCCTCGATGATCGCGTGCGTCAGGATGCCCCATGGGCCTCTTCGCGCGTCGGGGGGCACGTGAGTACCAGGAGCCCTTCAGTATCATCCAGCCGCTGTTGATCCTCTGGGCCCTGGCATGCAGCTCCGACGCGTTGCTGCGGGCCGCGTTGGGCCAGGCACCCAGGTGCTTCAGCTCGGGGGGGGGGGGGGGGGCTGCCTCGACCACAGAGCGGGGACGAAGCCCTGCGTCTGATTCTGCTCGTAGCCCCTCGTCACCCAAGCCAGGCCGTGGTAGAGGTCATTTGCCGGGGGCGCCCCGACCACGACCGCTGGGGCCAGCCGCGCCTTGGTGATGTCGTCCATGAAAGTACCCGAACGTGCGTCCACGGCCGTGACGCGTCCGACCATGATGCTGGTGTCACTGCTGCACTGGCCGCGTTCGAAGTCAGCCCCACTCCAGGCGGCGTGGCTGTAGTTGCGCATGGAAATCACAGGCTCCGACGTGTCGCCCATGCCCCCCCCTCCGCCGCTCGTGATGTGCGCGGCGAAAGCGCTGCCCCTCGCCTCGGGCTCAGGGTCCGCCACCTGCCTCTCGCGGGTGCCCCCCCCCCGCTCGGCCATCAGGCCGTAGGCGGTGGCGCTCATCGCGTCGTAGCTCTTGCGCAGCAACGGCAAGCTCGCCCACGCGCCACTCCATGCCACCCACCGAGGGCACATGGCATGGGGCAACCGCCGCCCAGCAAGCCCCCGTGTCCAAATCTTCTTGTCGGGCGCGAAGCCGTGGGGCAGCGGGGCCCCGCCGCGCTTGACCAGGTGCCCGCGCTGGTCCTGCGCGTAGGGAGCCGCCATCCCCTGGCCCCCGCCCCACACAGGGGCAGGGTGCAGGCGCAAGCCAGCCGTCTTCGTCCAGTAGTCCTTCAATATGCTGGTCCAGATGGGGCTGAAGGAGATCTTGAACAGCTCGACTGGGGCCGACCACCTCGACGCAATGAGGTCCATGCTTGTCATTGGTGTGTAGCGCTGTGAGATGCCCGCATACTCCGCCAGGGCCCACTTCAGCAGCTGGATGCACGCGTCGCGGCTCACGCCCGCCGAGCCCGCCACCAGGCGAGGGGGGGGAGCACAGCACCAAGGTCGCAATCACCACATGCCCCGAGTAGGTGCAGGCCAGGCCACCTCGCCCGCGTAGCAACGCTGTCGGGGTGATGATCCTCCGCAGGGCGTTCTTCCCGACCCTTCTTTTGTAGATCCTGATGGCGCAGCCGCAGGCCCTCGTGCGCTTGGGGTCCTCCTGGGCCATCATGCGCATGGGGTAGGTGACCTCGTAGGCGTCTGGGGGGGCGTAGTCGTGGGCGAGAAGGTCGTACCGTTCGCCCAGCACCTCCGCGCGCCTCGGGACGGTCACGCACACCCCCCCGCGGCCACCCGCCACCAGTGGCCACAGCAAGGGGGCGCACCACTCCTGGGCAAGGGGCGGGTGCACGCAGTGGTTGCAGTTCTTGATGCCGATGCCCGCCCCAGCAAGCGACCTCGCCATCCACGGGGCCACAGCCATACCCCGCAGTTGCCCATATTCGGCCTGCGCGCCCTCCATGTACACCAGGCGGGCCTCAAACATGTGCTTGCAGTGGCTGGTCAGCACCTTCAACGCCTTGATCTGTTGGGTGCAGTACACTGCGCCTTTCACGGCAGCCTCGTCCGCACCCTGCATACCGCGGTGGTGGGCGTCTTTGGCCCCGGGTCGACCGGCGGCGCCATCTTCATCTTCAGCACGATCGGGGTGTGGTCGAGCACCGCTGCCATTTCCCGCCCTTCCTGCGCATCCCGCCTCCACGTGGTCGCCCAGCAAACCAGCGTGCGGGTCGCCGTGGGGATGAGGATGTAGTCGATCTGGCTGACCCCAGAGTTGCCCACGAAGGTATTGCCGCACGGGAAGAACGCGCTGATCGCGCACAGGCCGACCGTGTTGACGCGCCTCGTTCTGCCAGTCCTTGGCTGCCGCGCCAGGCAGGGTGACCACGCTGGCCAGGCGCGGGACGGGGCTGACCTCGCCCAGGCGGGGGGCGCCGATGAGGTTGTACGGGTTCCAGCAGCAGCCCCCTGTGCACGAGCGGGCGTTGGCCTCGACATGGGCGGCCTGCACCGACCCGAATGTGAGCAGCAGCAGCAGCTCGGGGCTCATGCCCCCGCGGGCGCCAGCGCGCAAGCCTGCCTCCCAGCGGTGCTCCGCCAGGGGAGGCGGCACTCAGCGCGGTCAGCGCGCCAGCCAGGCCACGGTCGCCCCCATGATGCCTCTGCCGCGGGTCGGAAGGGCCGCCTGGCGGGCAGGGGGGACCAGGGCCGTGGTGGCAGCTGTGGAGGAGACTCTGGAGACTCTGCCTGGTCGCGTAGCGATCTGAATATGAAGGTCCGCTGGCACCTGCAGAGGTGCCTGTTGCTTCCCCATTCTCTGGATGGTCTCAGCTTTGCTGAGCGCTTTGGGCCAGGACCCCATTGCAATACGGCGTAAATACTCCCGCCCTGTGGCGGTGGGTGCGTCACGTGCGACGGCGAACTTCCCGATCTGTCTGGAGGCGTGCACCCCGCTGTGAGAACAAAACCACAATTTCAGCCCAGTGTGGAACCTTAAACGATGGGTTAAATGAGCAAATCCCCCCGCCACATGTACCTGCTTCCCGAGGGGGGGTCTCATATAAGTGCCATCAACGTTCTCTAGGTCATAACAACTGATGCCGAGCCATTCAGTCCTGCGAGCAAGCGAGGCAGAGTTCTGGCACCTGCTGCACCTACTGCCAGTGCTGTCCAGAGTGTGTTGCGAAGAAAAGGCGGCACACACAGCGGGGGCAGGCGGTTGGGCTGGAGCCTTAGGCTTCGGCCTCCTACGTCGAGGGCCCTCTGGGTGGGCTGCTCTGCCGGCCTCGAGAGCATCTATGTGGGCCCTGAGGATCCTCAAACGAGCAGAAAACGCTTTCTGCTCAACACGGGCATACTCCGGGCGAGCGTGCATGGGGACCCTGCATTCACGAGCCGCCCCTGCGGCGAGTTCGTCAGCGACGGTGTTGCCGTATGCAAGGGAGCTGCTGATTCTCCCCGAACAGATGTCGGCCTCGGTCATGTGGGACCGTATACACGTCACAATCACATCAGCACGCCGTTCTCGGACGGCCTCTCGAACACGATACCACAAGTCTGCATCCGCGCCCTTGGGCGTCCCACGATGGCCATTGTGGTAGTTGAGATAGACAGCCGACCCGACGAAGGGGTGAGCTGGATGTGTCACCCCCGCCGCTGCCGTCGCCAAAAACATATGTGGGTTCGCCATGCCAGCTGCTGAAACATCCTGGGCCGTCCTCATCAGCTCCGTGGACTTCCCAACATTCGTGCGCCACGGGAGGCGGCAGGGCTGTCCAGCTGCGTGGGATGAGCCCCCGTGTCCAGTAGCATTCGTACATGTGCTGCTGTGCCGTGGCCTCCGCGATGAGGTCGTCGGCACCCTCGTAGATCGAGCGCTCAACTCGGCAACGGCACTGCCACACTCGATGAGACTCAGTCTCCTCAGCCTCGCCGCATCGACCACAGTAGCCGTCGGTGTCGGCGTCCTTGACCTCGGCGCGAACACGGGCCTTGGGCCACATGGCCCCTGTGGCGATTGCCAACATGAGCATCGCGAGGCGCACGCCGTTCCTCAGGGACTCGAGGTGCCTCAGCAGCCGTCGGTAGGAGCGGTTGTCTACTCCACCATCCGTGCCACCGCCGCCGTGGTGCTTGCTGGCTTGTCGCCAGTACCTGTCCTGGATGCTGTTGTCCAGGTCGGTGAGCAGCGCCTCTGGGATGTCCGCAGCTGGAATCCCCGACAGCGCCTCCGTCTTGAACTCCCACGTGTCAGCGCCGTCGGCGAGGGCCCCTGGTAGCCTCCACTCGTTGGGCTGGACAGGGTCCCAGTCATTCTCGAGCAGATAGAGGACGATGGCTAACTGGGTCCTCGTACATGTCTGGCCCGTTGCTGTGCTGGCATGGCTCGGAAATGGTCGACAACCTTGCGCCATGTGAACTGGATGGTCTTCTGCAACGGCCCTGCCTGCACCCAGTGCCCCAACCACTCCTGGACGGCCTCTCGAGGAAAACGTCGAGCAGGATCGCGCTGCTCCGTTTTGAGGTCGAGGAGGGTGGTCAGGCACCGCCCAGGTAGGCGAAGGCCCACTGCGTCGCCTAGTCGTCGTCGGAACAACATCAGCGACGCGCCGTAAACTCCGTGAATCTGGTGGCCGCATGCGCCCGCGGCCTGTCCGCCCTGCTGGGCGAGTCGGCCCGTGACACGGTACCTTCTGGTGGCCCGCGCCAGGCGCGCGATCTTCCTGTGCATGAGGCCGTGTCGAGTCAGCCGCTGCGTGCGGTTGGTCCGAGCGTGTCGAACTCCAGCACCGAGGTCGGTGCCGAGGTAGCTGGCCTGGCTCTTGTACTGGATGGGGTAGCCCCTGCGTTGCATGGCCACCGCGATGTACCTGGCGTCATCCATGCCCGAACAAATGGTGACGCTCTTCTTGGCAATGTTAAGCCCCCCCGTGAACCGAGCTCAGCACACGTGTCGGTTAGACACCGCACCATGTGCCGACGTATTGCCCGTCGTGAGCCCTGCATGCGTTGAGAGAGGTCGACGGCCCATATGCGATGGGAATGCCGCCAGTGGACCTCCGCGATCTTCTTGAGAGCCCTGAAGGTCATCACCTTGGCGAACCTGGCCCCCGACCGCAGGCCCTGCACGACCGATCTGTTGGAGAAGATGCCCAGCACACATGCACCGCTCTGCGTGAGGACACGGGGCGCGGTGCACTGTAGGATCTCGAGGCCCAAGACCTCCGCAGGGAAGTCTACCTCGAGAGCTTCTTCACCCAGCCTGCACCACTCGATGCTGTCGTAGAACTGCGCAACGTCCAGCAGGCCGTGGGCCTGTGATGTCTGGACGTGCGCTGCGAGCTCCTCATGCAGTGCTCGCTGGTACGCCTCTCGCAGCGCTGAGTTCCCCTTGGCCGCCGCGCCCCAGTGCGCGAAACACTCCTTGTTCCACTCCTGCACTGCGTCCTCGCGGCACATGGACCACAGTCTGGCAATCCCTGGTGAAATCCCAATAATACGATCGCCCCCACCCTTCTTGGCCCTCATGACCCCCGCTGTCAGGAGGAGTTGGTGGGGCCGAGTCTGCGTCTGCTCGGCCTGGTCGAGGATGGCGTCGAGCTCCTCAAGCGCTGGGTCGGGCAGCCTGAGGAGGTCGGTCGGCCTGAGCCTGTCAGCGCCCATGGCCGTGGATGCCCGCTGGCGCCGAAGCCCTTGTCTCACGTCCTGCGTCGTAAGTGGTGGCAGGCCCCCCTCCTGCATGCGCTGACGGACGGCGTCGAAAAGAGCCCCGAGACCAGCACTATCGGGGGCCCGCGGCGCCCACAGCTCAGCCCAGGTGCTGACCTTCCGATCGATCAAGTCTCGAGGGTGGACGATGGTGCCCGCCTCGGTGACGACAGACTCAGCAGGCTGATGCTGAGGCCGCAGTGACCTATGCAACGCTCCGGTGGCGGGCTCCGCGACGGCCCACTCGTGGAAGTCACGGTGGGACTTCCTCACTGCACGCTGCTGCGCGCGGCGCGCGACGGCAGCTGCCCTGCTGGTGTAGCTCGCGACCTCGACGTCGGCTGCAGCACGTATTCGGCCGAGGAAATCAGCCCACTGCACCCGCCGATCTCTGTCTCGATGCCGCAGCTGTCCTGGGACCTGGCTGGACACGTCGGTCGTGATCTTCTCGACGCACGCGTAGAGCTGGCCCAGCTGCCGCTGCCCGTTGCCCCTCGCCCTGTGCCTGTAGATGTTCTGAAGGATGGTGTGCGGCCTGGTCGACCGCGAACTGCTGAGGTCCCTCAGCGCTGCACGCCGCTTGCCCTGCTGCCCCCGAACTGGCACCACTCGAAACTCGGGCCCTTCTGCGCGGGAGCCACCGAGGAAAGCCTGACTATGGTGCGCGCGAACAGCGGCCTCAACTGTTGCAACCCAGGAGCCGTAGAGCTGCCCGAGCTGACAAGAGATATCAGGCTTGAGCGAGAAGGCAACGGAGGACGCCGCAGTAGCGGCAGGCCGACTGGAGTGGAGGGGCAGAAGACCTACGTATTTGCATACGATGCTCATCCCAGACTTCTTTCGGGATGTCAAAAGTGGGCCGAGATGCGCTATCCGTGCTGGCAGACTCCGACCCCTGGGACTCCGCAGGTATGTGGGGGTTCTCACACTGGGCTGAGTGAGACATGCCGACATCGATGCTGGCAGACTGATGCGGAGGGGGTGGGGAGAGGTCCGAAGCCTGGTTTTCCTCCGCGCTCGGTGCGACCAGAGGCTCGCGACGGCACTGGAAAACAGTTTCGTCGGCCCAGGGATCCCCCTCGGACTCGAACTCGGCCTGCGATTCTTGATCTGACCGATCGTCGGCACACGTGGACTGGCCCTCGAGCTCATCGCCTGCGTCGGCCGTCCACAAATCTTCAACTAAAACTGAATGAAGTTTCTCTTTACGTTCGACTGCCTCTGCAGTCTGCTCGGCCCTCTTGGCCCTGGCTAAACTAGACTTGGACCCTGCAGTTGGGGCCTGAGCAGGTCGGGCTACGCTCGGGGGCCGCCGCGGGAGTTCGACAATGCGGGTCAGCAATTGTTCTCCCTCGGCGACGAAATGAATTCTTAAGGCAAGGTGTGGCTTCCACGGCGCGTCGTGCACCGCGGTGGCCTGGGAGACGTACGCACGGGCAGCAGCGCAGTGCACCACGTAGTCCAAATGCGATGGCTTACGTCCGCCTCCAGGGTCACCAGCACGTTCTACGTCGGCGCACCTGATCCCACCTCCTAGTTGCTGCAAAAACCCCGAGGCCGCGAGGACCTGTGGCGAGACATTCGGGTCCCCTGCGACGGCCCAGGGGAGTTGGAGGGATCTCAGGAGGCTGCCGAGCCTTCGAAATCGCGTGAGGTTGGGGCCCGCGAGGCCTATTCCGTAGAACAAAATCACAACTATGGAGTAACAGCAAAAATGCAACACTACTGGGAGGAAGCCGTCCGCGCTGGTGGACGGCCTGGCCTGCAGAGCTGCGGACTGGACACCCTCGCGCAGCGCGTGCGTCTGCACGTGCCCCTTGGAAAGAAACCACTCACCGCCCTCATTAGCATGTCCTGCGGACGATTCGCACGAATCACCAGTCCACCCGTCAGGATGCCCATGCCGTGAAGGCCGTGCGTGGTTGCAAACCATTATCATGCACTCCTTCCTCGCGCGAGACTGCCAGCTGCCCACGTCAGCCGACGAAATGTGCGCCTCCACGAGGCCTATGTAGTCGTCAGGGCAACTGCTCAGGTACTCCCAGCACTTGCCGCCCATGCACGTGACGCTGCTGTAGAACATTGTACTTGCACGGGCACTGCGGCTTGTGACCGCCGCCTCGTCGCCAGGGGCGACAGCTTGACTGGGCTCGGAACCTAGTCAAGACGAGGCGGCTCGCGTTTGGCTGCCGACGCCGCCGCCCTTGCCGTCCTTGCCCTTGCCGATCGCCTGCTGGGCGGCGAATCGCGCTGCCGATAGCCTTGTCGCCTCAGCCTTCAGCGCCTCCTCCGCGGCGGCTGCCGCCGCGGCTGCTTCGTGGGCTGCGCCGTCGCCACCGCTGGTCGCCTCCCCTGAGCCCGCGCCTGCGCCAGCGGCGCCAGTCGGCTCGGTAGGGGGGGCGGGGGCAGCCTGGCCGTCGTCGCCCTTGCGCTTCTTCTTGGTCCTCTCCTCCTGCAACCTGCGGACGGTGCGCGCCCGCTCGATCAGCTCCCTGACCTGTGGCTCCTTGGTGTCGAACTGCTTCTTGAGTTCCTCGGGCCCAGCCTTGATCCGCTCGAGCTCGGCCTTCTCACCCTCCTCGAAATCGAGGTCGGCGACCTCCGCGAAAAGGCCCTGGTCCCAGGTCACGGTGAAGGCGGCCTGGCGCTCCTGCGGCGGCTGCCCCGCCTCGGAGCTGCCGATGCCCTCGGCCTTGGCGAGTGCCTCGGCTGCCTTCTTCTTCACGGACTCCGTCTTGGCCACCTGCATGGCGGCTTCGGCCTCCTTGGCCTCTGCCGCGGCCAGGCTGGCACGGAGCTTGATCACATTGTTGACGAATCTGCGTGTGCCGGTTGACCGCGGCGCGCCAGGCTCCATCTGCCTGGCGCATGCACTCGACCTCGGACCCACGGGGCTGCGCTGCGTTGTCGGCAGTTTCAGCGAGCCGTGCGAGCTGCGCCTGCAGGAGGCCCTTCAGCTGCGGGTCCTCGGCGGCGGCGAGCGCCTGTCGTAGATGAACAGACAGGTGGTCGCCACTGTGGCTGCCGCTGTGGTCGCGGTCGCCGCGGCTGCGCGATGAGCCTCGGCCCCCGCGCTGGGTGGTGGTGGTCCCGTCGCCGTCAATGACCTCGGCTTGCTCGTTGAACCGCACCACCGACGGCGATCTCGAGCGTCTAGCACGATGAAACCTTATTGGTCGACTGCAGCGAGGACATTGAGGCTGATCTGGGTCGAGCCGATCGTTGTACTCGCATGCGCGGCAGGCCTTGCATCTGCTCCAAAGCGTGTTCGAGCGACGGGACGGGAAAGTCATGAGCCCCAGCTCTGGTTGACCCCAAAAGCGAGAAACTGGTCTTGCTGTGGGGAAATTCCTCAAACACCACGGGAAGGTACTGGGGCGGCTCAGGTGGTGCAAAATGCGCCTGAGCCGTAATGGCTTGAGGGCAGCTGTGGAGGAGGAGGAGGAGGAGGAGGAGGAGGAGGAGGAGAAGGAGGAGGAGGAGGAGGCTGCGATGGCGGGGCCGGGAAAATGGGGGGCGGGGCGGGGAGGGCGGCACGGAACGACAAGGGAAGGGCGCGGGTGCGAGCGCAGGCGCGCCACCCTGGGCGCGCCCCGCAGCGCTGCTCCGTGAAGTTTCCACACGTTTGGGGGGCAAGGGGGGAGGAGGGGGATGAAGAGGAGGAGGGGAGGAGGGGGAGGAAGAGGAGGAGGGGAGGAGGAGGAGGAGGAGGAGGAGGAGGAGGAGGAGGAGGAGGAGGAGGAGGAGGGGGGAGGGGGAGGAGGAGGAGGGAGGGAGGAGGAGGAGGGAGGAGGAGGAGGAGGAGGAGGAGGAGGAGGAGGAGGAGGAGGAGGAGGAGGAGGAGGAGGAGGAGGAGGAGGAGGAGGGAGGAGGAGGAGGAGGAGGAGGGAGGAGGAGGAGGAGGAGGAGGAGGAGGAGAGGAGGAGGAGGAGGAGGAGGAGGAGGGAGGAGGAGGGGAGAGGAGGAGGAGGAGGAGAGAGGAGGAGGAGGAGGAGGAGGAGGAGGAGAGAGGAGGAGGGGAGGAGGAGGAGGAGGAGGAGGAGGAGGAGGAGGAGGAGGAGGACGAGCAGCAGCAGCAGCAGCAGCAGCAGCAGCAGCAGCAGCATCAGCAGCAGCAGGAGAGGGAGGAGGAGAAGGAGAAGGAGGAGATGGCGGCGGAGGAGGAGGAGGAGGAGGCGATCCGCTCGCGCGTGGAGCAGGCCCGAAACGCGGATGTGCGAACTGTCCAGTATGCAAGAGGGGATGGCGGAGCAGCAGAAGGCGGCCGCAGGAGGAGAGAAGAAGAGAAAACCCCCAAAAAAGAGAGCATCGCAGAAACAGGTCCGCGCGGACGTCCCGAATCTGCGTTGGATCCCCTTTCCTGGCGCACGGGGCGCACGGAAAGCACCGTCCGGGGGGGCCTGGGCGCCGACTCGAGGACCGGTGGAAGGGGGGCACTCCGGCTGCCGCGAAGCCCGCCCGCCCGCCGGCGCGGAGGCGGCAGCGGGGTCCTTCAGGTCCTCGGCAGCCCTCGAGTCTACGTCGTTGGCGCGGATAAAGTCCTCGACTTCTGTGGTTGTCGGTCCGTCCTCCGCACTTGCGCGCCCCTCCCTGACGACCACTTCCTGGTACCCACTCCTCTTCCTGTTTTTTCCCTCGTCCCCGCTATCCTCGTGCATCGGTCTGCTACGGATTCGGGCCAACTGGCATCTCGTTCATCCTCTCCTCTCTCTCTTTCACATTTTGCTTACCCACTCCTCCCTCCCCTCACGTCCTCACGCCCACCATCACCTGTCCCATCCCGTCCTCCCCCCCCGACTTTCATTCCGCCCCCGCCGCCGCCCGCCCCCCACCCTCCTTGCAGTCTTCCCCTCCCTCCCTCACTCACTCAGTCACTCCCCCTTTTCATATCTTGTTTCCCCCACGCAAGCCACCATTCCCCCCTGATACATCATCCCAGCCCGCCCCCTGAACGCACCAATCCCGCATCTCTGCGTCCACTATGCCATCTGACCGGCTCGCATCCGGGACGTCCACTTGACCCATTCAAAGACAACGCATGTCGACGCTGTCTGCTTCAACATGAACGTTTTGTCCCCGACGGTCAGATATGTGGCGCGAATGGGACACGGCCACCATTGCTCGCGAAATGCCGCTCTGGCCTCGACGCCGCGTTCCTTGGTGGTTGCTCGCCGCTGGGAACGGCGTTTGGGGCTCCAAGGCCTTCTGCAGGTCATTTGCGTTAGGAGCCCTTCGCAAGTCCCCCCCGGCTGTCATCCGCGTGGGCAGCGAGGACCCTGGCTACGACGGCGGCTAGCGCCTCTTCTGCACCGTCATCTGGCCAGTGCGATGTTCGCGCTTCGTCGTCGGTGCCACGCGCCCAAGGGACATGCAGAAATGGTGAGTGGGCGGTGTACGTGGGGTCAATGAGGTACCTGGTCCATTGCACGAGCGAGTTACGCCGCTGAGTCGCTTCACCAATGCCTAGCTTCCTCATGAGATAGTCGTCGCGGTCCCTGCCTAGTCTAGGTGGGATGATGTCCTATTCATGTATCTATCTATATACACACGCGCATACATAAGTGCATACGTCCAGAGACACCCATACACCAATATACAGACATACATGCATCCATGAACACGTATAGACATCCCTCCATCCATCCATCCATCCATCCGTGCGTACATGCATGCATGCATGTATGCAAACAGACGTATACACATACGCGTCTAAACACATGCTGATTTACATACATGCTTGCATGTATACATGCATACACGCATACATGCATGCAACAATGTATACGAGCGTACGTGTAGACATACACGCACATACATACATACGTACATACATGCATGAATGCACACATACATATATACAAACATGCACGCATGAGTGCATGCATACGTTCATACACACACGCATACATATCCATACACATCTAGATCCACATGTGTTTGTACATATAGACACTAGCATACATGCACATACATACATGCAAACAAACAACCAAACAGGCAAACATGCATGCATATACAACTACAGGCACGTGCATGCATGCATACATACATTCACACATACAGTCATGCATACATACATACATACATACATACATACATGCATACATACATACATACATAAATACATACATACATACCTCAATACATACACACCTACATGCATGCGCACGTACATAGGTACGCACACACCTATATACATACATGCATGCATACATACATACAGCCATGCACACACGCGTGCATACACATGTCCGTGCAGTTATACACTCACATAGACATACCTACATTCGTATATCCGTTGGCATATACTTACATGAACACATATATACACATGATAAATAACTAGGAATGAATGGCTATACCCATATGTGTACGTATGCACACATACACACGTACATGCATATGTACGTATACATACAGTCATACGTGCACACATGCATGCATACGTACGTATGTAACCTACACAACGACATGCATACAGATATACAGGCATGCATGCATACACACCTACATGCATTCATACATTCGCACATTCATACAATCATACACTCATGCATTCATACATGTATGCATGCATGCATATATACATACTAGAACCACGCGCGCGCTTCGCGCGCGCTTAGGTTCTAGCTAGGAGGCGAGCTTGAGCCAACGAAAGTCGCAGGGAAGGGGGCAGGGGGAAGAAGGCCAGAGAGCGCTGAAGGATACAAATACTGGAACCCTCTTGTGATTTTGTGGGGGGCCTCGTCCGGCCGCTCGCTGGGAGTTTGACGTAGCTTCTCGGGAGCCTCTGAACCTGTCGGGGGCCTCCTGGAAGCAGGTTCGAAGCATTTTGGGGGCCGATTTGGGGCTTCTCGGGGCCTCCTTTGGGCCTCTTGGGGGTCTCCTGGGGCCTCTTGAGGGGCCTCCTTGGGGCCTCCTGGCGGCCTCTTGGGGCGGAAGGCTCGAGCTTGCGGTTCGTGGTCCCCCTCTGGGCCCCCTCTTGGGCCCGTCTTGGGGCCCTCTTGGGCCATCTTGGGCGCCTCTTGGGCCGTCTTGGGGCCCTCTTGGGCTGTCCTGGGGCCCTCTTGGAAGCTTCTTGGGCCGTCTTGGGGCGGTCTTGGAGGCCTCTTGGGCCGTCTTGGACGCGGTGAAAGCCCAAGATGCGAACATGCGAAAAATATACGTTTTCCCATAGGAATGGCACGATTTTTGTTTCTTGGACCTCTCTTGGGGTGCCTCTCGGAACGTCTTGGGCTGATTTTGGAAGCCTTTTGGCGCCTCTGGGCGGCGTTTTGGCGCCTCCTGGGATATGTTGGGCCGGAAGCTCGGAATTCGAGAGTGGCTTTCTCCTTCTGGGACCCCTCTCGAAGTCGTCTTGGGGTTCTCTTGGGCCGTCTTGGGGCCGTCCTGAGCCACTCGTGCGCAACCTTGGAGCGCTCCCGGAGGCCTCCTAGGCCGTCTTGGAGGCCTCTTGGGCCGTCTTGGACGCGGTGAAAGCCCAAGATGCGAACATGCGAAAAATATACGTTTTCCCATAGGAATGACACGATTTTTGTTTCTTGGACCTCTCTTGGGGTGCCTCTCGGAACGTCTTGGGGTGCTTTGGGGAGCCTTTTGGCGCCTCTTGGCGGCATTTTGGCGCCTCCTGGAGCCTCTTGGGCCGGAAGCTCGGAATTCGAGGTTGGCTTTCTCCGTCTGGGACCCCTCTCGAACTCGTCTTGGGGCTCTCTTCGGCCGTCTTGGGGCCGTCCTGGGCCACTCGTGCGCAGCCTTGGAGCGCTCCCGGAGGCCTCGTAGACCGTCTTGGGCGCCTCTTGGGCCGTCTTGGACGCGGTGAAAGCCCAAGAGGCGAACATGCGAAAAATATACGTTTTCCCATAGGAATGGCACGATTTTTGCTTCTTGGGCCTCTCTTGGGCTGCCTCTCGGAGCGTCTTGGAGGCTTCTGGGACCTTCTTGGTGTCATGACAGGCGTCTTGGAAGGCATCTGGAGCCATCGGAGCGCGTTCCGAAGCCGCCTGCGAAAGATCTTGGACGGCGTCCGGCGGTCCGACGAGCCTCCTGGCCCCCCGGGGCCCACATTTGTGGTCGAGGTCCCAGCCCCGGGCCCCCGGACCCGGTGCGCCGTTATATGTACACATGCATGCATGCATACATGCCTGCAGGCATACACGTATACACACCTATATGCATACATGCATACACGGATACATGCATACCCGCAAACATACAAACATACATCCGCATATGTGTAAGCGTAAGCATTTGGAAGGCGTCTCCGGGCGGTCGTGGGAGACACGTTCCAGCGTCTTGGATCACAGGAAGCTCGAGAAAGGGGGCAATCGAAACCCTGCAGCTACCGAAAAGGGAATCAACTAAGTTGGCTTCGCGTGGCCCTCTCGGGCTCCATCTGGGAGCGTGAAACCGTTTCTAAAAAAAACAAAGAGCAAAAACAAAATGACAAAACAACAGTGCGATGCAACGCGGTTGTTTAAACGTGAGCGTGTTGGAAGTGTCTTGGAGGTAATTTGGGGGACCTCTGGGGCGGCGTCATGGAGGTATCTTGGAGGCCTCTCGGTGGTATATTATATTGAAATCAGTTGTGGACCTCTTTGGGGCTTTGGGGGGCCTCTTGGGGTCTCTTGGGACCTATTGGCTTCTCCTGGGCGCCTTTTGGGGCTTCCTGGGGGCCTCTGGGGGCCGAAGACTCGAAATTTGATCTCTGGGACCTCTCTCGGGCCCGTTATGGGCCTCTCTCTTGGGCCGTCTTGGAGGCATCGTGGGCTCTCTTGGGCCCTTATTAGGCCGTCTTGGAGCCCTCTCGGGGGCCTCCTGGCCCGTCTTGGGCGCTTCGGACTTACCTGGTCTCCGACGTGCTCGAGCGTGTATCGACTGCGCGACTGGAAGGTGGATCCTGGTCAAGACGAAGCTCTCGCTTGGGGCTAACCTGGTCATCATGCTAATGCATCTTGGTATGTCTAATAATCACACGGCTGGTGCCCATCGCCGACAAGAAAGAACAACAAACATGCTTGTATGAACTCATCTGGGGACTTGGGCCTGGCAGGCGTGCCGCGACATCGTTGCTGCATGGTGGACTTCTTCTGGCCATTGTTCGCCTCCTACTCTTCATGCTTCCCTCTTATCCTTTCCTTCTCATCCTCCTGATCCCCCAACCCTCTCGGAATAATCTTACACTCACCGTCGCATGACCATGCACGGCCGAAGATCGGTCCGTTCCACTCGCCAGCAACGCATTTAGATATGCTGGATCTTGGATCTGAAGCTACAGCAGATGCACGGATGAACAGCAGGTCGCTCTCAAAGTGTGGCCCTCGCCTCAAGTGTCAAGGGTCGTGAGCTTGAAACGTCCAATACCGCCACACGGCCGGAGGGAGGGTGGCTTCCAGCACTGTTCTGCCGTGAATCACAAAAGTGGGGTCCAACCCACTTTTGCTGTTCGGCCTATCGTAGCGGCAGGGAAGTGCTGCCCCTTGCACGCCTGGACATCCAGAGGATCTCGGCAAAAGGCAGAGGACTCGGCACTTGGATCTCGGCAGAGGGCATGCTGGGCAGATGTTCCAAAACCACTACCATGTGTAGGACTGGGGAAAAGGGAGCAAGATGAGGTCCTCCTCCTCCTCCTCCTCGTCCTCATCCTCCTCCTCCTCGTCCTCCTCCTCCTCCTCCACCTCCTCCTCCTCCCCCTCCTCCTCCCCCTCCCCTTCCACCACCTCCTTCTCGTCCTCCTCCTCCTCGTCCTCGTCCTCGTCCTCCTCCTCCTCCTCCTCCTCCTCCTCCTCCTCATCCTCCTCTTCATCATCATCATCATCATCCTCCCTCTCCTCCCTGTGGCAATGGTGGTGGAAGATGGGCCCGTCAGGGCACGAGTAGTCCGAGCCCGGCCGTGCCTCGGTCGGAGAGCGAACGGCTGCTCAAGCCCGGCTCCCGCTGCCCCCCCATGCCAACATGCCGCACAGTCGGACTTGGTTGGAGAGGACACGCGAGAGGACAAAACAAGGGCTCCCAGCTTCCATAGGAATGTGGGAGGCATGGGTCGCGAGACACAGGACACACGGGTACCCTTGACTTGGCAGGGTCGACCTACTAATCAAGGCCGACTGTAGGGGTGCTGGGACGTTTGGGAATGCGCCTGTGGGTCTCGCGAGATGTCTTTCGTGTGTCTGGGGCTCCCCCGACGCCCCAGGAAGCAGTCAGTTAGCCTCCAAGAGGCACCCGAGAGGCATTCCGAGGGAACCCGAGAAATATCCAATACGCCTCCGACCCACGACCTGGGCACGGTGACGGGAGGCACCGACGGAACTTCGGGGGGGGGGGGGGCGTGTTCCGAGTGTTACCGTGCAGCTACCCTGCCATGGTTTCCCCACCAGGCGAGGTGCACGCGACAACTCAGGGACACGACCGACGCCCACAAATGTCTCAGCCCCCGCGCGCACACAGGCAAATGCCAGCGATGATACAGTCAGTATTAACTCAGCGGAATCAGCGAAGCGATTGAGTAATTGCCGAGTGGCTTGAGGGCACCAGCGATCACAGGGAATACGCTTACTCACAAATGCTCGCGTGCCCCTCGCTGCGTGCACCCCGATGCCTCGATTGCCGCCCTGCTTTCGCACGGCGGCATGCACGATCAAAAAGCCAGTCCATTCTGCAAGTACGCGGGGTGCTTGCACGGGGGGGGGAAAGAGCCAGAAAACGGCCACCCTCACTGGCGGGCCTGTTTCCCACCACCACCACCATAAGTTGGAGGGGGCAAGGAGGTGTGGGACGAGGAGGACAAAGAGGAGGAGGAGGAGGAGGAGGAGGAGGAGGAGGAGGAGGAGGAGGAGGAGGAGGAGGAGGACCTCTTCGCCCTCTAACTTTACCAGGGAAACGAGCTCTATACACCGACGCTTTTCCCGACCATGCGCTGAAACTCGCACAGGAACGCGGATCCTGGTGTATATGGGATCCTGGTGTATACATGTTTCGTTGTTTCCCAAGGAAAACGGGGGAAAAAGTATACACCACACCACCCCGACCTTGTCCCCGACCCTCCAACAAGTCCTGGCAGTGAAACACCGCCCGCCACTGGCAGTGTATGTGCTCCAGCTTCCGACCTAGGCTGGTGGTGAGAAACAGGCCCGAGCGCGACGACTTTGCGTGACCCCCGCGCGGGCGCAGCAGCTCTGCGGGCAAAACCTGTGTCCATATCCACTGCAGCTTGGGGTTTCGGGCTCCCTTCCCCAGAAAGCCGAGGAGCACTGGATTTGGATAAAAATCGGGGCCCTGCTATAGGGGCTCGAATTGTGTCCATACCCAGTGCGCCTCGGCCTTGCGGCGCCCCTTCCACGAAAGCCCAAGACGCCCTGAATGTGGACAGAACCACTGCCCGCACAGCAGCTCCTCCTCCCCGTTGCGGTCGGGGGCGCCCTGGAGGGCAAGGGCGGCCGCGCGGACGACAGGCCCCGGCCGGCGTTCCCCCAATCGGGGACCCGGCGGGCGGGGCGCCCTGGAGGGCCCGGCGGCGCCGGAGAGAGCAGGGAGCACGTTTCGCTCCACGATGCACGAGAATCGAGCGTGCACCTCACTTGGGGGGGGAGCGAGGACGAGGAGGAGGGAGGAGAAGGAGCACCTCATCGGGGGGGAAGCGAGGAGGAGGAGGAGGAGGAGGAGGAGGAGGAGGAGGATGGTGAACCCATGCAGGCCTGTCCTTGCCCTAGACGTTCGCGTCGGCGGCGGGCGCCTCCTGCGCCCCGGGTTTGGGGCGCAGGCCTGGAAACCAGAAGGATATCACGATCCAGAACAGGAAATTGATCACTGGGGCCACAACGACCAGGATGATCCCGCTGAGCCTTCTGGCGCTGGCAAAATTGTCCCCCCAGTTGAGCACCGAATAGATGTAGGGGTCTCCCTCGCAGTTGGTGCCATCAAGCAAATAATAAATGTATGTGAACACGGCGTATACGGCAGCAAACAGGAAAAAATACATCCCGTGCAGTAGGTAATACGGCTTGTTCGACAAAATCGTGTCAGCCATCATCACTACGAAGTTCGCACCGTGCGTCAGGTAGGAAAGAACTGCAGTTGGCGGGTCATTCCAATCCACCAAGAGCGCAAAATAGAGCACGAACACCAAAAACGTCGTGGGCACCATCAGGCCGAAAAGAAACCACGTGACCTGGGCATAGAGAGGAATCGATTCCACCCTCTCGAACCTTCCAGAACTCATACCGTTTGCCATAAATGTTGTGAAGAAGTCGAACCAAGAGTACACCGTCTGAAGGGTCAGGCTCCAGTGCGTCAGGAACGCGAACCATGTGACGCCGCAACCGTCGGCATAGGACCAGATCCATAGTCCTGTCAGGAAAAGGGCTGACAGTATCTCGTAGATGTGGTACAGGATTGGGTTCTTCATGCAGATGCGATTGCTGCTGGATCCGAATACTGTAATCCACTCGCCTTTGTTGAAATCATCGAAATCGGCCCTCTGCAACTGGAGCTCCGCCTTGATCCGTGCGACAAATGCCCCCATGCCGCGCCCAAGTGTGCTGTCTTCAAGGCGAAGGCGGCAGAGCGTGCTGCGTTTTTCGATCGCGTACACAGGAAGCGGACTTGAGTCGAATGGGCGATGGAACTGGAGCACCCGCCCCCTTGTCTTTCATCGTGTCCTCTTCGGGGGGTCCTAATCTTTGCGATTGTATGGTGGGCCGGGTCAGTTGGGACGGTCTGGTCGGGCCAGGCGGATCCATGCTCGGGAAGAGGGAGGAGGAAGAAGGGAGAGAGGCAGAAAATGACAAAGGACTGGAGCACATACGGAAGGGAGAAAGTCCGCGGTGCCGTCTGAGGCTCAAGGGCTTGAGAGGCGCGAGCATTCTACGGGTGGGAGCTCCGCGATGGCAAAAAATGCAGTTTGCTTAGTCGAAGAGACAACGGCATAAACATAAACTTTCGGCGCTCCGCGCGCATCTCTTGGTTCTGCACCGGACCCCCCTCCCTGGCGCGCGGAGCGCGCCAGGGGCGGCGCCGGAGGCGCCGCGAGGGGTCCCTTCCGCGGATCCAAGAAATCCGCGCGGAGCGCCAGAAGTGTGTATGCTGGTTTTCCCTCTTCGACTGTTAGAAAGAAATGGCGGTTTCTGGAAGCCCTGAACCCAAAAACTGTTTCATCTCCCGAGGGGCGCATCTGTACTTTCGCCGCCCTCCGGCAGCCTTCTGCCCGCGGAGGCGGCCTCGTTATACGTCCGCCGACCTCCTGCCGCCTTCCGCCAGGGAAGAGACGACAGCTCCTCGTATCATTGTGGATGCCATGACGATGGACACCCTAAAAATCCTTGCATTGAGTTGAACATGTGTTTCAAATGCTTGACATATGTTATAAGAATGTCTACATGATGCGCTTATAGGTTTCAGACATGGCTTAAACATGGTTTAGACATCTGGTAATTATTTGGCATCGTGCTTCCTATCCATTGATCGTCGTCCACAATTCGAACCTCCTCAGCCACTTGAGCTCAAGCCATTCTGCGCCCGAGCAGCGTTGCAGGAACAATTCTTCAGAGGGGCACGCGTTCCTGCGAGCCAACTTCAGCGGGGACCAAAGCCATTCCTTTCCTCTGCAGCTTCTCGCCAAGGCCCCCAGTGCTTCTAGTGCACCGCGCTGGAACGATGGATGGCAGTGGCAGTCAGATGATGCAGGGAGCCATGCAGGATATCGAGGCAACGTGGCTCACGGATATGCAGTTCAGAAGCTAAGTGATGGCCTGGCAACTGCGGAGGCGAACCACAAGGCGCTGGTGCAGGAGCTACATCTCCAAGTGGATGGAGGTCGTGGCCAGCCACCCGTTGCGTCCCCTCCTGCTGCCGCTCAGATCACGGTCGAGGATATCCTGAGCGGGAGGCAGCTCCCAATCAACGTGGGCTCACTCTTGGTGCCCGAAGCGGAGTACGACCTGCCCCTAGACGACAAGGAGGGAGCCGCGGCGCGCATCGGGACCTTGCAAAAACCCATCAAGTCTCAAGTGCAACACGCCTTCGGAACATGAGCATCGTTTAACCGATCCCTATCCCCACTCGCGTGGCCTGTGCCGCACTGGCCGGATGAGACGGTGCGGCTCGGGGTGGGGATGGGGATGGGGATGGGGATCGGTTAAACGATCCTGAGGACCGCAACCGAGCAGGCGTCGAAGTTCCGTGAGGAGCAGCGCAGGCAGCTCCTGCGACTCGGTGGGCAGGAGGCGCCGCGTCGAGGCCGAGGCCGACGGGGTGCCACGGCAGCTGCCGCGGAGCCGGATGCGCAGGGGCCGCACGCGAAGCTGCGAGGGCAACGGGACTCGGCTGCTCGGCCCGGAGGTCCGAGGCCGCGCTGACAACGACGTCGGTTAGCGGCGATGTTGGGAACCTGGTGTGTTGCGGCACCGAGCTCGCGCAGAGCAGACAGTAGGCAATCACGAACCACACTCTCCTACATTTCAGACGTGCGGGTGCACCGAGCGACAAGGACGCAGCGAACTGCAGGAAAGCACGAACCACGATGTCCTGCGTTTGCTTTTTTGGCCACGAGCCGGTTCCACATACAATCCCGAAACCTACATCGCCGTTACCTACATTGCCGTTAGCGCGTCTACGGGAGGTGCAGCGGGTGATGGTACGTCTCATATCCCTGGTGCTCCGAGCAATGCAGCCCCTGCCCACGATGTACGAGCCCGTGAGCAGCGTGCGTCGCATGCGGCACACCCCCCCGCAGGCAGGGCCTGAGAGGGGGGCATGTCCATCATCGGCCTGAGCAGCGTGCACCACCTGGGCTTCATCGTCTGATTTCCCGAGTTCCCCGCCAAAACCGGCTTGGCAGTCAAACTGCTGCTGCAGGCCAGGGCCATGCCGGCCCGACCTGCCCGTTGCATGAACCTTTGTGCGGCCGAGCACTCGGAGTGACCAGGGGCGGTGTCCTCGTGTGTTCCCCCAGCCCCACCCTGCGCCCGACGCAGCATCCAAATCCATCGGCCACGAATTCCTGGCGCCCTCACGCGCTGCTTCTTGGTAGCGTGTGGATTGTGCCCGGAATCGCGGCGGTTCTACGCGTTTCAGTCCTTAAGGAGGTCGCGAATCAGGGTGGCGATGGTATTGCTTCTAAATGGGAGCTAGGCCCAAGTTTGCCAAGTTTGGGGCCCAGATTTCCCCGAGTGCCTTGGGGGCATTCTGGACCCCCCACGCAGAGAGGAGTGAACATCTGGAGTGCTGCGAGCGAGAGCTGGCCTTGGCGACCCACGTCGCCACCGCTCTCGCATGCAGCGCCCCTGGACAGATGTGCTGAAGGGGCCAAAGGACACACGAATAAATACACAAATGACAGGATTCCCAATATTTTCTCATATTTTCTGGATTTTCGTCTTCCCTCCCCCCACTTCCCATATTTTCGCATATTTTCCTGGGAGTCGACGATCAATTGTGTCTGTGGATCTCCCAGGCGGACGCCAATGCCGTGGTCAAGATACCCAGAGAGTGCGAGGCTCTTTCCAGGGCGGTGTGCCTTACAGTGGCGACCCGTGCCAAGAAACGCCCTGCTTGCCTCCAGGGTGCACTGGGTTTCTTGGGTGTCGATGGGTTTGAAGTGGAGGGCGCAACAATCCCACACCAAAAATCATTGGTCGTCCTGGGATCTCAGGGTTGGGTTTATTGTGGAATATTTCTTGTGGACTGGCCTCCACTGTACTCTGCTCAGGGCCAAAGGGGGGCTCTAGCTAGTTCGGCCCACCCTACCTCCTTCCCTCGGTCAATGGCCTCACGAGCCCCGCTCTTTCCCCAGGACCGCCCGCCTCAGGGAGACCAACTCTTGCGGCCTCTCGAGGCCAAGCTTGTCCCTCCGGACCCCTTCGCACCACGCGTCGAGAGTGGCAATGCGAGTCGAAAACGCACTGGTAAGCTTAGATATATGTTCCGCCTTAGGCGCTCCCATATCCCAGGCTTTGGCTCATATCGCATGAGCAAGAGAGCGAGACGAAGCATGGGATCTGGAGTAAAGGATAGAAGGGGCATCTTCAATGGAAAAGGTATTTTCCGATCTCAGATACAAGTCGTGCGCCTCGGTGAGGCACAGTCACATATTAGGCCGGGCCCGGCTTGAGCCAGGCACGGCAGCGGTGCATGCTCGATATATACCTCGCCTTTAACCTTCTCCGTTTAAAGTCGGAGGGGGAGGAGACGAGCAGGCACCGCACTTCTACATTACACGGAAAAACAGTGCTAGGCAACAGCGGCTGCCTACAAGGCAAGGGCGCGCGAGTAGCCTCGCTACCGGCGAGTTTCCTCGCTACTAGAGCGCACCTGCATGCGGGTTTCCCCGCTAGCTCGGGAGGCAGGGCCGTCCTGAGACGACCTGCCCGCCCTATACGGAGTATGTTTCTTCAGCTCGTGCTTGAAGGATTGCTGGCCGGCCATTACTTGTAGGAGCAACGCGCGGTCAATACTACCTTTGGTATGACCATCGGCAGTCATATCCCGCGTGTCACACCATTGAACGCTTTCAACGATTCCGCGCTCCATCATCTGGCGGATCCAGCTAATGTGCCCAAGCAGAGTACATTCTGTGGGCTTCTTCAGATCTTTGCTAGACAAAGACTTGAAGACAGACTCGGCATCAATAGTCAGAGTGACTTTGATACATAGACCACCCATTTCCAATATGTTCTTTAACTGTGTGGGGGTCAATGGTCCCGAGTGTAGCTCGTGGAGCGTTACAATGGTCGGGTAGCAGTCTTCCAAGTTGTGGGCTGCTGCCAGTGTTTCCGCAGAGTAGCTCGAACGCACCTGCAGTCGATGAGACTTGCAGTATGCGTCCACCAGGTGCACGACGGGTTTCCCCGCTTGCGTGTGGCCACGCCTCAGCAGGTTAGCCCCGCGGATACCATAGCCTTTGACTTCGTCGTCTTCATCTCCGTTGAGACGACGATAGCCAGAATCGCTATGCAGGTCGACTTCTCCTGTTGGAGTCATAGCTTGATACACGATCTTCTTCGGACCTGCCTGCAGTTTCCTGGTAACCGCGTTTAGTCGTCGTACCTGGATGTTTGTCGGTTCCTGGATACGTTGTAGTGAGACAACATAGACCATCAGCCATACCTGCGTGATCAACGCATAGGCTAGAGCGCCACGAAGACTGACGAACATATCAGAAATCGTCTTTGTCGCTTTGCTCTCAGGATCAGCTCCTGTGAGTTCTGGATGTGTGATAGGACGAAGCTGTTTGATGTATTCGTCCTGATCAAGAGTGACGCTCCCATCATCGGTCTTGTTGTACCGAACGGCACAGTTTGTGTATGTGTGCTTGTTCAGTTTGCACTTTCCAAACGTATCTTCAACACACTTGACATACTTGTCAATAGCATCTTCCTTCCCAGTCATATTGATGTCATCAACGTGTTTGGCTGTCAAGAGGTTTGAGCTCATCTCGAACTCTTCGTCGTATGAAGTAGGCTGTAGTCCAAAGCTCCTAGTGATGGACCTGAGCTTCAACGAGAATGCCCTGGGAGCATCCTTCGTGCCCGTCCCCGGCTTCAGACACCGAAGACAATGCTTTGATTCGTCATGTGACTCAAAGCCTGGCAGTGTGCGAAGGACAGCTGCTGACCCAGGAGGTAGTGTGAAGCACACCACACGCTCTTTCTCGCCCGTTGCCGCGGCGAGCTCGCTATAGGTCAGTCCCTTCAAGAAAGCCATGTTGATGTCCAGGGAAGCGATGATCCAAGCTTTGTTGCATGCAGCAGAACTTGCGAGCAGTCTCTGGCTTGACCTCCTTGCCGTGCCAGAGAAGGTTTCGACATCAAAGGCTTCAAGGTCCATGAAGCCACGGAGTACCAAGCGTAACCTGATCGTCCGTTCCATTTCGCCCTTTTCGTTCTTGACAAACTTCCATTTGTATACGTAGCGTGAAGTCATGATGTTCGACGCTTTGCTCAAGTCAGTCATCTGGAAGCATTTGTTGTCAAGCCAAGTCTTCAATTCTGTGTAAAGGGCTTTGGAAACTTTGACCGGATTCGCTTGAATGTCGGCCTTCGTGAGTAGATCGTCTTCCTTGACGACCACGGCACGTTTGGAGGCAGCACTAACGTATACTCGCATAGTTGTGACGCTGCTGTCATCCAACAATCGGTGTTGCTGCTCGGACAGGACGACTTTGAACATGTCTGCTGTGAAGCAAAGCTCGATGTACTCCCCGTGCTCATCGGAATCCAGATCATATTTGCTGTCCGGATCTGTGGAGCACAAATGAACATAGTAAGAAGTGTCCATGTCGTATCCTGGCGGGTGACCCCGCTCCGGCAAGTGGCCTTGCACATCTTCGCAGGTCGTAGAGACTAACACACACTGTGTGTCTGTCATGTATGTCGGAACTGCATGCATGACTTCTTCTGTGTCAGCTTCAAGGAGTGTTCTGTCATCCATCAGTTCAGTATACCACGACTTTAAGACAAAGGCATCAAGATCTTCTTCTGTTTCCTCTATGATGGTCGGGAGCCGACCATCATTCTCCGCAGGAGGCTGCTCAGGAGCAGCTGCTGGAGGTGACTCGCTTGGTGGTGGACCATCAGCGAGTTCCTCAAACTTAGTGAGGTCTCGGTCGAATCCAGCAGGCGGCTTCTTGGATTTAAGACACTGGATGATGCGTGAGTGTGTAGATCCTGTGATGTCGTAGATGTTCAAGGCAGTGCCATCAGCTTCATAATAGTGAAAGCCAGGGGTCACATCGTTATCATAGTGCACTAGTGTACAGCTGTCTGCATAGGGGGCAGCAGGCAACTTCGTCAGGCTCTTGGCAAGTCGTACAGCAACAACGTTTTCAATACGAAAATAGTTGCGTATGAGGTACTGAAGAGCCAAGTGCACCTTAGGCGAAAGTCGGCTCGCAGCAGTCATCTGCAGCCGGCCCTGTTTCGCTGGTAGATATCCGAAAGTCATGGCGGGTTTCCCCGCTGGCAGACCGGCAATAAAGGCCAATACTGTCCGAAGGGCCGTATTGTCCGATCCTATCTCGCGGACCATAAGTGCTTCGATGTACAGCGTATGTCGTGTGTCAGGATACTGTACTCGCACTTCGCGACTACCGACCTTCACGATGACCTGGCCTCGGTCAGGTTCGTTGCGGATGACCGGGTATGGACCACTCCATCCACCCCAGTCGTCTTTCGTGGTGGTCGGGCGATGATAGTCCACGAGATCTCCCTCTTTGTAGTGAAATTCACCCGTAGCAGTAGTCTTCGTACGGAGAGCCCTGTTCGTCTTGGCAACCGCAGTGGCCTGCGTGATTGCCTCCAGACTAACCCTCCTGATTGTTTCCTCCCTTGAGTGATCTGATGATTCAGCGGACTGATCATGATCCAAGACAGGGAAATCGGGAAGCATAGCTGGTTGTCTGCCATACAGCGCATTATACGGAGAACTTCATTGTAGAAGGTAAATGCGTTGCTGGCAAACAAGGCTTCATGTAAAAGACGAGTGAAATTCAGAGGAATATTTAATCTATTCAATTCTTCTCCCATCACGTGTATGAGGTGTCGCAGGATGCCGTTCCTAGCTTCGATAGTCGTGGCGTGTTGGCCACGCGCTCGGATACGAAGCTCTGTTCCCTTAGCTTTAAGGATGGCCTTTGCTGTATCGTTATTCAGTGCTCCTTCCCCATCGGAGTATAAGATCTTAGCAGGGCCATGTTGCATCCAAGTTGTGTGATAGGCATCGAGAACAGTATGCATAGTCTTATCAGGAATCTCTGTGCCAGCTGCCCAGCGAATACAACGGTCGATGATGTGAAAAACAATATGTTCCTGTTTGTAAAAGAAAAGATCACATTCGACTTCCTCGTTGAAACGTCCTGGCAGTGACACAGAAGGCATCGCCGTGTTGCCTGGTTTGTCCCAGGCTCGACATTCTCTACACGAGTCGCAAATGCCTTTGATCAGACTCAAACGGGTTTCACCCAGACCAACCTTAGTTAGAATCATCCGCATTTTTGGCTCCTTGGCATGAAACCATCTCAAGTGGAGTTTGCGGAGTTCTCGCTGCACTACAGCTGGGTCAAAGCTGCGCAGGTTTTGAAGGCTGAGCTGAACGTCGAAGCGAGTCCAATCAGGGAGCCTTGGCCTTGGCCTCGGCTCTGCTTGAGGCTGCGGCGGTGGTGGAGGATCTCCTCCCTCCATGCGTCCGCGCCTTGCTGCAACTTGTGGCAGTCTGCGGTGATCGTCAGAGCTACCAGCGCCAGAGGTGTTACCATGAGCCCCCTCGGCCCTGGTGATGTCATGGCTGCTGGCGCCTGCGGTTGGATCGCCCTCGCCGGGCCGTGGCGGCCTAGGCGCGCGTATGCGCGCTTTCGCGGCCGGCGCCGCTTTTGCGGCTGGCGCCGCTTCTGCGGCTGGAGCCGCTTCCGCGGCTGGCGCCGCAGGAGCGGCTTGCCCCGCTGGGCGCGGCTGACCAAAGTTATCTGGCAGTTTCCATTTTTCGGCGAATCTACATTGGCCAGATATCTTGGTATGGTGAGGATTGCTCTTCTGGTATTCCTTCTTACAGCTTGGACAGTCCCAATGGTATGGTTCAACATCATACCATCGACACATCTTCGGATCCCTGCTGTGTCTTGGTGATTGTTTGTAGTTGTTGTCTACGCAGCCAGGACACCCAAGACCGCCAGGTGGTGGTCGCCAGATTTCTCCGTTTGGGTGTCTCCGGATTGTTGGGTCGTCCAAGTCGTAGCCAGCACTGTTTGTTACGAACGCATAACTGCGTTCGCGATTCGCGAATGGATCGCGACCGTAAGCAAACAGATCTTTGGCGATTTGCACCGCATCAACGATCAGTGACTGCATTCTGTAGGTATACTGTGCCGCCCTTGCTAGTTCTTTGTTGCAAGCATTGGCGTGCACATGATTACCTGGACAACGCTTGCCTCTGAAAGGTGCCAACAACTCTTCTTTGTTTGCCATCATCTGTGTTGGCTTGCGGATGTATTGTCCAAACGAATCTTTGAGACCAGTCGTGCACTGATCAATAATCGTTTGGCAAGTGACCTTGCGTTGTGCCAGTTCCTTCCATGGCTGGATCTCATCCACCCACGTGCCCATTGGTTGTTCCCTGAGAAAGAAACGTCTTAGGTCGTCTTGTAATAGAGCGACTGTTCCACAGAACGTGATATGAGGCAGGTCCTCTTTGTGGTGTTTAAGCCACGTATCATGATTGACCTGTGCATTGAAGTAGGAAGGAAGTCCAGTAGTTCTGCAGCTTGGCTGCAGAATCGTGATCTTGACAAAGCAAGTCTTGAGGTAGTGGAGGACTGCTCTTTGTACTTCCGAGTTTCCAAGGTCAACCATAGATATCTTATCAAGGTTCCCGCCCGACGAGAGTCCCCTCTTGAAGGCTAATATGGATATACCACCCTTGCCCCCACATAATTCAAGCATGTCCACTTGATTGTTTCTGCCGTAGCATAGTGACTGGACCATCGAGAAGACATCAGCATGTGAGTCAGCGGGTTGCCCCGCCGGTAACATCATGAAGATGTCCTCTGATTCGCTGTCCGAGTCCGAGTCGTCAAGAGGAACGTCGTTGAAATATGTGGAGCAGTCAAGCCCTTTGAGGTCCTCTCCACAGTCGTCGTTACCGTCTTCCACTTTCTTCGGGATTTTCTTCGGTTTGATGCCGGCTTCTTTGTCAGCTTTCTGCTTTTCTTTCTGTTTTATCCTGGCATCAGTGGGCAGCGCAGTTTCCGCGGAGAGATCCGCTGCGGAGGGATCCGCTGCGGAAGGATCCGCTGTTAAGTCAGGAAATGGCGGAATTTCAGGAAAGTTGGTGGGTCGCGTTTGGCAACGCTCAATCGAAGGGGGAGGAGACCGATCGTCATCGACGATCGTCACACGCTTTGGGCGTGGCCTTCGCGACTCACCATCGCCGTGAAGAACTGGAGCCGGAGGCTCCCAGTATAACCGAGTACTGATGTTTGTAACCCCATCAGGTAATGGAGCTACATAATTGTACCCAGTCGGCTGATCCTGGATTTTGATATCTTGAACGATCTTATTCGTGTCCAGGTCGGTCGTGACTCTACGAACAACATGGTCCCATTGAGGGCCCTTTTGTGGACATTGAACGTAGTGTCTTACCTTTTTGTCAACGCGCGTACACACACTGAGGTGTACCGCACTCCGCTCATTCCTAATCACGTTGGCTTTATTGAGTTGATCAAGGAAGCGTGCAGTGATGATAGCCAAGGTTTTATGCCGGAACTCGGCACGTTGCTGATCTTGGCCATACCAATCCAAATCATGCTCTTTGTGTGAGCCACAAGTACATCTCCATAAGTTTATCGGTATATGAGGACAAGATGTAGCAACTTGTATATAAGAACCACTGGGATATTTACTGGAGCGGTCAAACTTGATACCGAAATGACAGAGTCTCATTCGTATAATGCTTAGCTTCAAATCTTCGATAACATCTTTGATCGGACCCTGTTTCCAGAAATACCCGGGTGGCCCCAGGATAACAATCTGCATTCTCAGAGCACGCGCTTTGATCAGGAGATTTTGTATACGTTGATAGTGTGGTCCCGCCCTCTTTCCTGGAGTACGAACGTACCAATCAGAGGGTGTGGCCACCCACAACATATTGTAGTCTCCTGCCAACAAATTTCCCAAATACTGTGTTCCAGTTGAAGTCATTACCTCATTATGGGTAATCCGGTCACATATATAGCCACGGGTTCGGAGTTCAGCGCAAGCTGTGCGAATATCTTCGATGACAAGACATTTTGAATGATATTTTTCCTCTCGGGCCTCAGCGCGGCCAACGTATGTAGCGAGGAGGCCGGTATTCGGCTTCTCTTCGCAAGCGAGCGCCGCCGGCGCGCCCGCCTGCCCCCGTCAGCGGCGGTCGTGAGACCAAGTTGCCGCTTGGCTCGGAGGCATGCTGTTAGCGGATGACTCCGCAGGCGTTCGCTCGGCGGGTGACCCCGCAGCTGGTGTGGCCACGCTCGCAGACAGAATCGGCGGATTGTTTTCAGAAGTGTCAAAGTATTCCGTCCGATCCGTAGCGTGACCCACGATCTCCACGCGGGTTGGCCCCGCAGAGTCCGACGAACCTCCGCCCATGTGGCTTGGTGGTGGTGGCGGCGACGCGGGTGGCCCCGCTGGATCCTCAGGCGTCCATTTGCTCACCGCCTCCTGGACTGCCCAGAAAATCTTGGACTTCAGGGCAGCCTTCATGTGTGGCCCAGTCCCTTCGGGACCCTGTCGGCACTCCCACCAATTGTTCAGCGTCCTGTTCACGATCAAACGGGTCGTGTCCTCCAGGAGCTGCTTGTCGATGTACGGCTCGACGATGTACGTATCGGTCGTGAAGGTCGCAGACTGCCCCGTCGCGGGTGGCCCCGCTGTTGTTTCAGCGGGTGGCCCCGCACTGACGGGGTCTTCTTGATTCTCCATCTCGGTGTAGCCATCTCGACTGCTGCGGATCGTGAAGGTGTTCGTGACCGCGTGGCTCTTGGCCCCTTCATACAGCCCGCAGGGAATCGCGAGATGGCCCGAGGGAGTCTTTTTCGCCTTCAGGACCTTGGCGCCTCTTCCCAGCTTCAGGGTGTAGTCACCGCTGGGAAAGATGACCTTCTGGTAGCCAGGCTTCAGCACGATGATCGTGTCACGTGCCTCCATGGCTCCTAGGCCCCAGATGGCCGGGAGATTGGCACCCGAGCCTTCTGCGATGTTGGAGGCATACTCCTCGATACGGGGGCTCGCCTCGTTGGCATACTGTACCCCGATCTTGAAGTTGCCCATCTTCCGACATATCGCAGCGCCCTCCCCAACACCATTAATGTAGAGGGTCTTGCTCAGGGTGCAGATGGCAGGTCGGTAGTTGTACCTGGCCATTATCTCCTGGAAGGTCCGCGCCGTGTTGGATCCAATGATGTTCACATTAGAACCAATGTCCAGCATGAACGAGATACAGGGCACACCATCTTCATCAGGAAAGAATGTCCCATTGCGCGCTGCAAGAGCGACCTGTACGCCAGTGTGGTCGTTGGTGTGGTACGTGATCTGTGATCCGAGTGTACCCCTCAACAGGCGCTGTTCAAGAACCCATTGGCTCATGGTCAGCTCGGTGCACCACATCTGATCGTACTGGCGGCGCTCCTCCACAGTAATTGGTTCCTGCTGGAGGACCCAATAGTTTGCAGAGAGCGTGGACATCCATTCGCCTCCTGGTGGCAGCGTGTCTGTATCGTCACGCGCGTAGGTCAGCCCCTCTGTGTCAATCATGAACGTGGTATGAAACTGGGCTGCCTCTGCGCTCTCAGCGCTTGCCCGGCTTCTGGCGCTGACCGGGCTTGCCACTCGAGAGGTCCTGGTTGATCCAGTTGGCCTTCGGATCCCGCCTCCGCTCCTGCCACTCCGCCTGATGTTGGCCTCCATGGTCCTCAGGAAACCTGGGTTTGGAGGTCCGTTTGCGGGTGGCCCCGCTTGGGCGGCGGGAGCCGCTTCAGCGGGTGGCCCCGCAGCTGGGGGCTCCTGCGCTCGGAGCGTGGACAGGATCGGCATCTGAATGCCTTGTTCCGGCGCTGGCCAGGGGTATGCCTGTGCAGCTGGGGCACGTGCGGATGGCTCCGCTGATAGAGCGACTCGAGCCTCCAGTGCCTCCACTGCTTCTCGTAACCGACGCATTTCTCGGGCATCTGCAACATACCTTTCCTGCTGGCGCGCTTGGTCCGACTCAGCGTCGCGCTGTCCAGCATATGGGAAGTGTGCTATCACTATGCCCGGTCCCCGACATACGGCACAGGGGGCCTCATTTGACGCACCTGGCCGCTGATTGCGGACGTGCTGTTGTGCAACACGGTCCCAGCATATGTCGTGGAAGAAGTGCCCGCACGCCAGTCTCCACACTGTAGTGCCCATCTCGTAGTTGTCCATGCAGATTGGGCACTGAGTGAAGTTGTAGTCTGAAATGACTGGAGCAGGCACGTCAGGGCGAGTCCGAGCTTGGCGCTCGAAAGTGGTTTCGCCCTCCCGATATGGCGTCGGTGGTGGCCGTCTGTCTGACCGTTCAGCGGGTGGCCCCGCTTCTGCGGGTGTCCCCGCTTGGGCCTCGCGCTCAATCCTTCTCTGGATCGCGCGTTGTTGGCGCAGCCTGGTGTTGTCCCGAGCCTGCTGCCTGGATGCCAGTATCGCTTGCTGCGTGTTGTGCACGTCGCGGATGTAGTCTGGCATGCTGCCCATAGCGGCTGGCACCGCGAGACCAGCTGGCTGAACTATGGTCTCGGGGTCCGTCGGCGTGGGCATGTAGGCGTAGTGCGGCATAGACTGCGCATCGACCGCTCGTGTAAACTGCAAACGAAACATCTCATTAGCTAGGTTCCGAGTGTATTCGTTCGCAGGTGGCCCCGCAATCATAGGAGTGTTATTCATCTGCGCGTAGTACTCCGGGTACATCGGCGCGTCCATGGCCTGCGCCTCTGCTGGACCGTGATTGTCCCATCCATATATCGGGTGTGATGCTATTCCTGGAATAAACACCTGTCGATATGGATTCGTGGGATCAGCATTTGGAGCATCTTCAGAAGTCCAACTCCAAAGAGGTCGAAAGTCGCCATGATTCGTAACATCTATGTTGCGGTTCCGCAACAGGCTGGGCACTCTATCAGCTTGTTGCTGCAGAAAAGTAGCCTGTGCTCTTAAGTTGGCTGCCCGACGTTCGTAGTCTGAACCTTGCTGTCCGTCAGCGGGTGGCCCCGCTTGAGCGGGTGGCTCCGCAGGCGTTCGCTCGGCGGGTGACCCCGCAGCCACTCCTCCTTCACTACCCCTCGGAGTGCCAAAGGGAGTGGTTGCTTGGAGTGCTGCTGCGAGTGCCGGATTCCCGCGAATCGCCTGGAGTCTTTGCCACAAGCTGTTCTCGCTCGTTTCAGACGGCGGAGTCCGAAACGGCGAGCCACCATCTGAGCCGCCCATAGGGACAAACCTCGCACCTCCAGCCTGCTGCGGAGGGCGTTGTGGCTGTGGTCCTAGGACGCCTGGTGGCCCCGCAGGAGTGCGCAGGTTCCTCTGCTGTGCGTCTTGGATACCTGTATGCACTGCCCACGGGTCAGCACGATATAGCTGATCGGTCAGTCCAGAAACGTCGGCTGGTGTCAGTAGCTGTTGAGGGCCTGGACCCATGCCTGCTGATCCGGCCTCCAAGGAGATGCTACCGTTGCTACTGGTGTGACCACTTGTTGCCATGAACCATCCGAGGTGTCTACCGCGGGTGTCCCCGCACCTGCGGGTGGCCCCGCCTCAGGCATGACCTCGTCTTCCTGGGCATTTATCATGAGGACTGTCTGTGTGTCGTACGGTCGTGGAGCAACATCTTGCTCGGTCATGATCAAGTTGAATGGGCGACCGTCCGTCTTAGACCAGCCCTTTAGGTACATGGCGTGATCTTCCATTACACCCAGAGTTCTGTCACATAGTTTAAGTGGCAGGTAATCATCGGTGCGAATCCTGTCTGCGGGTTGGCCCCGCTTCCGCGATTTGTCATACGCCAGCGGATTGCTCCAGGCTTCACCGACCCGATATTTTGCAATGCTCACAATCTGGAGGATATGATCGGGCGGTATGCGGCCGTCGTGGCCCCGTGTCATGACGATGTCATTCGCTGACCTCCATAAGGAAAAGCCGCTGGACAACATCTTGCTGATGCTGCAGAAGATAAGCACCTCTGAGTCAGGACGGATGCCCGATTGAATCCTCGGGTCACCCGGGAGGTAGGGGCAGCCGTGTACGAACTGGCGCCCCCCCTTCCCCTTAGGGTTGTCCTGTGCGAGGCACGAAAGGCCATTATCAAGGATGCCCTTGACATGTTCCCACTGTGTCCCGTGGATGAAGTATACTGGGTCGTCTGGTTCCTTCATCCATGTTGTGATCGGCTTATAGAGCGACTCGGGGCAGTGGATGCCTGGGCTGCTATGGCCGCTCGTGGCTCTGATGAAGTATTGTGGCCTGCGTACCGTTGGTCGGAATCTGGGAGGTAGCTTCATGCTGTCCTCGACGCACTTCATCTGGAGCCTGCCCTTCTGCATACCATGACCGTCGATCATCTCGCAGCAGTTTAGCAACACCCAGTACACGTATGAACAGTGGGGGTTGCCCTTGATCAGCACATCATGCATGTCACGGTAGCCTTTCCACTGATCGTTTTCAGTCCAGTTTGTCAACAAATCGTCAATAACAACCCAGCCATCGTATGGATCGAAAGTGTTGATCTTTTCGAAGTGTCGGCTGAATCCATCTTTCCAATACGGACTATGGCGTAGGGCTGTAGAGAACCATATTGACACCTTGGTCATTTGCCAGTCGCGCGGCAGAGTAGGATCTGTATTAAACTTCTCCATGACCTTCATGAGCTCTGCCCTGTGCTGAGCGACGCGCAATGGCGGCCTGTCTCAGAACATATTTCCCACGGCTTGTTGTTCACGTTCCCAATCGTTGCGGCACTCGAAGTTACGACGATCAGGGCAATTAATGACCTCGTATCGATCTGTATCGTCTCGAGTGACTCGTGGGTTTATGGTGCGCTTCGGGCCTTTGCCTTCAATGCCTTGCCAATACTCAATGGCTCCCAGAGGGATGTTCCTGATAACAGACATCGCTGGCTGCCAACGTGCGGGTGGCCCCGCTAATGCAGCTGGCGCCGCTTTAACGGGTGGCCCCGCAGAGCCTGCGGCTGACGAGGCAGCTCCAGCGGATGACTCCGCGCCAGGGTGCGGGTGACCTTGGTCAGCCACTGCATCGTCGGCTAGTTTCTGTCGGTCGCCAAATTCTTTGAGGGCTCTGAAGCGTTCTTCTCTTGAGAGAGTGCCTTCTGCGGGTGTCCCCGCTGCTGCAGCTGGCGCCGCTTTAGCGGGTGGCCCCGCAGAGCCCTTGTCCTCCTTAGCTTTGGCGGCTGCTTCTGCCCGCACCGACCTCATCCCAGCTTCGGGCTTCGGCTGCGCTTTCATTCGTGCCGAACCTGGTCGTGGTGCAAGGCGCGGCTGATGCAGAGTTGGAGTCCAGTCACCTCGGAAGGCTGCCTTAGGCTGGTCGCGAACTTCGTCCTTGACATCGCCTTGGGCAGCTGGTGGCATCGGGGTTGATGGCCCAGCAAAAGCCTTCCTCCTCTCCGTCACGGACGGGCCGGTAGGCTCTCCCTGCTCAGGGTCGCCCTTCTTGGCGATCCCTCTGGCCTTCGCACGCCCCTGTGTGCCTTCGGGGCTCTTGGACGGGTGCCTCTTCGCAGGAGTCGGTGAAGACGAGGAGTCGGCTTCAGGTCTTGGAGGTGGTCTGCTGCCCTTGCCTGGTTGTGGACCAGGAGGGTCCTTAGGAGGGCCTTCTGGCTGGCCATGATCATGGATGATCTGCCTCATCTGGTCGATGTCGGCAGTGCCTTTTATGGCCAGCTTGTACTTGCCATTTTCGTGGCGGTGAATTACCCTTGTGCAAAACCACTTCTGTGCCGAGGAGCTGTAGTACCAGCAGGCGCATCCATCAGGGAATGGATTCTCTGAGCCGTCTTCCGCCGCCCATTCTTCATTCAGTTCGGTTTGGTCAGTACCGGCGGCGGATCCGGCAGCAGATGCAACAGCTATCCAATCTTCGTCCGCGGACCCAGCGGCTGGCGCCGCGTCTGCGGGTGACCCCGCTTCTCCGCTGGATTCTGCGGGTGACCCCGCCTCTTTATGGAATCGGCGGTTCCATTCCTTGAGGCGATGGTCATTGGGAAGCTGTTCCCAATTTTCCCTGACAGCGTTGGCAACCTCCTCGGTCATAGGGACGCGATCGGCTTCAGTGATGCGCTTTCCTCCTCCAGGGACCTCCTTGTTAGGATCATGGACGTTGCCAGCGTCATCTCCATGAGACCAATTCCACGGGGTCTCACCGTGATGAGGGCTCCTGGAGGGGCGGTCCATTGGACAGCTGCGCATGTGACCTTTGAAGGGCTCGCATTGACATACTTGTTTCCTGTATGTCTTGCGATCGTTGATGATCTCCTGTTTCTTAGCCCTTTTGTCCCAAGCCTCTGGCGTTTTAGTCTTGCCACCCTTGGTGCGTATTATCATGCCAGATTCGTCCCTTTTGGTGCAGTACTCCTTAGAATACCAGCGGCGGATCACGTCCATCGAGTAGCCGGGGTACCAATTGATGTACCACTCCGGCACGTACTGAGCGGATACACCCACGGAGTGCTCCGTACTGTACGGGTAGCCCGACGCATCATGTGTAGGGCGTCGTGGAGCTGAACGGCTCCTCCTGCGGGCTGGCCCCGCTGACGCACTGCCACGTTCCATGGGCCTTTCATCTTCATGCTCTGAGTCTCGGGGAGGCGATGGTCGTCTGTCCTTCTTGGCATGGCGCATGTCCTCCGAGTCCTCTGAGCTGTCCTGGACCATGAATACGTGCTGATGCGGGCTTCGGAAGTACCCGATGTCGTTTAGCTGCTCCATCGTGAGGTCGTTGAGGTCCATCTGGTCGCAGCCCTGCATGAATACGTCCATAGACCAAGCGGGTGGCCCCGCTGCTGCGGCTGGCGCCACTTCGGCGGGTGACCCCGCTAGAACCTGGAGTGCTGTCAGCATCTGAGGTGCCGACATGTCCGAATCCAGGTATGGACGCAGCCTTGCGGCCCCTGGGCGCGACAGCAGGTCTTTCATGGTCATCTGCTGATGTGCTGGCGCAC
This sequence comes from Prorocentrum cordatum, assembly GCA_963575745.1. Classification (NCBI taxonomy): domain Eukaryota; class Dinophyceae; order Prorocentrales; family Prorocentraceae; genus Prorocentrum; species Prorocentrum cordatum. Next base: position 430,194 of record CAUYUJ010016560.1, on the reverse strand, counting down.
TCAGGAGCTGGATCGCTTCTGCGACCTGCTCTTGGAGCATGTCCTTGTGGTCCTCTTCGGCCTCTTCAGAGTCAGAATAAGCGGGATGGCCCCGCATTTCGTCATCAGCGTCTCCCGCTTCCGAGCCAGCTCGCGGAAGATCTGGCAGCAACGGCATGCCAATCACCTGCGGTGCCAGCGCGGCGGCGAGCTCCTCCTCGGTCGCCGGGGCGGTCTCAGCATCGGAGATCTCGTCGTCGGCGGGTGGCCCCGCTGGAAGACCGAACCAGGCATTGAACGCGACCTCGTCGACTTCGTCCCAGCCGTGGAACTCGTCGAAGAGGGTCACTGCGTACTCTTCCAGGGCTACGGCCACTTCAGCGTAGCGGGCCATCACGTAATACGTGGAGGAGCCCGCGGCGGGAGCCGCTTCTGGATTGACGTAAAACTCGTAGTCAATGTAGTCTATGTCATCCATAAAAGAGTTTTGAGCCAAATGTACGGATCCCTTTCCTTTCCCTTTCGGGCATTGATCGCGCAAATGCTCTGTGCTACCGCATGTATGACACTTCATAGTATTGCCAGAAGCGTCCCTAGGGTTGCCCCTCCGCCCTTTTCCCTTACCAGAGGTCCGCCTGTGACCCCGACCTTTGCCTCCGATAAGAACTTCTTCAAAAACTATATCAGTTAAGGACGTGAGGAAAGCAGTAATACCCCTACCATGCATACGGCGTCTGCGACCCCCTTTGCCACGACCCTTTCCATATCGTTTGAAATGTCGGCGTACTGCACGTCTCACTTTTCTGACTGGTTTCTTCATAAAGCGCCTCCAACGGCGTTTTGATTTGCGATAAGCCAGAAAAGCGGCTTCCGCTCATTGTTGTTCAGAAAGGTGAGTGTCATCCGCTGGATAGTCATTACCAGCAGAGACTATGCCATTGTGCTCATCGTCAGATGAGGTATCTGTGTCAGTGCCAGATTCAAACGGTGAGGGTGGCTGAGACCCCTGAGCGGATGACTCCGCTTGGCCCCAGAGGGTTGTGCCCGAGGGCGGGCTTGCAGTGTAGGCGGCGCCTGGCGAGTAGTTCGACCAGGCGTTCGCCTCAGCTGCCTCTGCCGATGCCTGGCCGGTCTGCCCTAAGAAGGCAGTGGCCTCGTTGGGCATATCGGCTGGGTCAGCCCAGGGACTTGGCTCGCCAGGACCAGCGGGTGACCCCGCAGTCGTGGCGTAGACACCTGCATGTGAGTGGTGCCCTGTGAAGATACCCGCAATGTTGCCAGGAGAGCGCTCGGCAACATGTCCGTAGTTCCTCATCCTGGTCAGCAGCCTGTCATAGTCTGCTTGTGTTCTGGGCATCTGATGATTAAAGGGCTCCAGCAGGTGTTGGGCTCGTGACGCGCCAACGCCTAACGCTCTGAAAAGAATCAGCGTTAGGATCTGAAAGTTGGGGATGACAAAGCCAACAGAGTTAGCCTCGTCACGGGCCATCTCGAATCGAGCTAACACTGAGTCGATTCGCTCGCCCCTTTCGACGCGAAAGTCGATAAGGGCAGTGCCAGAGTTGAGCTGGCGCTCATCTTCCAGATTTTCAAATTTGGTGCTCAATAGGTACAGTATATAAGTAACTGCATCCGTTGGCTGTCCATTGACAGTTACACCATAGTTGATGATCTGGGAGGGGACCTGCATGGCGATACGACGAGCAAGACCTTGAAGGCCTCGTTGTAGTGCTGCAGCTTGTTGAGGTGGCGTCATATTGCCGCTCGTTACGTTTATCCATGCATGTACTTCGCGAACGTATTCGCGAAAAGGCGTAGTACCGGCAGGGTCCCACGAAGGGCCGGTAGTACGCGTGTCGTCCATCCCCTGCCGCATGTATCCCACAGCACATCCCATTATTACCCATAGAATGCCGAAGATAGTTATCTTAATCCAGTGCATGTGCATTTCGGCTTCGGTGATTGGTTTAGGCTGTGGTTTGTCAGGCTCTGGCGTAGTAGCCGTGAGGCGCCTGACTGGCACGGGATGCAGGTGGCCCCGCTGCGGGTAGCCCCGCAGGGTGACCACGTTCTCGATCGAGTTGCCGATTGGCGTTTGGTGGAAGTCGGGAGTGAAGTAGCGCAGTGTAGTAGGAGAGAGCGTCTCGAGCTCGCGGGTCGCCCCGCTAGCTCGATCGCGGACTGGCTCCGCTCCTCGCAGAGCCGGCGCAACATGGTACTCCACCGTAGTAGTAGTCCACCAAGTTGTGCCGTGGATTACAGGAATCAGAGCGAGAGCCAGCCACACGAGAGTGTAGCCAGCTCCGCTACCAAGTCGAAAACGCACTGGTAAGCTTAGATATATGTTCCGCCTTAGGCGCTCCCATATCCCAGGCTTTGGCTCATATCGCATGAGCAAGAGAGCGAGACGAAGCATGGGATCTGGAGTAAAGGATAGAAGGGGCATCTTCAATGGAAAAGGTATTTTCCGATCTCAGATACAAGTCGTGCGCCTCGGTGAGGCACAGTCACATATTAGGCCGGGCCCGGCTTGAGCCAGGCACGGCAGCGGTGCATGCTCGATATATACCTCGCCTTTAACCTTCTCCGTTTAAAGTATGTGTCGGGGTGGGGGTCTGGACAGCTCTGGCTTCAAAAGACGACGGCGGACGTGGCTGCCACGCCGGAGCACATGCAGGTGGCTGGCCCTGTTGCGTCTGTTTCGTGGTGGGCCCGGCGTGGCGACCGGAAGAGCTCACGGAGTGCTGCAGCGCCTGGAACAGGGCAAGGACCTTCGGCAGGCGTTGCCACTTTCGCACGTGATGCGCTGGGCCCACACTCGCCACCGTCGGGCCACGCCACCGCGGCTCCGAGGGCGCTGGTCGGCAGTGTCGAGATTCCAGGCCAGCCCGCCTCCACGGTCACGTCCGCCTATTTCCATGACTGCCAAAAGCTTCCTGATGAAGGCCCAAACAGGCCAACATCTGTGGTTTCCTTTAGGTGGTTTGAAAGATTGTGGCATGTGATTATGTTCGACCTTCCGACGGTCCGAGACTGCCCAAAAGGCCCCCAAGATAGCCCCGAGATCGTCCAAGCGGCCCCCAAGATGGCCAAGAGGCCCCCAAGACGGTCCCAAGAGGACTCACGACGGCCCAAGAGGCCTCAAAAACGCCCACCACGGTCTCCAAGACGGCAATGGAGCACCACAGTATGGCCCCGAAACGGTTCAAAGAGGCCCCCATGACGGTTTCCCAAAAGGCCTCCTTTCCATCCTCCTCCTCAACCTCCTCCTCCTCCTCCTCCTCCTCGTCCTCTTCCTCCTCCTCCTCCTCCTCCTCCTCCTCCCCCTCCTCCCCCTCGCCCTCCTCGACCTCCTCCTCCTCTTCTGATGTGTTTATCGCTCTCTCTCTCTCTCTCTCTTTCTTTATGTATTTCTCTCTCTCTCTCTCTATATATATATATATATATATATATGTGTGTCCCTCTCTCTCTCTTTATTTCTCTCTCTCTCTCTCTCTCTTTATCTCCCTCCACTGATCCTCCATATTATCATCCCTGAAGTGTTCCCGAGCGACTCCTAGAGGTACGCGTCTTTCGCATCCACGGGGCCACAAGGAAGCGGCCAAATTCGATTCAAGTTGGCCACACTTCTTTGTCTCGCCCACGCGGACCCCGAAAGATTTCAGCGACTCGGGGAACAACTGTTCGGTAGCTCCCCCAAGTAATAGGCCACACGTCAGTTCTGAGAGACCCTCAAGACACCTTCCGAAGGCATGAGACGGGCAGGAACAACCTAAGACGACCTGGAGGCCTCCACGACACTTGGGGGTCCCAAAGCCATGTGGTGACAGACCCGGCGGTGACCTCGAAATCCGCAGCAAAGAGCTCACCGCACGGTCCGTCACCGCACAGTTTTGGGACCCTGGAGGCTCCAGTCGCCCGAGACATCCTCGGAGAAAGACCCGAGTTCCAAAGCCGTATGGTGACCCCGAATCCCCACGAACTCACCACACGGTATGATCACCACCCCGTTTGGGGGCACCCGAAACTCGGGCCGAACGAAAGGGGGGACAGGGAAAAGGGGGGTTACGAAATCTGCTGCATGCAACTGGTTTCGGCCCCGCCGCCAACCCCATTCCTTGATACATGGGCGCCTCCCTGCGCCAGGAGGCGCTGGAAAAATCAGCCGCGTGAGCGGATTATCTACCCTACCCTTTCCTCTCCCCCCCTTTCGTTCCCCGCGAGAGACACCCAAGAGGTCTCATTATTTGTCTTCATCCTCATCTTCCTCCCCCACGTGCTCCCCGAAGGGCTTCCACAACGGCTCGGGGGATCGCATGGCCCAATAGCGTGGCAAAACTTTACTCAAACGTTTGGCCACATAGGCGTACCCTAAGAAGGCAGGGGGCGGCGGTGATTCGCCGTAGGCGTCGTTGATATTGCCAGGGTGGACCCAAAACAATAAGTGATTGCACATTGTGGCGCTACCACGGGGTGTAGGCTATATGGTGCAAGCTATGTGGTGCAATCGATGTGGCGCAACGGCACGGCAACGAGGCGGCAACGGGCGGCAACGTGAAGGAGGAGGGTGGAAGCATGGAAATGAGCACCAACATCGGCAGAAGAGAATCCTAGATTTCGGAACCAGTGGAAATAACTTGGCCACTCGAGAAGCTCGAGGATTGCCAACCATCACCGAGATCGGGACCGTCTTCCCACAGTGGAGACACCCGCCGACGTTGGTGTTGATGCCAGCCGCCGAGTCCCCTAGGAAGGGGGGGGAACAGAGGGGAAATGAGAGGCAACGACAGAAAGGGACCAGCTCAGGAAGGGAAACATCGAGCTGGAATCGGCGGCGCATCCTGCACGTTTTCCCCCGGGGCCGTAGGCGACCCGAGGAGGAGGACGAGGAGGAGGAGGTCGAGGAGGGCGAGGGGGAGGAGGAGATGGAGGAGGAGGAGGAGGAGGAGGAGGAGGAGGAGGAGGAGGAGGAGGGAGAGAGGAGGAGGAGGAGGAGGAGGAGGAGGAGGAGGAGGAGGAGGAGGACGAGTCGCCTGAGTCCTTCGGAGAAACCCTCCAGCACATCCCCGATAGATCGGCGATCTGCAGCGAAAACCGGCACGCTCCTGGGCGAGGCGGGCGCTCGCGGGCCCCCTACGGGCGATGAGTGGGCTAGTTGGGGGGTCGCGGCGATCCCCCCTAATCCCCGCCGTCCATGGAAGAAGGAAAAACGCCATAAACAGAAACTTTTGGCGCTCAGCGAGGATTCCTTGGAACCGCGCTGGACCCCCCGGCTGCGCCTCCGGCGCCGCCCCTGGCGCGCGGAGCGCGCGAGGGAGGGGGTCCAGCGCAGATACAAGAAATCCGCGCGGAGCGCCAAAAGTTTATGTCTATGGCGTTTTTCTTCTTCTAGTCAAGTTGAGCGTACACGTCGGTCGGAAGAAGCAGGTAAACACAGGAAGCTGAAGGCGGATCAGTCAGACTGGGTCCGTGCCCGCCCAGAAAATGACAGGACACAGCAGAAGCAGACCGATACTGTGGATAGAAAGGCGCTTGAAGTAGACCAGGATCTGTCGAGGGTGAACAGAACCCACTTCAGCACACCACCTATGAAAGAAAATTGCCTGGGGCACTCCACGTGCGCACTGTACCGCATTCCGAGTGGACCCCGACGGAATAGCTGATCGACGTCCAAAAACAATCCCACGCATCCGGCGAAACGCACGTCGATCAGCGAATCCGACTGCGGACTGGCACCGGAACACCGGAATGCCGACGTCGAGTGAACCAGTGCGGATTTCCTGTCGACTTGTCTGTGTGCGCGTTCTCTCAATGCCCGAATCTGGGGAACTAAAAGCACCTACTTTCAACGACCGACGAGTAGCTTCAGGTCGGACATGTCCCCATACAGGCCGATTGTGGACGAAACACAAAAATAGCCAACACAAATACACCGACGACGAATACTTCCCCCGTGCCCCCCCCCCGCCCCCAAACTCAGACGCCAGCCATCCATCCGTCAGGACACCCACGCTGGGCGTCGGCCGCGCGTGGCGGCGATGGAAGGTTGGGGGGCGCGGGCCTGCTCCGCGGCGGCGCGGAGGGCCCAGGAGCAGGCGAAGGGGTGTTGGGCGTGGCGAGGGGTGCGGCGGTGAGCGAGGGCGAGGACGGCGCGGGGGCTGCGAGTCAGACGCTAGGCGAAAGCTGGCAAACCCGTGGCTGCTGAAACGGAGCTCCAGGAAATTGTTTTTGTTGATCTGGTAAGAGGCTCGTTTACGATATAGCGCGCTGAGTTTTATTCCGAAAGATTGTTTCTCCTTCTGGGAAGACCGTTTTAGCAGCCACGGATTTGCCAGCCCTCGCCCAACTTCCGACCAACGGTTGGCGTCGCAAAGACAGCGTGCAACACCGGTCTCCGAAAAGCACGCAATCCCCCCCCCCCAAAAAAAAAACTCCTCTGTGCACGCTGTCCCTGTGAGGCGATCCCCCTGCGACGGATCCCGGTGTGCGCGCCACCCCCCTGCCAAGGTTTCTCGCTACCCCCCCCCCACAAAGATCGGCGGCGACGATGAGAGCGAATAGCCCAGGGGCGGGCATTACACGCATTCGCCTGGGAGCCTTGTCGAACACACAGATCGTCGGCGCCCCTGGATACACGTCGGTGGGAAGAAGTAGGTAAAACCATGAAGTAGGAGGGCGGATAAAGTTGATTGGGTCCAGGCCCTCCCAGAGAATAACGAATAACAAAATACAGCAAAAGCGTGCCGATTCTTGAACCGGCGTGTGAGTTTCAAGGAGTCTCAGCTACAGCCTCGAGGCTGAGCCTCAGCCTCTGGGGGGGTTGCCGGGGTGGCTCTGCCGGGGAAGGGGAGGGGGGGAGGGGGGGGGGGGGCGAGTTTCCGGCGGATGCGTTTTTTGACACCCCTCACAAGGATCGTGGCCTCCGAGGGGGTTCCGAACTCGAGTACCACCCCTCCCGCACCAAGAGGCTCCGAGGAGGCCTCCAAGAGGCCCCAAGGGGCGCAGAAGAGGCCCCCAAGAAGCCCCAAGAGGCTCCCAAGAGACCCCCAAGAGGCCCTCTAGTGGCCCCAAGAGGCCCAAGAGGCCCCCCAGAAGCCCCAAGAGGCGCCCAAGAGGCCCCCAGAAGTCCCAGCCAACCACGAGATCCCAACCAGCATCCATGAGGCCTCTGACCCACCACCCACGCACGGTGGCGGGATAGGCCGACGGCCACTGGATCCGCCGCCCCCTGTGGTCTTGCCAGACGTTTCAGGTTTTGGTTTTGGTTCTTTTTCTACAAGAACTCCCCAGTGGGCTTCGGCCCGTCCCGCCGGCCACCCGCAAATTGCCCAAAACCCATCTCTCAATGCCCAAAAACGGCCGTTTCGCTCGGGACATCCTCAAACAATCGCGAAGATGGCCCAAGATGGCCTCCAAGTCCGCCCGAGATGGTCCAAGACGGCCTCCCAAACGGCCCAAGAGAGTCCAAGACGGCCCAAGACGGCCCAAGAGGCCCCCCAGAGGCCTCCCAGACGGCCCAAGAGGCCTCCAAGAGGTCCTCCAGGAGAGTCCGCAGAGGCCAAAATCATTGATTTTCCCTTGGTTTTTGAAGGATTTTGGCATTTGCGCCTTTTCGGCTCCCCGACGGCTCAAGACGGCCCAAGAAGCCCCCAAGATCGCCCAAGAGGCCCCCAAGAGAGCCCCATGATGGCCCAAGTGGCCTCCAAGATGGCCCCTAGAGGGCCCCAAGAGGGCCCAAGAGGCCTCCAACACCCCCAAGATGGCCTCCCAGACGCCCAAGATGGCCTCCAAGACGGCCCTGGAGCATTCCAAGCGGGCCCCAATTCGGCCCATAGAGGCCCCCCAAACGGCTTCCGACGGCTTCAGACGTGCCAGGAACCCCCCCCCCCCCCCCCCACCTCCCCCCACCCTCCCCCCCCCCAAAACCACCCCAACCCCCCCCCCCCCCCAACTCCACCCCAGAACACACCCCCCCCTCCCCCCCACCCGGTTCTCCCCCAAAAACCCCCCCCCCCCCTCACCCCCCCCCTCCCCCCACACCAAGATGGCCGAAGTTGGCTCGAAGCTGGCCCGAGACGGCCCAAAAAGCCCCAAAGATCGCCCAAAGCTTGCCCAAGAGGCCTCCAAGACGGCCAAGATGACCTTCAAGATGCCCACGTGTTCCCGAAGGCTTTCCAAACCGATTCGGGGAACGCGTGGTCCGATAGCTTGGCAGGTCTGGCCTCAACGTTCGGCCACATAGGCGCTTCCAAAATGGCAGGGGGCGGCGGTGATTCGCCGTAGGCGTCTTCGATAAATGCTGAGTGAGAGGAGGGGAGGGAAAAAGAGAGGAGGGACGAGGGCGAAGAAGGATCACATCAGTCGGAGCGCCCCGGATCGGCGGCACTGGCCGAAGGCCACTACAATACAGCAAAAGCGTGCCGATTCTTGAAGCAGGAAGGCGCTTGAAGAAGATTGGCACCTGGGAATCCAAAAATACCTACTTTCAACGACCGGCGTGTACATGTATTGCTCTCCCTTGGGCCACTCGCCCCTTTCGCCGCCTCTGAAAGGATAGGGGCCGGCGGCGCCACTTCGCACGGCACCCTTGCGACGCCAACCGTGGCGCTGCCCCGGGAGGCATCGGCCTTGAACCGCCATCGGCCCAGCAAGCTGGCAGCAGCAGAGGCGGTGGCCGTCCCGCGCAGGGAGTGCGGGGCGGGCCCCCGTCGAGAACGGCGTCTACGACAACGGCCACGATGACGACGACGTCTACGACGACGACGACGCTGCCGACGACGTCGTCGACGTCGACGACGAGGACCGACGACGACGGCGTTGACGGTGACGGTGACGCCGATGGTGACGGAGACGGTAACGCCGGTGGTGACGGTGACGCTCGAGACCCGGGTCGAGCAACGGCGGGCGCGTCTCCTCCCCTCCCCGCGGGTCGCCGTCGCCTTCTCCCATCGCTCCGCGCAGAGGCGCGGAGGCTCCCCGCGCGCTGCTGGCGGCGGCAGCAGCAGCTGGCAGTGCACTCCTCATCCTCGTCTTCCTCCTCGTCCACGTCCACGTTTGCGTCCTCGTCCTCCGCGACATCCTCCGTCCTTGTCCTCGTACTCGCTGTCCTCGTCTTCATCATCAGCCTCCTCCGCATCCTCTACATCCTCCCCGTGCTGCTGCTCATCACATGTGCCTCCCCGTCCTCCCAATCCTCCTCCCCATGATCCTCGCCAGCATCCTCACCCTCGTCCTCGTCCGCACGCATCGACATCATCCACATCCGTTCATTGCCTCCGCTTCGATGTCCGCCTTAGCTTGCTCATCCTGTCTCCCTCTCTACTCCACGGTTGCACACTATGAGCGCGTGCCTTCAAAATGGGTCACAAGGGTGGCAACATGACAAGAACATTAAGCGCTGACTTCCAAATGGTAGCGTTAAACTCCTGGTCAACGCCCATGACTCACCCCTTCGGCATCCTTGTACTTTCCAAGGGCCTCTAACTGACCCCAGAACCCTTCAAGGCGTCCCCCCGAGAAGAGGCTACCAACCTGCCTACGAGAGGCCAAATCAGAAATCCGAACATACTGTTTGCTGATAGTGCCAATGCAGGGCCCAACGTGTACAACTTATCTCCCAAATCAGCGAGCATCAACAACAATATGCCGAAGGCACGTAGTACCAATGAGACCGTGGAGACACATGCACAAACGCGAATCAATTTAATCAATGCAATAAAACATGAACCGCGTCTGAGTATTCCGCGCTGGTGTCATACCGCATACCTGACATTTCACGATCATTGCCAATTCGCACGAAGATGTGTTGTGCCGCTGGCTTAGCGCATCAGCCGGTAAGTTGTCCCAAAGTATCTGGACACCTTGAGCTGCAGGACTGCGCCATCTCAGATTTTACCAGCAGGCCATCTCCATGCTGCGGTCGGATTTGAACAATGAATCCGCGGTGCAAGTTGCAATTCTTTTGAGACCATCTGGCTGAAGTTGCCCTGTCAGCACTAAATCTTCGTCAGGTTTCTGGCACGAGTCTCATCACGCAGGCAACCCTGCAGCGACATGTTGATGAAAAGCGAGTGCGAGTCGGTTTGCACAATTGTGGATAAGGACGGGTCGAGCAAACATAATTTGCATAGAGTTGACCATACCTGGAAAAGTAAGCGCTACTTCATAGAGCCGATGCGCGACTGCCTCTCACTTCTGGACCCTGTTCGAAGGCATGCTGAGGCGTGTTAAGGATGTCCTCCTGTGTCTGGCACAGTTCCTTTAGTGCTTCCATGGCCGCAAGACTGCCCCCCTGGTGTTGCGATCCAACGCTCGTGTCAGCCTCAAGAAGGCTCCAAAGCAGCTCAGACAATCCAAAACGGCTGAAGGAAGCCCAACTACCATCCAAGACGGCCCAACAAAACCCTCAAAGGCTCAAACACGTTCCCAAGATGCCCCAAGAGGCCCACGACAGACGCTCGAAGAGACCTCCAGCGAGGCCCGAAGAGGCGAAGACAATTGAAACACCTGAGGAAAGTACATGCGCGTTGCTCCAAAGGCCTTTCGGCTTCAGATCGCCTCGAGGAAGCCTCAGAGAGCCATCAAAATACACCAAGACGGCCAAACAATGCCAAAAGAGAGCGCACATATGGCCCTAAGACTGCTCGCGAAACCTCCAAGACGGCCTTAGAGAGCTCAAATACCTAAGGCCCGAAGTCGAGTCTAAGACTACGTGATTTCAAACCGCACGCTGAACTGGCTTGGATCCAAAACTCACCCTAAGACCGTCCGAAGATGACCCGACGAGCCCCCGAACACTACAAGATCGCCCATCTCCCCAAGAGGCTCCAGGCAGCCTCCAGGAGACGCTCCAAGAGACCTCCAACAAGGAGCGGCCAAACCAATTGGAACACCTAAAGACCAATGCGCGTCGGGAAAACCTCAGAAAGCTCAAATCCATGTGGCATGGCATGGATCATTTCCGTTGAAATCAGATGTGACGGACGCGCGCGCACATGCACAGCGCTGGCCAAAATATATGACCCACTTGGTTCCTCGTGTAAAAAACCAACGCGCGTTCGGCCAAATCCCCAGATATATGTCTCACGGCCCTGCAGAGAGGTTGAAAACAGCACGCCGAACTAATTCTCGCGCACAAAGAGACCTAAACTCCGAACCCACCTCAGTACATATTATGTCCACCTCAGAATGGGCATCAAAACATCGAGATGAAATGTTGATACGGGATTATGGGCAATTGTACAACACTACAATTGTTTGTCCTACAGTTCGGTACGTCAGTTTATACAATCGTGCAAACGTTCTATAGTTCAATAAGCTCCCCCACACACACACACACACTTGTAAGTTGTGGCATGTATGGGACAAAGCAAAGTCATTCAAGCAGGAGACCCAAGGAAGCCCCGACGAGGCCTCCAAGAGGCCCCCAGAAGCTCCGAGGAGACTCCAGGAGTGCCACAAGAGGCCCCCAAGAGGCCTCCTATCTCCGAGATGCTCCCCTGACGGCCCAAGAGGCCCCCAAGACGGCCCCCAAAACGACCCCCAAATACGGCCCCCAGAGGACCCCAAGACGGTCCAGCAGACACGCAAGACGCCAAAGACGGCCTCCAAGACCGCCCCGAAGCGACCCAAGAAAGCCCCGGATCGGCCCAGAGAGGCCCCCAAGACGGCTTCCGACGGCGTCAGGCGGACCAGGAACGCCTCAGGCGGCCAACGAGGAGCCTCCCAAGGCCCCCACGAGGTCCAAAGAATCTCCGAAGAGGCCCCCAAGCAGAACCCCAGAAGCTCCCAGGAAGCCCCGAGAGTGCCCCAACCTCCTCCTCCTCCTCCCCCTCCTCCCCCTCCTCCTCCTCCTCCTCCTCCTCCTCCTCCTCCTCCTCCTCCTCCTCATCATCATCATCATCATCATCATCATCGTTCTTCCTTTTCCTCCTCTTCGTCTTTCTCCCCCACGTGTTCCCCGAAGTGTTTCAACAACGGCTTGGGGGAACAAGTAGTCCGATAGCTTGGCCAAGCTCTGGACACAGCGTTCGGCCACGTAGGTTCTTCCAATAAGCAGAGGGCGGCGGTGATTCGCCGTAGGCGTCATCGATACAGGTACCACACCCAGCTTCAGAGTTTGCTGATGCTGTCAAGACGGTGACGCGATGATTTGTTGATGGGGTCCCCATGATCAACTGATTGTGTCTCGATAGGTCCCCAGTGGGATTTTGATGATCCGATGTTGCGCTGATGGTGACAGTTGGCGTTTCATGTTTTCAGATCATGCTCCGAAGCGTTGTTGACAAAGCCCCGACAAATCCTAGGTACTTACGCTACAGACTCGGAAATATCTATCCTTACGGCACAAGAGCACCCCAAGAAAACCGAAAGACAAACGAAACCTTCCGCACCCGACCCCGTTCGCCTCGCCTCGAGCATCCACATGTCAGGAGAGGAGTTGAGGGAGGTGGCCGGGCCCGCTGTGGTGCTGGAACTTCCGATATTGACACTTTGTTTGTGTGTCCTCATGCTTCCCATCCTCCCGTCTATCCTCCCCCCACCTCCTCCTCCTCCCACCTCCTCCTCCCTCCTCTTTCTTCCTTCCGCATCCCTCCTCCCTCCTTCCCCTCCCCTTTCTTCCTCCTCGCCCCCTCCTCCCTGATTGTTCCTCTTCTGTATTCCCTCCTCCCGTCCCTTCCCCCCTCCTCCCCCCTCCTCGCGCCTCCTCCCTCCTCCTTCCTCTTTCCGTCCTGGGAAGACCCCCCCCCGTAGAACCATAGCTTTGGTCAGCTTTTCCACAGTTCCGTGGATAACATGATGCTTCGCGCGCGGAGCCCCGCGGATCCGATTCCCCCTGGGTCCGGGATGTTAATGATTGTTATAGGTTCATTCCCCCCAAAACAAGGGTCCACTGGCTTTCCACACACGAATTGGATCCGCGCAAGACAGAAACAGGATCTACGATACTGTCGCAAATCCGACAGGGGGTCCAATTAGATTCAGCAGTGTTCTCATATGTTTAATCCAAGAGGAAAACACTTTCGGCTTGGAGAGGTAGTGCAACCATCGCTCACACAAATCCTTATGTAAGGCGGCATTGGACCATGTGGCGGCGTAGAGAGAAAACCTTTCCGAGCCTGTAGTAAGATTCGAGTACCGCCCTGAACACTTGATATCTGTATCCCAGTTGTGCGTATCAATAGGTCACACGAGAGACGCGTGATGTCCGACTGGTGGGACTCGAATGCGAAACATAATTCTATACTGCACGCAGACTGATCTGTAGCCGTACATAGCTACTAAGTCCATCAACCGCCGCGAAAAATCCCGATGCGAAACCACAACACAACACGGCACCCACGACACCGCAACACCACGCCGGCACGACACCACGGCACCACGACGCGCCGCGAAACAAAGGCACCGCGGCATAGAGATACCGAGGCGCCCCGACACCGCAACACGATGACAAACAAGCTTGCTCCTTCATGCTCGGGGGGACAATCAATCACGACAGGGCGGAGGTTGTGGGAATATCTAGATTGTCTCGACGCGGAGGCGTTCCGAAATGGTGTGCCTGACGAAAATATGCACAGTACCTGGCACTTCAATCTTGCGCACAGATTGGGATACCACCCTCCTCCGTGGCGTGATCAACCCTCACCCTCAGCATTCTGCCGTTTCCTCCGCCTCCCTCACCCTCCTCACCCAGCCTCCTTGTCCTCCACCTCTTTGCTTGACCCACGATGACCATGTGCATCCTCAACACATGCGCGTGAACCTAGTTTTCGAGGCCGAATGTTTGCAACCAGCCAGCACAGGAACCTTAGCCAATACCAACATCACGCACAACTTGCTTCCTTCCCAGGCAAGCATATGCGTCTTGCCAATGGTCGGTCCCAAAACTCATCTCTCTTCCAAAGAAATGGTCGCGAAAACCGTAACGATGCCAGGCAGTAAGCGGTCACGAAAGCCATCAGGAAACTAGAACAAAGCGCGCGCGCTTAGCTTCTAGCGCAACACATGTCAACGTCTCGACACAATGGATGCGTATCGCCACGTCTGGCTCGCAAGTGCCTCGAACCGTTCGAGATGTGTGTCGCACTCCTCCGATTACGCACTCGCCCTCTACAATATATGCTTAAGTCGGGCGTGTCCCCCTACTGGGGGGTGTTGGGCGTTTTTTTATACCAGAAAAATACACCCAACATGCTCAAACATAGTCCAAAAATATTCCCCAGGCTATTTTTTACTATGGTTTAATTTCCCTCCTGTAGAAGGACAGGCCCGACTTAAATCTATGCTCCGTCTCTTCTCCCCTCTCCTTCCTCCTCCCTCTGGCTCCTCCCTGCTGCTCGCTGCCCCTCTCTCCTCGCTCATTCTCTCCTATCGCATGCGTCCTTCCTGCTCTCGGGTTCCCGTGGAGCCATTTATCAGACAATCCTAAGGGCCTCAGAGGCACACAGAGAAAGAAGGCGAGGTCTTCAGGATACCATAGTTGTCCGTCAGTATTAAAGGACTCGACCTTCCTGGAGGCCTCTAGGAAGCCTCTTGGGAGCATCTTGGAAGCCTCTTGGGGCCGTCTAGGGGCCATACTGAACTGGCTTGGCGGCCTCGAACGTCCTCTTGAAACCATCTTGGACCGTCTCGGGGCCATCTTGAAGGATCACGGGGTCCCCAGTGGACCGTCTTGGAGCTCCCTCGGGCTCCTCTGGAGCGTTCTTGGCCCGTCTGACGCTTTCAGAAGCTGTCTGAATGGCACTCTTCAAGGTCTCTGGAGCCGTCATTGGGGACTCTGAGGCGGTTTGGGGGCCGTCCTGTGGCAGTGTGGGACTCCTCTTGAGGCAGGCTTGGACAATTGGATGACCATCCAGAAGTCTCAAGAAGCCCGTCTGAAACGAAAACCAATTTTTTCACAAACGGATAGTTTCCCTATGGTTTGTCACTGACTTGGGCCGATTATGGCCAGCATTGGTTGGAAAAAGAAATATTATATTATATATATGTTCCGCATGCGTTTGACCAAGATCTTGTATTCTTTGGATTCAGTACGGCTTCTCAAAGGCCAGAGAGATCGATTAGACGCTTTTCATTGCAAATGCATCCAGAAAGTATTGGGTATCCCGCCAACTCCATCGTGCTAGACAAAGCCGGAGCGAAGCCACTCTCTGACATATTTGAAGGGGCCCCAGGACACACAAATAAATACACACAAATAAAAGTATTCACCATATTTTCCCATATTTTCTGGGTTTCTGTCTTCCCCCCCACTTCCCATATTCTCGCATGTTTTCCTGGGAATCGAGGATTAATTGTGTCTGTGTTTTTTTCCTCCTGAATATTAGCTGACAAACAGACGGCGCTGCACACCAAGATCGCAAATGGACGAGTGATTCGTGCCTGGCGAAATCTATACCTTGCAACGTTGACGTTGTTGGGCCACATCGGCCTATGAGCTTCTCTCGTAACTATAGGCAGGATCTCCTCTTCCTCCTCTTCCTCCTCCTCGTCTTGCAGTCGGGCACTTCTGTTTTCTGCTTCACAGTCGTGGGGCGCTTTGTTTTCCGTGCCTCTTTCAATAACTACCGAAGGGCTGCCGATTGCGCGCTCTTCTGCCCACGCGTCCTTCCGGATGCTTGGCTCTGTGGTGGTGGTGGTGGTAAAAGCCTCCTGGAGCCAGAACCCCTTGAACAATCAGCAAATGTGCCTCTCGAGGCCCTTTCGCGGGCCAAGTTGGACCCGTTCGCGCCGTCCTTGGGGTCTCTTCTGGCCAGCTTGCGGCCATCTAAGGAGCCGATTTGACCATCTGTTAGTCCGTCTTGCCAACCCCTTTGCGTCCTCTGGGACCGCATGCGGGGACCGCCACCCATTTTGGCGCACCCCTCACACGGTTCGTGGCCCCACAGGGAGCTCCACCGAAGGCCCCAGTGGCACAGGCCGCACGCTGGGACCGCCACCCATTTTGGCACACCCCTCACACGGTTCGTGGCCCCACAGGGAGCTCCACCGAAGGCCCCAGTAGCACAGGCCGCATGCGGGGACCGCCACCCATTTTGGCACACCCCTCACACGGTTCGTGGCCCCATCGGGAGCTCCACCGAAGGCCCCATTGGCACAGGCCGCACGCGGGGACCGCCACCCATTTTGGCACACCCCTCACACTGCTCGTGGCCCCACAGGGGGCTCCACCGAAGGCCCCAGTGGCACAGGCCGCACGCGGGAACCGCCACCCATTTTGGCACACTCCTCACACGGTTCGTGCCCCCACAGGGAGCTCCACCGAACGCCACAGTGGCACAGGCCGCACGCGGGGACAGGCACCCATTTTGGCACACCCCTCACACGGTTCGTGCCCCCACAGGGAGCTCCACCGAAGGCCCCAGTTAGCACAGGCCGCACTCGGGGGACAGGCACCCATTTGGCACACCCTTCAACAGGTCCGTTGGCCCCACAGGGAGCTCCACGAAGGCCCCAGTGGGCACATGCCGCACGCGGGGGGACCCATCAATTTGGACACACCCTCACACTCCGTCCCCCGGTGCGACGGAAGGTTCGTGGCCCCAACAGGGAGCTCCACCGAGGCACAGTAGCACAGGCCGCACGCGGGGACAGGCACCCATTTTGGCACACCCCTCACACGGTTCGTGGCCCCACAGGGAGCTCCACCGAAGGCCCCAGTGGCACATGCCGCACGCGGGGACCCCACCAATTTTGGCACACCCCTCACACTGTTCGTGGCCCCACAGGGAGCTCCACCGAAGGCACCAGTGGCACAGGCCGCACGCGGGGACCGCCACCCATTTTGGCACACCCCTCACACGGTTCGTGGCCCCACAGGGAGCTCCACCGCAGGCCCCAGTGGCACAGGCCGCACGCGGGGACCGCCACCCATTCTGGCACACTCCTCACACGGTTCGTGCCCCCACAGGGAGCTCCACCGAAGGCCCCAATGGCACGGGCCGCACGCGGGGACCGCCACCCATTTTGGCACACCCCTCACACGGTCCGTGCCCCCACAAGGAGCTCCACCGAAAGCCCCAGCGGCACAGGCCGCACGCGGGGACCGCCACCCATTTTGGCACACCCTCACACGGTTCGTGGCCCCACAGGGAGCTCCACCGAAGGCCCCAATGGCACAGGCCGCATGCGGAGACCGCCACCCATTTTGGCACACCCCTCACACGGTTCGTGGCCCCACAGGGGGCTCCACCGAAGGCCCCAGTGGCACAGGCCGCACGCGGGGACAGCCACCCATTTTGGCACACCCCTCACACGCTCGTGCCACGTAAGAGGAGGTCCACCGAACAAGGCCCCAGCGGCCACAGGCCGCCCGCGGGGACCGCCATCCATTTTGGCACACCCTCACACGGTTCGTGAACCCACAGGGAGCCCCCCGAAGGCCCCAGTGGCACAGCCCGCCACGCGGGGACCGCCACCCATTTTGGCAAATCCTCACACGGCTTGTGTGCTATACCAAAGGCCCCGTGGCACACAGGCCGCACGCGGGAACCGCCACACATTTTGGCCCGCCACACATTTTGGTACACCCCCTCACACGCGTTCGAGGGCCTGGAGGGAGCTCCACCGAAACGCCACGCTGGCACAGGGGTGGGGGGGGGGGGGCCGCACGCGGGGCGCGCCACCAATTTTGGGCACACCCCTCACACGGTTAGTGGCCCCCACACGGGGAGTCCACCGAAGGCCCCAGTGGCACAGGCCGCAGCGGGGACCGCCACCCATTTGGCACACCCCTCACCACGGTTCGTGCGCTTCGTGTCCCCCACAAGGAGCTCCACCGAAGGGCCCCAGTAGGCACAGGCCGCACGAGCTCCACCGAAGGCCCCAGTGGCACAGGCCGCACGCGGGGACCGCCACCCATTTTGGCACACCCTTCACACTGTTCGTGGCCCCACAGGGAGCTCCACCGAAGGCCCCAGCGGCACAGGCCGCATGCGGAGACCGCCACCCATTTTGGCACATCCCTCACACGGTTCGTGGCCCCACAGGGAGCTCCACCGAAGGCCCCAGTGGCACAGGCTGCACGCGGAGACCGCCACCCATTTTGGCACACCCCTCACACGGTTCGTGCCCCCACAGGGAGGTCCACCGAAGGCCCCAGCGGCACAGGCCGCACGCGGGGACCGCCACCCATTTTGGTACACCCCTCACACGGTTCGAGGCCCCACAGGGAGCTCCACCGAAGGCCACACTGGCACAGGCCGCACGCGGAGACCGCCACCCATTTTGGCACACCCCTCACACGGTTCGTGGCCCCACAGGGAGCTCCACCGAAGGCCCCAGTGGCACAGGCCGCACGCGGGGACAGGCACCCATTTTGGCAATCCCTCACACGGTTCGTGCCCCCACAAGGAGCTCCACCGAAGGCCCCAGTGGCACAGGCCGCACGCGGGGACCGCCACCCATTTTGGCACACCCCTCACACGGTTCGTGGCCCCACAGGGAGCTCCACCGAAGGCCTCAGTGGCACAGGCCGCACGCGGGGACAGGCACCCATTTTGGCACACCACTCACACGGTTCGTGCCCCCACAAGGAGCTCCACCGAAAGCCCCAGCGGCACAGGCCGCACGCGGGGACCGCCACCCATTTTGGCACACCCTCACACGGTTCGTGGCCCCACAGGGAGCTCCACCGAAGGCCCCAGTGGCACAGGCCGCACGCGGGGACCGCCACACATTTTGGTACACCCCTCACACGGTTCGAGGCCCCACAGGGAGCTCCACCGAACGCCACACTGGCACAGGCCGCACGCGGGGACCGCTACCCATTTTGGCACACTCCTCACACGGTTCGTGGCCCCCACAGGGAGCTCCACCGAAGGCCCCAGCGGCACAGGCCGCACGCGGGGACCGCCACCCATTTTGGCACATCCCTCACACGGTTCGTACCCCCACAGGGAGCTCCACCGAAGGCCCCAGCGGCACAGGCCGCACACGGAGACCGCCACCCATTTTGGCACACCCCTCACACGGTTCGTGGCCCCACAGGGAGCTCCACCGAAGGCCCCAGTGGCACAGGCTGCACGCGGGGACTGCTACCCATATTGGCACACCCCTTACGCGGTTCGTGGCCCCACGGGGAGCTCCACCGAAAGCGGCACCCACAATGCGTTACTCGCAGCTGCATATGGTTGGTTCCTTCGCCAGGCGAATTGTTTAGTCAGAGTGATCTTTTGAAGACTCCTGCTGTAGACGGACACGCCCGACTTAGCTTTAGCCTCTGCAGGACGGGGCGGGGGACGCGGGCGTCTGGGGACGCGGGCGTCGCCCGCGGCGCCGGCGTCTTCAGGAGGGGCCGTTGAGCAAGGAACGAGCGTGCCGCCATTTCTATACGCCTACCACGAAATATTCTTAGAACCCCAAACAGTTCTAAGAACAATCACAATGTTCTTAGAACATAAGCACGATGCATTAAACAAGACGATCTCAACAAGAAATGCTCCAAGAAGATTTCGTGCAGACCACAAAAGGGTCTTAGAACATTATGTGGTGGGCCGAAAGGCGAGCTAGGACGCTTCGCCACTGCTTGAGGGACGCGGGCGTCGTACGCGGCGCCGGCGTCTTCAGGAGGGGCCGCTCGGAGGCGGCAAGGGCGAATAGCCCAGGGGGGAGCAACACATGCATCCAGGGGCGCAGATGGTCCATGCCTCCGGCGAGGCCCCCGGGCGAATGCGTGCCACGCCCGCCCCTGCGCTATTCGCCCCTGTCGCCACCTCCGAGACGCGGGCGTCGCACGCGGCGCCGGCGCCTTCAAGAGGGGCCGCGAGCACGCGGCGCGCCCTCGGATTTGGACGCCCGAAATGGGCATGGAAACAATGGGCACAATACCCAACAGCAAATGTTGTCCCGAACCAACAACGGCCGCTGTTTGGCAGGCGGCCTTCTGTCTCAAATGGACACGATCCGCGGCGACGCCGACAGCGAACCCTGTTCAAAATGAACAAGAACTGCTGTCAGTCTTTGTACCCATTCTTTCCGTGCCCACGTCGGTTGTCCCAATCGGAGGCCCCGACTCGCGCTGGGGGCGGTACCGCGGCAGCGGCGCGCCCTCCCTGCGCCTCCACGAGGGGGCGGCCTCGCCTGCGCGGATGGGCC
>CAUYUJ010016560.1:375121-405121 GCA_963575745.1 Prorocentrum cordatum | reverse complement strand
ATTCAGCTGCTGCTCCACAGCGAAGCGCCTTCGAGACAACTCAACCGAATCGGCTTTCCGCTCACACGGGTGCCTCCCTCACGTTTGTCGGGTCTTGTCTTGTCTTGTCTTGCTCAACTGCCTTGTTTCCCCTCCCTGCCGTTGCTGTTGCTCCCCCGTCCGGCCCAGAAGACATCGAATTCCTCGCAGTCTGGCTTTGCACGCCGCCAGGCTTGGACGCGTCGGCCACCGCCACTGTCGCTGTCGCCGTCACCCGGGTCGGTGGCCCTGCCGAGGGGGCGGCGGCGGCGGCAGTGGCAGTGCCGAAACGCGCCTGGAGCCCAGCAAGGCGTGAGGGTGCAAACCCGACACGTCTGTCTCCTGGTACAGGGAGGGGTTATGCCCAGGGCAGACCTCACCACCGCTCAACGATGTGGTGCGTTCCGAACCTGCAGGGTTGGCCCTTTTTCCATTTTCTGACCGCTTAAATCTGGTTCCAACCTCAGCTGCTGGTGCACTGCGAAGCGCCTCCGGGCCAGCTCACCCGAGTAGGTTTTCCGCTGACACGGGTGCCTCCTTCGGTAAATACAATTCCCCCCCCCTCTTGTTTGGACGCCTGACGTGGGTACGGGATCAACTGTTGTCCAAAACCGACAACGTCCGTTGTTGGGTCTGGACAACGCCGGCAATGACGCCGACAGCCCGATCCCATCTCGGAGACCTGGACAATTGGAGTCGTCACCCCCCTCTTCCGGGGAGATCTGGGGGATCCCTTCGGGGATCCGATTGGATCCTTGGGGGATGCTATAGCATCCTTAGGGGATCATATAGAAACTTTCCGGGATCCTACAGAATCTCAATGGAATCCATAGAATCCCTGGGGGATCCTAAAGGGTAGTAGTAGTCGTCGTAGTAGTAGTAGTAGTCGTCGTAAAAGTAGTCCGAGTCGTAGTCGCAGTAGTAGTAGTCGTAGTGTTCAAAAAAAGTGATAGAATCGATAGGAGTAGTAGCGTCGATAGTAATTGTATTCGTAGTAGTACGAGTAGTAGTAGTAGTAGTACTGAAAGTAGTACTAGTACTAATACTAGTACCAATACTATTTCATTGTAGTAGTAGTAGTAGTAGTAGTAGTAGTAGTAGTAGTAGTAGTACTACGAGTCTGAGACGTAGTAATATGAAGTGGTAGTGAAGAGGAACGGGAGCAGATGAAGTGGTAGTACTAGTACTAGTGGCTGCGAAAGCTGAAAGAGGAGTATGCGCAGTAGTAGTTGTGATAGCAGTACGAGAAAAAGGTGGGGTAGTTGTGGTCGTCGTAGTAGTAATAGTAGTAGTAGTAGTCGTAGTCGTAGTAGTAGTAGTGGTAGTAGTAGTAGTAGTAGTAGTAGTAGTAGTAGTAGTACTAGTAGTAGTAGTAGTAGTAGTAGCAATGGTATTAGTACAAGAGATAGTAGTGGTAGTCGTAGTCGTAGTCGTAGACGTAGTTGTGGTAGTAGTAGTAGTAGTAGTAGTAGTCGTAGTAGTAGTAGTAGATGTAGTCGTCGTAGTAGTACTAGTATAGTAATAGGAAGTAGGAGTAGTCGTAGTAGTAGTAGTGGTAATAATAGTCGTAGTCGACGTCGTCGTAGTAGTAGTAGTAGTAGTAGTGGTCGTAGTAGTAATAGTAGTAGTAGTAGTAGTAGTAGTAGTAGTAGTAGTAGTGCCGGTAGTAGTAGTAGTAGTAGTAGTAGTAGTAGTAGTAGTAATAGTATAGTAGTAGTAGTAGTAGCACTCGTAGGTCGTAGTGGTAGTAGTAGTGGTAGAAGTAGTAGTAGTAGCAGCAATAGTAAAACAAGTAATAGTGTACTTTTGTACTACTCGCTGCTTTGCGAGTAGAGCGTAGTCGTAGCAATAACCGTACTAGTACTAATAAATATACTTGTGATGGTAGTAGCAGGAGTAAAAGTAGTAGAAGTAGTAGTAGTAGTAGTAGTAGTAGTAGTAGTAGCCGTCGTAGTCGTACTGGTAATGCTACTGATTGTCGAAGTCGTAGCATTGACAATAATGGCATATGAAGCCGTACTCGCAGGTAGTAGTACGAGTAGTAGTAGTAGTAGAACTAGACATGGTTGAATGGTAGTAGTAGCTGCAGTAGTAGTAACACTATAAATCCTCATAGTAGTAGTAGTAGTAGTAGTAGTAGTAGTAGTAGTACTAGTAGTAAGTGTTGTTGTAGTTGTGGCCGTGCAAGTAGTAGCAGTAGTAATAGTAATACTGATAAGATGAATCGTCGCCGTCGTAGTCCCATGGGTTGTAATAGTAAAGTAGTAGTAGCGGGCGTCGTTGTAGTAGTTGTTGCAGCTGTAGTAGAAGTGGTAGCAGCAATAGTAGTATTAATACGAAGGGTAAACCAGCACCCGCGCTGATAATATTACTAATAAAAGCGATCGTACTCGTACTAGAGTAGTGGTAGTAGTCGAAGCAGTAATCGTAGTATTCGTAGTCGTAGTGGTAATAGTAGTAGTCGTTGTGCTAGAAACACTATTTTTTGTTAAAAAGAAAAAGTAATAGACGTAGTAGCCGTGGTAGTAGAGAGTAGTAGTAGTAGTAGTAGTAGTAGTAGTAGTAGTAGTAGTAGTAGTAGTAGTAGTAGTAGTAGTCGTAGTCGTAGTAGTAGTAGTAGTAGTAGTTGTTGTCGTAATAGTAGTAATAGTAGTAGTAGTAGTAGTAGTAATAGTAGTAGTAGTAGTAGTAATCGTAGAAGTAGTAGTCGTAGTAGTAGTAGTAGTAGTAGTAGTAGTAGTAGTAGTAGTAGTAGTAGTAGTAGTAGTAGTAGTAGTAGTAGTAGTAGTAGTAGTAGTAGTAGTAGTAGTAGTAGTAGTAGTAGTAATAGTAGTAGTAGTAGTAGTAGTAGTAGCGTAGTAGTAGTAGTAGTAGTAGTAGTAGTAGTAGTAGTAGTAGTAGTAGTAGTAGTAGTAGTAGTAGTAGTAGGTAGTAGTAGTGGTAGTAGTAGTAGTAGTAGTAGTAGTAGTAGTAGTAGTAGTAGTAGTAGTAGTAGTAGCGGTAGTCAGAGAAGAATAAGAGTAGTGGGAACACTAATGTTGGCAGTGGAAATAATTAGGGCGCGCCGCTGTATAACCCCAAGGGGGGGGGCGGGGTTGGGACCCCCCCCTTCCCCTTTCCTCGATCCGTCGTCGGGGACCCCCCCTTTCCTGATCCGTCGTCGGGACCCCCCCCCTCCCCCCCCTTCAAAAGGGAGGGGGGGTCCGACCCCCCCCCCCCCCCCTTTGGCCGCACCCCCCCCCCCTTCCCCCCTTTCGCCACGCCGCCCCCTGACTCCAGAACCCGACCCCCGCCACCCCTACCCCTAGTCCTCACCCTAACCCAAACCCCCTCACTAATCCCAACCCCAAAGAGCACTCACTACTCATGACTCACAACCAGCTACTGACTACTCGCTATTCGCTACTCACTCTACTCCCTACCCACTACTCACGACTCACTACTCACTATCCACGACCCACTACCCACCACCCACTACTCGCTACTCACTACTCCCTACTCACTATTCCCTCCTCCATATTCACTACTAACTACTCCTTCCTCACTACCTACTACTCAATACGCACTACTCACTAAGCACTGCTCACTACTCCCTACTCCCTACTCACTAATCACTACTCATTACCCACTACTCACTACCCACTACTCACTACTCATTGCCCACAAATCACTACTCACTACCCACTACTCGCTACTCGCAACTCCCTATTCCCTACACAATACTGAGAATACAGTACTCAGTACTCATTACTCGCTACTCCCATACTCGCTACTCAATACTCACTACCAACTCCCCGCTACTCACTACTCATACGCACTATTCACTACTCACTACTCCCTACTCACTAACTACATAGTCTCTAGTCACTAGTCATAACTCACTAGTCACTAGCCACTGCTCATTACCCACTAGTCACTACTCACTACTCACTACCAACTATTCACTACCAACTTCTTACTACTCGCAGATCACTACTCCCTACTCCCTACTCCCTACTAGCTACTCGCTACCCCCTACTCGTTACTCACTAATCATTACCCACTACTCACTACTGACTACTCTCTACTCACTACGCCCTACTCGCTCCTCACTACTCACTACTCGCTACTCCCTACTCGCTACTCACTACTCACTAGCCACTGCCACAACCCGCTACTCTGCATTCATCACTACTCCCTGCTCACCTACGCGCTACGTACTACTCAGAACTCACTACTCACTACTCACTACTCACTACTCACTATTCGCTACTCACTACCCACTACTCACTACTCACTACTCACTACTCACTACTCACTACCCACTACTCACTACGTACTACGCCCTACGCACTACTCACTACTCACTAATCACTACTCGCCACCCACTACTCACTCCCCACTACTCACTGCGCACTACTTCCTACTCCCTACTCCCTACTCAGGACTCACTACTCGCTACTCGCTACTCACTACTCACTACTCGCCACTCACTACTCACTTATCAGTACACACTACTCACTATTCACTACTCACTGCTCCCCACTCCCTACTCCCTACTCCCTACTCCCTACTCGCCACTCACTACCCACCACTCACTACCCAATACTCACTACTCACTACGCCCTAACTCACTATTCACTACTCACCACTCCCTACTCCCAGCTCCGTACTCCATACACACCTTCTCCGGCGCAGAATTGAGAAGCGAGAGGGACCCCCCCTCCCCGGCTCCCTTTCCGGGCAGGCGGGTTGCTGGAGAGCGGGTCCTGCATGAAGAGCGAGGAAGTCTCGAGCAATAGCGCGATTCCCAAGTAAATCGTGGGAAAAGGCAGCGCGGGTCGCATAAAATCCGAGGCCACAAAGGGCAGCGACGGGGCCGCTGAGGGTAGCACCGGGGCCACGAAGGGCAGCGAGGGGCCACGCAGGGCGACAGCGGGGCCACGAAGGGCATGCATGTGGGGCCACGATGGGAGCCAGCGAGGAGCCACGAAGGGCATTCGCATACGGGGCCACACGGGCGACAGCGGGGCCACTGAGGGCAGCAGAGGGGCCACGAAGGGCAGTGAGGGGGCCAAGAAGGGCGGCAGCGGGGCTACGAAGGGCATGCGTATGGGGCCACGACGGGCGCGTGCGAGCGGGGGCCACAAAGCGCATATACTGCGGGCCCATAAAGGGCAGCGACGGGACCACTGAGGGCAGCAACGGGGCCACGAAGGGCAGCGAGCGAAGGCGACCGCGGAACCAGTTCGGGCAGCCAGGGGCATCGAAGGCACGCGAAAGGCAGCGAGCGGCGACTGCAGTCATTAACGGGCTGGGCGGGCAGACCCCGACGGGCGGGTCGAGCGGGCGGATCGTCGAAGCGTGAGTCCTGCTTGAACCGCCAGGCAATATGTAGCGGCAGCGCAATTCCTGGGTGTCGAGGTTCAGCCTGAGTAAATTTTGAAGAAATATCAAGCGAAGCGGTTCGGGGTACATTGCAAAGAAAATCCAGGCGAAAACGCAATTCTGCAGTAAATTGTCAGGAAGTATCAGGGGGAGCCGCGTTTCGGTGGTAAATTGCCAGGATTCCGACATCTCGGACGACGACGACGACGACGACGACGACGGCGACGACGGCGATCCTCTAGCTCCCGCTCCAGCTCCCGACTCCGACCGACGACTACTCTAAACCCCCCGGCAAGTCCGTGTCTGACTCCGAATTGGATGAGTCCGACGACGACCATGACGACGAAGATGACGACAACGATGACGACGACGACCGACCGACTCCGACTCTGAAACAAGCTCCGATTCGGGCTCCGACTCCGACTCCGACAACGGACAGCTCCCACGACGACGACGACGACGACCTCTACTCCTACCCCTGGCCCGACTCCGACTCCGGCGACTCTGACTCTGCCTCTGGATCTGACTCTGACTCTAACGCTGACCCTGACTCTGAACGACCACAACGACGACGACGGAGGTCAACGACAATGACGACGACGACGACTCCGGCTCCGACTCCGACTCTGGCTCCAGCTCCGACTTCTGGTGCGACTTCGACTCATCATCGATCACCCCCCACCGCCCGCCACGCAGGGCGGGAGTGGCGGCGTGTGTCCTCGCCGCGTCCTGGCCTGATGCGGATTCATGCCCCTTGCCTGCGCACGTAGCCTGGCGCGCACGAGCAACACGAACACAAAACGGACCGATTTCGCGGAGGAGGGACTTCGTCGAGATAGCAGACGTACACGAGCTTCGCCTTGTCCGAACAAAAACCACGCTATCGCCCAGAAGCTCGTAGAGCGTCTTACACGCGAGAGCTCTTATTTTCTAAAATAAAAGACAATCGCTTCAAAACTCGAAAGATATGTTCTCGGGTGCAGCACGCAGTTCTGTTACCTGGGACTGTGATAACAGACACGGTTGAACTATTATAAATGCAGGGAACCTGGTTTGAATGTAATATACAAGATTTAAAACCACAAATGAAATATTCACATCCACTGTTCTTCGGGTTGGTCCCCAGTCAGGCCATGCTCGGCGAGTTAGACGGCAAGCTTGGGTGGAAGCTAACATCGCCATCTTGGGTGACACTGGAGGCCTTGTTTAGAAATTTTCGCACTGAGCATTCGAGAGGAAAAAGCAAAGTATGCGAGTTATGCCAGATACGTCATGCCAGTTGGGCAAGAGAGGAGGAGGAGGAGGAGGAGGAGGAGGAGGAGGAGGAGGAGGAGGAGGAGGAGGAGGAGAAAGGTGGCGACAATGACTCGTAGAGCTTCCCTAGGAACGAGGCGGCGAAACGAGAGAGTAATTCCGGCGCGCCGGCGGGCTAGCTGGCAAGAAAATATCGACGGAAGTTATGTCTGTTTCTGACTGATTTAAATTGAACTTCTCGAAATCTGAACATACGTTAAAGCTCGAATATTTGCCACCCCCACATTCGATCCTACTTCCGCTCGCCATCTTAATATCAGGTCGATCGGGTACATACTACTGTCAGAAAGCACTCAGGCGGGATCGGCTGTTTAATGTCATCTTGGCAGGTGCTGCCAGTTGTCTCGACTTAGCTCGAGCTGCAGATGAGCTACAGAGCTGTTCGACACAACAATCGTAAGGGGATCAACACAAGCACTAATCTCGAGTATCTGGATGCCCGAACTCGGTTTGCTACCAGAGCTGGGTCCGAAAAACTATTCGTACTCTGCTAATTTTCTTAAGAAATCATCATGAGTTCCTTGATGTAACTCGAGCTGCAGATCAGCTACAGAGCTGTTCAGCACAGCAATCGCACGAAAATCATCAGGAACGCTAGTCTCGAGTATCTAGATGCCCGAACTCGGTATGCTACTAGAGCTGGGTCCGGATAAATATTCGTACTTTATTAACGTTTAAAGCGATGGAGATGACTTTCTTGAGATAACTCGAGCTGCAGATGAGCTACAGAGCTGTTCAGCACAGCTATAGGAAGAAAATCATCAGACGCGGTAGACTCGAGTATCTAGATGCCCGAACTCGGTCTGCTACCAGAGCCGGGTCCAAAAACTGCTCGTACTTTGCTAATGCTAAATTTTGGAGAGATGATGATGACTCTCTTGAGATAACTCGAGCTGCAGATGAGCTAAAGAGCTGTTCCGCACAGCAATCGAAAGGAAATCATCATAAGCACTAGTCTCAAAAGTGTCTGGATGCTCGGACTTGGTCTGCTTCCAGAGTTGGAACCAGTTGCAAATGTTTGAAATCGGTCTGCTGCCAGAGCTGGAACCCAAAAAAATCGCACTCCTCCTCCTCGTCCTCTCCTTCTCCTCAACTGGCAGCCGGCGGTAAACCGTCAACCAGGTTTTTGCGATTTGCGGTCTCGCTAATCAGGCCCTGCCCTCATGGGGCAGCGAGCGGGCTCACAATAAGCCAAGAAAAACAGCGACACTCGTTGAGCTGTACAAGAATACAAAACAAGGACGCGGGCAAAGACCTACTTTGAGGCATCAAGAATGACACGTGCCGAGCCAGTGTGTGGCTTAGGCATGTCGATATCGAACACCTGCGGCCCCACTAACAGGGGCCCCGTGACGCAGTCACGCAACGTCAAGCACTCCAAACGATGCCGAAAAGTGAGCAGCAGTACCGATCACCACATGCATGAATTGAGCAGAATATAGGCACACGATGTATGCAGGCCCTCATGGGGCAGCGAGCAGGCCCCAATGAGCCAGGAAAAGAAAACGACGATCTCATACAAGCGACGTGCTTTGAGGCAACTGCACTGTCGATCAGGGCTACGAGTGACCTCCTTTGAGGCACCAAGTAACAAGCCAAAATGGAAGAATGGCACTCCAAACAAGTCCGAGAGTCTTCTAGGGAATGCGCGTGAATTAAACAATGACTCACAACAGGCCGCCATACACACCTCACGTCGCCGCTACAAATGAAGCGAAGAGCAACGAGAGAGAGCATCAAAGACCAACAATCAATCACAACATGCATGTAATCACCGATTCACAAGTCAAGACCTACTTTGAGGCACCACCATACCGAGTTCAGACCTCTCGATGCGAGAAAAGAACGCGCCAGGTGATGCTGGATCGTTTTATATGCGCACCAGCTCTGTAGCTATTCTAAATCTTCAGTTAAGGGAAACCGACAGCACCTGTCAAGATAAGAACTACCATACGAAGAGCTTCGCGGCTCCAGCCGACCCCAAGTCATCACACTGGGCGCCGGCGGTAAACCGTCAACCTTTCTTACCGACAAGGGACTCGTAGAGCTTCCTGACCATGCATTATGTCAAAAGAATTAGCAGAGAACAAATAGTTTTTTCAGCCCGCTCATCTGAAGCGTGTCGAAAATACCATTAGAGAGAACTTCGCGCCTCAGGATTTCTTCTGATTTTTCGGCCGCTCGAGTTCAGCTACGCAAGTCACCATCATTCGGAAGAAAATATTGGTCGAGTACGAATACTTTTGTGAAGCGGTAGCAGACCGAGTTCAGACCTCTCGATGCAACAGACGAACGCTCCTGATTCTCGATCGGTTTATGTACGCACCAGCTCTGTAGCTTTCCTACAGCCCGAGTTCAATACAGAAGATGGACTGTCAAGATGACTCGAAGAATACGAATACTTTTGCGGACCTAGTCCGAGTAGCAAACCTAGTTCGGACCTCAAGATACAACAGACGAATGCGCATGATAATACTTCGTAGAGATCTTCGGCGTCGATAAGCCAGAAAAATTCCGGCGCGGGGTGGAGCTAGTTGGTCGACCCGTCCAGAAAAGAAGATGTGATAACTTTGGGTCGGTTCTGTGAAAATCTGAAAGATATGTGACAATTCCAGAAAACAGATGTTTCGCACCTGTTGTGGCTTATGCCGCGTCTGCCAGTCAAATTCTCAGGTCCGTAGGTGCAGTATTACGATTGAAACACTTCGGGGAACCGTCTTTGGATAAAAACACAATACCGTGATTTTTCGAATTTTTCGGGTCTTGATGCTTCCTTTATTTGTACCGAGCAGCGACGTGTCAGAAAAGAGCTCTAGTAGCAGACCGAGTTCACACCTCTGGATGCAACAGACCAACGCGCCTGATTATTCTGCATGGTTTCTGTGCGTATCAGCTCCGCAGCTGCTCTAGAGCTCGAGTCAAGTGCAGAAAACCGACAGTCTCTGTCAAGATGACTCGAGGGATACAAATAGTTCTCCAAATCCAGATCGGGTAGCAGGCCGAGTTCAGACCTCTGAATGCGACAGGCGAACGCGCCTGATGTCTCCGAATCGATTTCTGTGATGACCAGTTAACAATTCGAATAGTTTCGCGGACCAGGCACGCCTCCATGCGTGCCTGCACGCGTGGAGGCACGCGTGGACGTGTGCCGGAAGCGCTCCCGAACCCGCTGCGACCCCAAACGAACCCCTGCGGGGATTCTGGAGCGGCGAAGATGTGCTGCTGCGGGCACCACGACCGTCCGGCTTCCACACTGAAACCTTCTAGCTCTCAAAGAGCTCTCCGGGAACTAGCTTCAGCCCGCGCTGGAATTCCTCAAGCTCATCGATAACGAAGAGCTTTACGAGGTACTTGGTAGCGTCAAAAACCCGAAGAGCAAGGGGGCCCTTGGGTGTGGTGGGTTATGCCTCGGCTGCTAGTTAAATTCTCAGGTCGGTAGCTGCAATATTACTATCCAAAGACTTGCAGGAACCGAATTTGGATGAAAACCGAAAAATCATGATTTTTCGAATTTTTCTGCTCTCGATTCAGAAGCTTCCTTCATGTGTTCCGAGGAGCGCTGTGCAACAAAAGAGCTCTACGAGTTACCGCCGGTTCCCATTTCCCGTTTTCCCGTCCCCGAATGATGGTGACAGAGCCAGAGGAATTCGGCGACAGGGTGGAGCTAGTTGGCGAAATTTCGAAAAGGGACGCGATCCTACCGTCCGCGGCCTGGCTCAGCCGATTTTGCAGTTCTAACCATTCGTTTGGGCTGATAATTGTGCAGATGCAAACTTTGCATTGCAGAAGTTACCTCTCAAATTCTTAGCACACGAGCGACGCCAAAACCTGACTTAGATTAACATGGAAAATTGAAAATTGAAGATTCCCCCCCCCCAAAAAAAAAAGGCAAAGTGCTCTGCTTCGATTCTGGGCACTCTCACACGTGCAAGGAGCTCCACAAGGTTCCCAACCGTGACTAGGTTGACGGTTCACCGCCGGCCCCAGTTGGCAAGAAAAATATCGACTGACCTTTTGGTGACTTTTGGTCGGATGAAAATTTTGTTCTCGAAATTCAATTCGTTAGAGCTCTAGTCTTTTTTCCCGTGATAGTCGATCTTATTCCCGCTCGATATCTTGATCTCAGCTCGATCGGGTACCTCTACTGCCAAAAAGCGTCCAGGCGGGATCGGCCGTTTCGAGTCATCTTGATACGCGCTGTCGGTATATTGGACTTAACTCGAGATACAAGACAGCTACAGAGCTGGTAAGCACAGCGCTTTCTTCTGTCGAATCCAGAGGTCTGACCTCGGTCTGCTAGCCGAGCTAGGTCCGCAGACCTATTCGTATTATTCGAGTCATCTTGACAGGCGCTCTCGGTTTTCTGTACTTAATTCGAGCTACATGACAGCTACAGAGCTGATACTTAAAGAAACCGATTCAGAGTCATCAGTCGCGCTTGTCTGTTGAATCCAGAGCTCTGAACTCGGTCTGCTGCCACTCTAGAATCGCGAACCCCTTCGTATTGTTCCAGTCATCTTAAGAGATGCTGTCGGTTGTTACTTCACTCGGATTGTGGGGGGGCTACATGCTGGTAGAGACATCCGGCTCGTACGCCTGTCGAATCCAGAGCTCGGACCTCTGTTTGCTGCCCGAACTAGGTTCGCGAAACTTTCCGCATGTTTCGGGTAGGGGGGCTGCAGGGCTGGTAATCACAGGAATCGATTCGGAGACATCAGACGCGTCCGCCGGTCGCATTCAGAGGCCTGTCTGATACTCGGTTTGCCGAACTATTCGAATATCTCGTAAGAGCTCTTCGGCAGCAATGAGCTAGAGGAATTCCGGCACGGGGTGCAGCTAATTGACCCAGCCGGCCCGGGCGGACACTGTGTGACACTTCGGTCGAGAGATTGTGAGAGATTTTGAAATTCGTTTTGGAAATCCAGACTGGGCGCCGGCGGTAAACCGTCAACCTTTCTTACCGCCGGGGGACTCGTATAGCTTTCTGACAATATATAATGTCTCTCGATGCAACAACGAAACGCACCCGATGCCTCTGGATTGTCTTCTGTACGAGCTCTGTAGCTCTCCTAGAGCCCCCCGAGAAACGCGTGTAAATTGACAGCACCTCTCAAGATGACTCGACCAAAACGAAAAGTTGCGCAAACCCAGCTCGAGTATCAGACCGAGTTCAGACCTCTGAATGCGACGGGCGGACGCGTCTGATGTCTCCGAATCGATTCCTGTGATTACCAGCCCTGCAGCCCCACTACAGCCCGAGTTAGTGCAGAAAACCGACAGCACCTCTCAGGATGACTCGAACAATACAAATAGTTTCGCGATTCTAGATCGGGCAGCAGACCGAGTTCAGAGCTCTGGATTCGACAGACAAACACGACTGATGATTCTGAATCGGTTTCTGTAAGTATCAGCTCTGTAGCTGTCCTATAGCTCGAGTTAAGTACAGAAAACCCAGAGCGTCTGTCAAGATGACTCGAATAATACGACAAGGTTTGCGGACCTAGCTCGGCTAGCAGACCGAGTTCAGACCTCTGGATGCAACAGACGAACGCGCCTAATCATTCTGAATCGATAAGGTGTGCTTACCAGCTCTGTAGATGTCCTGTATCTCGAGCTAATTCCAACATACCGACAACGCGTATCAAGATGACTCGAAACGGCCGATCCCGCCACAGTGCTTTTCGATAGTAATATTCACCCGATCGAGCTGAGATCAAGATGGCGAGCGGGAATAAGATCGAATATCACGGGAAAAAGTACTAGAGCTCTAACGAATGTTCAAATTTTGAGAACATAATTTTCAACTGAACAAAAATTACCAAACTGGGCGCCGGCGGTAAACCGTCAACCTTTCTTACCGCCGGGGGACTCGTAGAGCTTCCTGACAACATATAATGTCGAAAAAAATACACAGAAAAAATAGTTTTTCAGCCCAAGCAATTTCAGACCTCTCGGATGCAACAGCCGAACGCCCCCGATGCTTCTGGATTGTCTTCTGTACGAGCTCTGTAGCTCTCCTACAGCCCGAGTTACGTGCGTAAATCGACAGCACCTCTCAAGATGACTCGAACAATACGAATAGTACGCAAACCTAGCTCGAGTATCAGACCGAGTTCAGACCTCTGCATGCGACAGGCGGACGCGTCTGATGTCTCTGAATCGATTCCTGTGATTACCAGCCCTGCAGCCCCCCCTACAGCCCGAGTTAAGTGCAGGAAACCGACAGCACCTCTCAGGATGACTCGAACAATACGAATAATTTCGCGGACCTAGTTCGAGCAGCAGACAGAGTTCGGAGCTCTGGATTCGAAAGGCGGACGCGCCTGATGTCTCCGAATCGATTCCAGTGATTACCAGCCATGCAGCCCCCCTACAGCCCGAGTTAAGTGCAGAGAACCGACAGCACCTCTCAGGATGACTCGAACAATACGAATAGTTTCGCGGACCTACTTCGGGCAGCAGACAGAGTTCGGAGCTCTGGATTCGAAAGGCGGACGCGCCTGATGTCTTCGAAGCGATTCCAGTGATTACCAGCCATGCAGCCCCCCTACAGCCCGAGCTAAGTGCAGAGAACCGACAGCACCTCTCAGGATGACTCGAACAATACGAATAGTTTCACGGACCTACTTCGGGCAGCAGACAGAGTTCGGAGCTCTGGATTCGAAAGGCGGACGCGCCTGATGTCTCCGAGTCGATTCCAGTGATTACCAGCCATGCAGCCCCCCTACAGCCCGAGTTAAGTGCAGAGAACCGACAGCATCTCTCAATATGACTCGAACAATACGAATAGTTTCGCGATTCTAGATCGGGCAGCACACCGAGTTTAGAGCTCTGGATTCAAGAGACAACGGCCACTGATGATTCTGAATCAGATTCTGTACGTATCAGCTCTGTAGCTGTCCTGTAGCTCGAGTTAAGTACAGAAAACCCAGAGCGTCTGTCAAGATGACTCGAATAATACGAATAGGTTTGCAGACCTAGCTCGGCTAGCAGACCGAGTTCAGACCTCTGGGTTCAACAGGCGAACGCGCCTGATCATTCTGAATCGATTAGCTGTGCTTACCAGCTCTGCAGCTGTCCTAAAGCTCGAGTTATCTTGAGAAAACCGTCACCGCGTGACAAGATGGCTTGAAACGGCCGATCCCGCCTGCCTGCTTCTCGGCAATAAAAGGTACCCGATCGAGCTGAGATCAAGATGGCGAGCGGGAATGAGATCGAATATCACGGGAAGAAATACTAGAGCTCTAACGACTGTTCAAATTTCGAGAACAAAATTTTGAACCGACCAAAAGTCACCACAAGGTCCGTCGAGATTTTTCTTGCCAACTAGCTCTCCAGCGCCCCGGAATTACTCTTAAGCTTCCAGCAAGAACTTGCTAAGGGAAGCTCTACGAGTTATTTTCATTCTCAACAGTGAATCATGGCGCGCTCGACGGTGCAATTCTTAGGGCTCTAGCTGCATTATTTCTATCGAAGGACTAGGAGGAACCGACATTGCGCAACACCCAAAACAACATTTCTCGAGTTTTAATCTATATCAAGAGCTAACGCTTGATGAAGCTCCTTCCATGTATTCCGAGCAGCGCCGCGCAAGGAAAAGAGCTCTACGAGGCTCCCAGCGGTAGTCTGCTTGACGATTCACCGCTGGCTCCGAATTGTTCGAGTCATCTTCAGCGTTGCTGTCGAATTACGCACGTAACTCGGGCAGTAGAAGAGCTACAGAGCTAGTACAGATGACAATCCAGAAGCATCGGGGGCGTTCGGCTGTTGCATCGAGAGGTCTAGAATCGTTTGGGCTGAAAAACTGGAACCGGCGGTAAACCGTCAACCTTCTTACTGGCGCCGGCGGTAAACCGTCAACCTGGTCACCGCCGGGAACCTCGTAGAGCTCCTTGCACGCGTAAGAGTGCCGAGGATCGAAGCAGGGAGCTTCTCGGGGTATTTCATTTTGGCTGCTCCTAATTTTCCGATAGTAAAACTCGCTCTAGAGAGCTGACCTGCTCAGGGAACGAAGTTCATATGCCAATGCTCGGCGTAAAATTATGCTTTCTCAAAATGAATTGTCAAATGTATTTCAAATCTCAGCAAAACTGCCACATTGTCTCTTTTCATCGGGTCGGCCAACTAGCTCCACCCCGCACCGGAATTCCTCTAGTTCATCGACTGGGAGCTGGCGGTAAACCGTCAACCAGGATACCGCCGCGAGCCTCGTAGAGCTATTTTCTCGCACGGCGCTGCTTAGAACACGTGAGAGGAGCTTTTCTGATACGCGAGCTGAAAACTCGAAAAAGTAGGTTCTTTAGTTGTTACCCAACGACGGTTCCGCCAAGTGTTTTGATAGTAATACTGCAGCTATGGACCTCAGAATTTATTGGCAGACGCGACACAACCCACTACAGGTGCGAAAAATACTGGTTCTTAAAACGAACGCTCAAATCTCTCACAAAGTTCGCCCAACCGACCCAAAGTTCGCACATTCTCCGTCGGCGCCGGGCCGGCCAACTTCCCGGCGCTGGCGATGAACCGTCAACCTGGTCACCGTCGGGAACCTCGTAGAGCTCCTTGCACCCGTGCGAAAGTTCAGGATCGAAGCGGGAAGCTTCTTGCAGCTTTTCTAGAAAAAACGTTAAATTGAAATTTTCGGAGTGAAGATGCAGTCGGTTCCCGGAAGTCGACTAATACTAAAACTGTCTCCAGAGAGCTAAGCTGATCAGGGAACAAAGTTCATATGCCAATGCTCGGCGTAAAAATTTGCTTTCTCAAAATGAATTGTCAAATATCTTTGAAATCTGAGCACAACCGACCCAAAGTCACCACTTTCTCCTTTCTGGTCGGGTCGACCAACTAGCTCCACCCTGCGCCGGAATTCCTCTAGCTCATCGATAACGAACAACTCTACGAGGTATGAGGTACTATATCGCGTCTGCGAGTTAAATTCTGAGGCAGTATTACTATCGAAATACTGGCGCCGGCGGTGAACCGTCAACCTGGTCACCGCCGGGAACCTCGTAGAGCTCCTTTCACGCGTAAAAGTGCTCAGAGTCGAAAGAGAAAGCTTCTGGAGGCATTTCTCAAGACATTAAACCTTTATTTGTCTCATCTCGACATACAGTGGGTTCCGCCAGGTGTTTTAATAGTAAAAGTGCGCGTGCAGAGCTCATACTAAGACAGAAAGGCCCTCATAATCGTTCACAGGTGCGAAAAATCTGCTTTCTGAACATAAATTATCAAATATCTTTCAAATATTCGCAAAACCACCCAAGAGTTATCACTTTGTCCTTTCTGGTCGGGTCGACCGACTAGCTCCGCCCCGCGCCAGAATTCCTCTAGCTCATCGATGCCGAAGAGCTCTACGAGGTACTTGCAGGAACCGACTTTGGATGAAAATCGTGATTTTTCGAGTTTTCGGGCTCTCGCTCCAGAAGCTTTCTCCATGCGAGGTGCCCGGCGGTAACCCTGGTTGACGGTTTACCGGACAGCTACACAGCTGGTAAGCACACCTCATCGATTCAGAATGATCGGGCGCGTTCGGTTGTTGCATCTGGAGGTCTGAACTCGCTCTGCTAGAAGCTAGATCCGCAAACCTAGTCGCACTGGGAGCCGGCGGTAAACCGTCAACCAGGTTACCTCCGGGAGACTCCTAGAGCTCTTGTCTGCACGACGCTGCTTGGAACACATGGGGAAAGCTTTCTTACGAGTGAGCTGAATAGCTTGAAAAGTACGTTTTCCAGCTTTCACCGAAAGTCGATTCAAGTGGGCACCCACAGCACCCATCTGATCACTCGTATAATACGAATAGCTTCAGACCGAGTAGCAGACCGAGTTCAGACCTCTCGAGTTCAGACCTCTCGAGTTCAGACCGGATCTAGCTCGAGTAGCAGACCGAGTTCAGACCTCTCGATGGAACGGACAAACGCGCCTGATGATTCTAGATCGGTTTCTGTAAGTAGCAGTCTGTACCACTCCTAAATCTTGAGAAGTACAGAAAACCGTCAACGCGTGTCAAAATGCGGAAAACAGCCGACAGTTCCCTCAAGTCTTTTGATAATAATATTGCAGCTACGGACCTGAGAATTTCACTGGGCGCCGGCGGTAAACCGTCAACCTTGGTTACCGCCGGGAGACTCGTAGAGCTTCCTAGCTCGACTTAAGTTGAGAAAACCGACAGCACCTACCAACATTCCGACTCATAGTGAATATTTTTTGACCTCTGAATGCGACAGGCGGACGCGTCTGATGTCTGCGAATCGACTCCTGTCATTACCAGCCCTGCAGCCCCCCTACAGCCCGAGTTAAGTGCAGAAAACCGACAGCACCTCTCAGGATGACTCGAACAATACAGCAGTTTCGCAGATCTAATTCAGGCAGGAGACCGAGTTCCGAGCTCTGGATTCGAGAGGGGAGCGCGCCTGATGTCCTCAAATCGATTCCTGTGACCACCAGCACTGTAGCCCCCTCAGCGCGAGTTGAGTGAAGAAAACCAAGAGCACTTCTCTAGATGACTCGACCAATACGAATAGTTTCGCGGTTCTAGATCGGGCAGCAGACCGAATTCAGAGCTCTGGATTCGACAGACAAACGCAACTGATGATTCTGAATCGGTTTCTGTAAATATCAGCTCTGTAGCTGTCCTACAGCTCGAGTTAAGTACAGAAAACCGAGAGTTCCTGTCAAGATGACTCGAAAAATACGAATAGGTTTGCGGACCTAGCTCGGCTAACAGACCGAGTTCAGACCTCTGGATTCAACAGGCGAACGCGCCTAATCATTCTACACCGATTAGCTGTGCTTACCAGCTCTGTAGCTGTCCTGAAGCTCGAGTTATGTTCAGAAGCCGTCATTCAAGATGACTCAAAACGGCCGATCCCGCCACAGTGCTTTTCGATAATAATATTCACCCGATCGAGCTGAGATCAAGATGGCGAGCGGGAATAAGATCGAATATCACGGGAAAAAATACTAGAGCTCTAACGAATGGTTTCTGTAAGTAGCAGTCTGTACCACTCCTAGATCATGAGAAGTACAGAAAACCGTCAACGCGTGTCAAAATGCGGAAAACAGCCGACAGTTCCCTCAAGTCTTTTGATAATAATATTGCAGCTACGGACCTGAGAATTTCACTGGCAGACGCGTCACAACCCACTACAGGTGAGAAAAATACCGGTTCCGAAAAGAAACTTCAAAATGTTGCACCAAGATTGCAAAAAAGGCCCAAAGTTACCATATTGTCTCTTAAGGTCGGGTGGTGCCGGGTCGCCGGGTGCCGGGTCGCCGGGTGCCGGGTCGCCGGGTGCCGGGTGCCGGGTGCCGGGTCGCCGGGTCGCCGGGTCGCCGGGTGCCGGGTGCCGGGTGCCGGGTGCCGGGTGCCGGGTGCCGGGTGCCGGGTGCCGGGTGCCGGGTGCCGGGTGCCGGGTGCCGGGTGCCGGGTGCCGGGTGCCGGGTGCCGGGTGCCGGGTGCCGGGTGCCGGGTGCCGGGTCGCCGGGTCGCCGGGTCGCCGGGTGCCGGGTGCCGGGTGCCGGGTGCCGGGTGCCGGGTGCCGGGTCGCCGGGTCGCCGGGTCGCCGGATGGCCGGGTCGCCGGGTCGCCGGGTGCCGGGTGCCGGGTGCCGGGTGCCGGGTCGCCGGGTCGCCGGGTGCCGGGTGCCGGGTGCCGGGTGCCGGGTCGCCGGGTGCCGGGTCGCCGGGTGCCGGGTCGCCGGGTGCCGGGTCGCCGGGTGCCGGGTGCCGGGTCCCCGGGTGGTGCCGGGTGCCGGGTGGTGCCGGGTGGTGCCGGGTTGCCGGGTGCCGGGTGCCGGGTGCCGGGTGCCGGGTGCCGGGTGCCGGGTCGCCGGGTCGCCGGCTCGCCGGGTGCCGGGTCGCCGGGCGCCGGTTGCCGGGTGCCGGGTGCCGGGTCGCCTGGTGCCGGGTGCCGGGTGCCGGGTGGCTGCCGGGTCGTTGGCCCTTGTCAAGACCTCTCTGGAATCTTTACGACCTTCGGAGGGGTGGGGTTATCAAGCGGCGATCAAGGGGCGATGGGGGTTGGGGTCGGTGCATCCCAGCCTGGGCCTATCCCCCCCCGACGTTGCCCACGACAGAATGATCCTCGTTGATTGACTCGTAACCGGGTCTCCGGCGCCCATTCACGACGATCTGGGCGCCCCCGGATCGCTCCCAGCGAGGCGCAACTGCTGGAGCGCATCCCGAGGCCGGAAAGCAACTGAGCACAGAAGAAAACGTCGGAAAACCTGGAGCCTCGAACCTCGATCCCCTCCCAGCCGAGAACAAAACAGAACGTGGGAGCACGGCGGTAAGCTCACCCCCAACCTGCCCAGAGCGCACAAGCCATGCCCATGCACACACACACACACGCACTCTCTTAC
Source organism: Prorocentrum cordatum (assembly GCA_963575745.1). Taxonomy (NCBI): domain Eukaryota; class Dinophyceae; order Prorocentrales; family Prorocentraceae; genus Prorocentrum; species Prorocentrum cordatum. The sequence continues at coordinate 386,063 of CAUYUJ010016560.1, read as the reverse complement.
GCACACAGCTCCCTGCACCTACACACTCACACACAGGCGCCCACACACGCACGCACACACACGCACACGCACACGCACATGCACAGTCACACACACACACACGCAAACGCACACACACACACACGCACACACACACGCAAACACACACACACACACACACACACGCACACGCACACACACACACGCACACACACACACACACACACGCAAACACACACGCACACACACACACGCACACACACACACACACGCAAACACACACACACGCAAATACACACACACACACGCACAACACACACACAACGCACACACACACACACACACACCAAACACACACGCAAACACACACAAACGCACACAAACGCACACACACACACACAAAACACAAACGCAAACACACACACACACGCACACACACATACACACACGCAAACACACACACACGCACGCAAAACACACACACACACACACGCAAACACACACACACACACGCACACACACACACACACACGCAAACACACACACACACACACGCAAAAATACACACGCAAACACACACACACAGTCGCAAACACACACACACACACGCAAACACACACACACACGCATACACACACACACACGCAAACACGCACACACACACGCACACACACACACACACTTGGATGAGTTGTCGTTAGCAAGATAACCAAACCCTGCAGGCCAGCTCCCAAGACGTCACCCTCGTTGAGTGCCAAGAGAGGCGAAGCCTCTATCGCCTACAGGCGTAGACAATCACTGAGGCAACGATTCTTGTCACAAGCCCAGGCGCAGAAAACCGCGTCACACGCGCAGCCAAGCGAGGAGCCAATGCGCACTTGCGGCCCGTAGGCCCTGAGCGAACTCATACCCCCCCCCCCCCCCGCTTGGAGGCTTTGAACATAGAGGCTGCCAAAGTGAAACCAGACGGCAGCTATCTGGTAGGACCTCGACCAGGAGGCGCGGCGATGGGGAGAAAGGGAGAGCGGGGCCACGGCCAAGAGGCAAGAGGACGAAGGCGAGGAAGAGGACAAGCAGGAGAGAGAGGAAGAGGGAGACAGAGAGCCTGCGCTGGCACTCCACCAGGATCCCAAGAGCCCCGAAAACGGCGACGCGCGGATTACCCAACGCTGACAGCCCGAGACATTAGATCAAAAGATAAGAAATAGAGCATACAGGTTCCGAGCTACTGTACAAGAAATCTCAAATTTAAACGCATTGTGTGTGTGCTGAGAACTGCGGCAGAGGATTGAAATGAATGAAAAAACACGCGCACGCATACACACACACATCCCGACGAAAGTGATAAGGGGTGGGATGCTAAAGAAACTGCTGCATCAGGCTCAAGATGCATCTCAAGCCATCACGGATGCAGACAATTGTAGCAAACACAGATATCACCATCAATATCACTAGTGGCCTAACCAGGCACAAACTCCGATCATAATGGGCTGGGCAACTGCGGCAAACCACGCCCGCGTCTCTCCCACCGTGAGTTGCGCGTCCGCCATGATCGACGAGGAAGAGGCAAACGTGTTGGCAGGACGGCCACCGAACAGTTTTGTGGCAGTCTGGAACCACCCCCCAACCTCAGGGAAAATCAGTTGGAGAAAAAATCGACTGCCAACCAAGGGGGATATAGTCACTGTCCTTTGGATCGCAAGGGTGAGCATACCCACAGCTGAGACCCGAGCAAACCCAACAAATATACAAGTCTGGTACGCCGTCTATACAGCCACGAATATCGGGATAAGAACTTAGAGAAAACGAAATAGTGGCCAGATGTGTTCTGACGGGTCTGCAGCAGCCAGCCACGAGGCAGCAGGATGATCTGTTACTCAGCCGATGACAATGCTCTGGAGATCCGTGGCACTCCATGTTCCGTCACGCAGCATTCGGGAATACATGATCTGTCCAGCGTACGTGAAACTGCTCGTTAAATGGATGTCGGTGGCTGGCATTCCCAAACTCTGAAGCTTTGTCTGCCACTGTGATAATCCCTTGCACCGCTGAACCTGTGACCGCCATTCGCTGAAAGGCATCCACGCGCCCTCGGCAGACGCAATCTCCTGGGAAAGCTGAACCATGTTCTGGCGTCCACCGCTGATGCCCAATATGCTCAACGCATGATCGTGGTCCGTAGTGGCCATCTGGGTCTTGAATAGGGTGGATGGGCCAGGGGCCGCTCCACCACCGCCAGCCGTTGGCAGGATGGGGCTCCCAGCTGCAGGTGTCGGTGTGGTCGGTGTGGTTGCCGCTGGGGTCGATGGTTGCGGGCCCGCTCTGGGCGGGGTGGAGGGCGGTCCTGCCTGGGGTGTGGGCTGAGGCATGCCGAGCATCCGTCCCAACATTTGGCGAGTCGCCCTTGAGTCCTCCGCCGCATTGGCAAGGGTGTTGTTGATGTTGCCAATTTGCTGGCCATGGGACTCGACGGTGGTCTGCAAGGTCGCCATGTTGCTCTGGAGCTGCCGGATGACGGGATGGTTGGCTACGGAGGTGTCGGCCTGTGCCGTCGTTGAGCCTGACGCCGTAGGGGTGGTCGAAGTGCCTGACCCAGGTGCGGAGCCAACCAGGCGGTGCAGACGGTCCACCGTCTGCTGCAGTCGGGTCTCCGGGGACACTGGATCGGAGTACATCCGTGAGCGCGCCGACAAGCTCACGGGCCGGTTCCGAGGTCGTAGAGACTCCAGTAGTCTGCGCGGGAGCCGCTGGTGGCGGTTGGGCTGTCACGCCCGAACACCCTGGGGTCGGCGCAGTCGGTTGCTGCTGAGACTGGGCCAGCGCATTGCCCACCCGCGTGAGCTCCCCGAGGGCTGCGATGCTGTCCATGACGGAGGTCATCTGGCCGAGCATGCTGCTGAAGCCACCGCCGCTGCTGCCTCCGAAGGAGGCGTAGTTGTTGGGGCCAGCCCCACCGCGTGACCATTGCTGGTTGTAGCGGGGCGCGTCGGGACCTCCTTGGCGGCCCTGCTGCCCAAGGCCTTTGCCACCGCCCTTCTTCCAGGACGAGAACATCGCACAGGGTCGGTCGGACGTCGACTTCGGCATGGACGGGCTGCCGTCGCAACCCGAGGGGTCCTCCAAGTTCTGAGAGAAAAGGGCTGCAAGGGCATAGGGTGAGGCACGGAAAGGACTACATGTGAACATCGCAAGTCGGATCGCATGTTCCGCAATTTCCAACCGGGGAGAGGGTGGAATAAGGCCTCTCCAGATCCGTCGAATGTGTTGGTGGGAATAGCCCAGTCGGAACATTGCCAACATATCACAGCAAATGAACACAAGCCAGTTGTTGTTACATATTCGTAGGTTCTCCCACCTTCGGATGCGCCCACGAAGTTCAGCGCGATGCTGTTTTAGGAGAGTGGGTGGGAAAGAGCCCATATAGGGCAGTAGTGATTGTGTGGCTAGCTTAGAGCTGTCTCCCGAGATAGCGCACGCCTCATTTTTGTGCATGACCAAATGGGAAACCTCGTGAATAGTAAAGAAGAGCACGGTTTCGAGATAAGGGGCCATAACAGCGTCACCTTCAATAGTAGGATCCGTAATGTCAAAAGAGACCGTCGACCCATCAACCGAGTATACTAGTCGTCGCAAACACTTGGCACAGCACACCTTGGAAGCAAGTCAGATGTCGCCGACGTACCTACCAGTGAGAATAGTACTGCGCCTTCCAGGGTAGCGGGCGTCCATCTGATACTCTAGGTCACTGAGGACCGCGTGCAGAATAGAGCCACTGAGGGGGGCACCTATGGGGATCCCTTGGAGCTGTTGTACCACGAGCCCACCTACCAAGAATAGCCGCATCCCCAAGAATCCTTCCAGAGCTCTCCGAAGGCTGCCGCATCGATCGCCTCACATGCCTGGCATGCGTCCCCAACCAGGACGCCAGGGAACCGCATCGGCTGCAGACATCCTCTGCGCAAAGGCGGAACCACTGTCGGTGCCGAGACCAGATGACAGTATTGGTCCAGCACACTGGGCACAGCCGTGTCGAGAGAGAGAAAAGAGCACCCTGGATCGAACTGGTTGGAGAGGAAAGTAAAGGCACGGCTGACCGATCGGTATGGCGCACGGGATGGTAAACACACAAGGCTGCATATGTTGCGAAAACAGCTGTGCTGCGGCTTGGAGCAACGATGTTGGCCGTCGGGTGGGGTCTCAAAATCACCGCACCAGCACTTCAGCTTGACCGTTGGGTAGATGTACGGGATGTGGGATTGGTTTATAGGGCCCTCCCCAGGTGATCGCATGCTCTTGGGAATGGTGTAATCATACAGTAACCGATACCAAGACACCACAGCCGTCGCAGGGGCATTGATTACCCTCCACCGCGTAGGAGCCCGAGAGACCATAGTTAACCACCGAGCCAGATGATATATCCCAGAGACTTTCCATAGAGTGTTCGGATCTTTGTCTTCCACCGTAAACGTGCAAGTTTGGCGAGCCCTGGAGGCCCTTTCCTCGAACTTACTTCGTGCTGCTGTCAGGTGTCGGTAGGGTCCTTCTTCTTGAGGTCCTTCAGGGGTAGGCCGTGGAGGCCGTCGATATGGGGCGTGCTGGGCCCTGTCCAGGCCCTGGGAGGCTAGCCATTTATTGCAAGAGGCTCGGGTATCCTTCGCGCGGGCGCTTGAGGGGTTTGGAGTAAGAAGGGGAATGCGGCCGTTCACAGGGATTCGTTCCATGTCGCCACCTCGGGCGGCGCGATTGAAGTCATCTAAGGTAGGAGAGGCAAGCTGGTCAAAATGCAGAGTGCGAAACGTGCGAGCGATGTCGCACATACCTCCACGAATACACGGCGCCGTCTGGACCAAAATCCGCACTGACTTAGCGGCCCACGTGGCCCAAGCCGGCCTTGCGGGTCGGGCTTGCTGGACCGCGTTGGCCAGCCAGCCTCGCACAGCCGCCGCCTCCGAGCTGCGAGAAGCTTTGACCACCGTCGGCACAGGGGCGGACAGTCGCAGACTGTTGAGGTAAGCCTTCAAAGACGATCGAACCCTTATCCGATCCATCCAATGGGGATACAGAGTTGTAAACTCCCACACGTGATACAGAAAGTCGGAACCATGCCGTCGCCCCCGACAGATGTATTCCCAAGGGATAGCGCGGGGCTGCACAGAGATCCATTTCACCGTAAGAACTGTCAGACCCTTTCCCAGGATGTTGAGGGGTCCGTAGCCTAAACCCTGCAAAGTCCACTGTTGGAGGAGGCGGTCATAGAGATCGCCGCATTTGCGTTGGGGAAAATTTTGCCACCTATGTCGGCCAGCAAGGTACCTAGAGAAGCCCATATACCTAGTGCGCAGAGACGCCATTCGTCGTTCGTACCACGATTGGTTAAGCATGGTTTGAGCTTCACAATGAGGTAGAGCCTGACGCCTACTGGCTCGGTGCCTGCGCCTTCTGGGGGCCCCCCTGCACCTGGCCCGTAGACGCCCAAGATGGGGATTACTTAATTTGTAAGCGGCAGGTCGCGAGTAGGCAATAAACGCACTCTCCTGGGCGTGGGCTTGGGAGGAGGGCACAACCGAAAGGAAGAGCATCAGGAGCCACGAGGAGCGCCCAGGGGCCAGCAGGAGGTACCGGCTGCGCTCCTTGTTTGGGGTTCCATTGGAAATACAGCGGAGGCACCGTAGGTGCTCACGGGAGCGCCCAACTCCACCAGAGCGCCCACTCGAGTGCCGCACCATGGAGCCTTGGCCCACATAGAGACTGTCGGAGCCAAGTTGGTGCACGAAGCTGAGGGAGCCCGAGTCGCTTCCCGTGGACCTCGGCGTAGGATCTGAAATGCACTTAGCCTGCACATGTACAAAGGTAAATAATTCCATCGCATGCAGCAAAGTGGCGTCACCTTTCCGATCAAAGGCTGATATCAGGCGCGGGGGAAAGGTTGTGGGGCAATTTGCGGGCCTGCTGCCTCGCCTTGCGTCCACCTGTGAGAAGAGCTCTAATGCGACACAATGGTAGAGTTACCGTGAGGGCTGCAACCACTGTCGAGACGCATGGGCTTGCACCTGGTCGTGGGAGGAGCTCAACGAGCTCCTTCTGAACAAGATGCACATCGTCTATATATCGGGTGGATGGAGCCGAAACGAGAATCTGCCATAGACCTGAAGCCAATACCATAGCCGTCACATCACCATATCGCTGCTGACTTCGAAGGTCGCTGTAGATAGAGATCTTAGTGGACCATCCACACGTCGCCCGAAGTTCCTTAATCGCGGCGGGGAGGGCCTGGGGTCCAAGTAGTGCCGTAGGAGACTGACGCGTGTCCATATAAACACGAAGATAATCATCACACTCATTGCGGAGAGTACCTGCACAGTCACGTATACAGACGAAAATGAGGAATGGTCGAAGCGGGAGTCGGTGGCGGAGTACGGTAAGTATTGCAAGTATGACAAGGATCACCTCCATCAAAGGGCAAGTACATTGTGTCACCGAAGACGTTACATGTCGGACAACCAGTGGCCATATTCCAACCGCTCTTGAAACTGATCGTGATTCCGTTGGGTGGATTGGAAGTCGGCGTGAGCTTGTTGTAGTTCCTGCAGAGTCATATACATGGCCCTGGTCGTCTCGTTGTATATTCCGTGTGTCCGCCATGCGGTGATATTGACCGTATATACTTGGTTTAGCCATCTGCTGTCTGAGCTGGCAAACTCGCCAACTCTCCAGGCCAATCCTCGGTCTAAAAAGATCTGTCCCACCAGCACGTCGGAAGAGTGAATATATATATATATATATATATATATATATATATAATATATATATATATATATATATATACACTAGATACAACGCGCGCGCTTAGCGCGCGCGCTTCGGTTCTGTCGAGTCACAGACCCAGGAATCGTTGTGAGAAGAAATTGGTGACGCGAAGCGTCGTGGGGGCGTCCTTGGACGTCTGGGGTCTCCTGGGGCCTCTTGAGGGGCCTCCTGGGGGCCTCCTGGCGGCCTCTTGGGGCGGAAGGCTCGAGCTTGCGGTTCGTGGTCCCCCTCTGGGCCCCCTCTTGGGCCCGTCTTGGGGCCCTCTTGGGCCATCTTGGGCGCCTCTTGGGCCGTCTTGGGGCCCTCTTGGGCTGTCCTTGGGCCTCCTTTGGGCCTCTTGGGGGTCTCCTGGGGCCTCTTGAGGGGCCTCCTTGGGCCTCCTGGCGGTCTCTTGGGGCGGAAGGCTCGAGCTTGCGGTTCGTGGTCCCCCTCTGGGCCCCCTCTTGGGCCCGTCTTGGGGCCCTCTTGGGCCATCTTGGGCGCCTCTTGGGCCGTCTTGGGGCCCTCTTGGGCTGTCCTGGGGCCCTCTTGGAAGCTTCTTGGGCCGTCTTGGGGCGGTATTGGGCGCCTCTTGGGCCGTCCTGTAACGTCGGAAAACCCAAATGACAACTTTGTTGAAAATGTACGTTTTACGGGGGGAATGGGCCAATTTTTGCATCTAGGGGCCCTCTTGGGACGCATGTTGGAGGTTTCTTGGGGCCTCTTGGGGGCGTCCTTGGACGTCTGGGGTCTCCTGGGGCCTCTTGAGGGGCCTCCTGGGGGCCTCCTGGCGGCCTCTTGGGGCGGAAGGCTCGAGCTTGCGGTTCGTGGTCCCCCTCTGGGCCCCCTCTTGGGCCCGTCTTGGGGCCCTCTTGGGCCATCTTGGGCGCCTCTTGGGCCGTCTTGGGGCCCTCTTGGGCTGTCCTGGGGCCCTCTTGGAAGCTTCTTGGGCCGTCTTGGGGCGGTCTTGGGCGCCTCTTGGGCCGTCCTGTAACGTCGGAAAGCCCAAAAGGCGACTTTGTTAAAAATGTACGTTTTACGAAGGGAATGGGCCAATTCTTGCGTCTAGGGGCCCTCTTGGGACGCATGTTGGAGGCTTCTTGGGGCCTCTTGGGGGCGTCCTTGGACGTCTGGGGTCTCCTGGGGCCTCTTGAGGGGCCTCCTGGGGGCCTCCTGGCGGCCTCTTGGGGCGGAAGGCTCGAGCTTGCGGTTCGTGGTCCCCCTCTGGGCCCCCTCTTGGGCCCGTCTTGGGGCCCTCTTGGGCCATCTTGGGCGCCTCTTGGGCCGTCTTGGGGCCCTCTTGGGCTGTCCTGGGGCCCTCTTGGAAGCTTCTTGGGCCGTCTTGGGGCGGTCTTGGGCGCCTCTTGGGCCGTCCTGTAACGTCGGAAAGCCCAAAAGACAACTTTGTTGAACATGTACGTTTTACGAAGGGAATGGGCCAATTTTTGCGTCTAGGGGCCCTCTTGGGACGCATGTTGGAGGCTTCTTGGGGCCTCTTGGGGGCCTCCTTGGACGTCTGGAGGCCATCTTCAGCATCTCGGAGCCCTCTTGGAGGCCTCTTGGAAGTTTCTTGGGCCGTCTTGGGCGCTTCTTGGGCCGTCTTGTCTGACTGGGGAGGCCTCCGGCAAGCCCCGACGAGCCTCCGGGCCCCCCGGGGCGCACATTTGTGGTAGGTTTCCCGGCCCCGGGCCCCCGGACCCGGTGCGCCGTTATATGTGTAATGTATATGTATATATATATATTATATATATATATATATATATATATATATATATATATATATATATATAATATATATATATATCTATATATATATATATATATATATATATATATACATATACATATACATATACAATATACAATTATATATATATATATATATATATATATATATAGAGAGAGAGAGAGAGAGAGAGAGAGAGATGGATTGTTATGTAGGCGGGGTGCGGTACACACAATGTCTCGTAGGATCGGCGCTCCACACTCCCCGCGTCACACTTGGATGAGTTGTCGTTAGCAAGATAACCAAGCCCTGCAGGCCAGCTCCCAAGACGTCACCCTCGTTGAGTGCCAGGAGAGGCGAAGCCTCTATCGCCGACAAGCGTAGACAATCACTGAGGCAACGATTCTGGTCAAAAGCCCAGGCGTAGGAAATCGTGTCACACGCGCAGCCAAGCGAGGAACCAATACGTATTTGCGGTCCGTAGGCCTTGAGCGAGCTCCTAAACCCCCCGCTTGGAGGCTTTGAACATAAAGGCTGCCAAAGTGAAACCAGGCGGCAGCTATCTGGTAGGATCTCGACCAGGAGGCACGGCGATGGGGAGAGAGGGAGAGCGGGGCCACGGCCAAGAGGCAGGAGGACGAAGGCGAGGAAGAGGACAAGCAGGAGAGAGAGGAAGGGAGACAGAGAGCCTGCGCTGGCACTCCACCAGGATCCCAAGAGTCCCGAAAACGGCGACGCGCGGATTTGCCAACGCTGACAGCCCGAGACATTAGATCAAAATATAGGAAATAGAGCGTACAGGTTCCGAGCTACGGTTCAAGAGAAATCTCAAACTTAAACGCACAGTGTGTGCTGAGAATTGCGTCAGAGGATTGAAATGAATGAAAAAGCACACGCGCACACACACACACACACACACACACACGCAAACACACACACACACACACACATACACACACAAACGCACACAAACGCACACAAACGCACACACACACACACACGCAAACACACACGCAAACACACACACACACAGACAGACACACACACACACACTTTTTGCGTCGGCGGCTGGGCAGAGTGACTGCGCTGGCAGAGTGAGCATATGTAGGGCATAAAGATGCGAATTAGGCCGCAATGCGCGCGGGGAGGAGGGGGAGGCCCGGCGTGGGCGGGAGGGAGAAGCTGGGCCCGATCAGACCAGGGCCAGGCCGCGGCGGGGGGGGGCGCCGGGGCGCCGGGAAGCAGCGGCCGCGGGGCAGCCGGGGGGGGGCGGCAGCCAGGAGGCGGCCGAGCCAGGCGGCGGGGGTGGCAGGTCCAGCGCGAGCTGCACTGGAGACGGGCAGCGCCCAGGCGACCGCACGGCGCACCGATGAAGACCACCCCGAAGGGGGCCGGGCGCTCGGAAAGGAACCCAACCAGGCGGAGCAAGAGAAAGCAAAACCGGCAAGGGCACCGAGATCGATGCGACCTGCGAGGCGCCCCGCGGGAGGCCAGCCGACGGCCGGCCCAAGGCGAGGAGCCGAATGAGCCAGGGCGGAAGGAAAGCAGCAAAGGGGGGCCCGAAGACCGACGACGCCGGTGGAGGGCTCGCCATCTGGGCCTGAAAACCAAGCAAGCTCGGCGCGGCGCGCGGCAACTTATGCCCACGCGCGCGGACCGACGACATATGTCAACGCACACCTTCAATTTGAAAACCTGCGGGCGCCGACCCGCAACTCGTCGCGGAACAATCGGCGCACCGCGAGTTTTACATATGAGGTCCCGAATGTGCGCCCAGTGTCGCTGACAACTCAAAACTGCAATGCTCCTGCACTTTTGCGCGCATGCGCATGACGCGTTATGGAAAATTCGTTTTTTTTTCTAAAACCTCCATAAAACATGCTCCCAAATTTTGATCTTCTAGAACTAACATAAATGATGTTCCCAATGTTTTTCCTTTCAGACCTCTAGGCGAGCAGGGGATGCAGCGGCGAAGCAGGGGCCTTCTCCCAGAAAAGGGGGGGCTGCGCCTGGGCGTCAGCCACGCGGCGGAACGCAGGGCGCGCGGGGGCTGGAGGCGAGCGGCAAAACCAGCTCGCCAGGCGCGGCCAACGCGGCGTCAGCAGGGCGGCGGCCAGAGTCGACCCAAGCGGCAGCGGGCGGGGTCGCCATGGACGGGGAAGCACGCGCAGCTCCACCAGGGCAGAAGTGGCCCGCCAGTGGTAGGCCAGGCATGGAATGCGGAGTGGCGGCTCGGGCAGCAACGGAGGCGCCAACTGGCGGACACCGGCGGGCGCGGGGGATCGCGCTGCACGGCGCGGAGAGAGAGGCGGAAGAAAGCGTCGAACACGCGCGCCAAAGTTTCGATGGGCGGGGAAAGCGCCTCGACGGGAACCTCCTCCTCCTCCTCCTCCTCCTCCTCCTCCTCCTCCTCCTCCTCCTCCTCCTCCCCCTCCTCCTCCTCCTCCTCCT
>CAUYUJ010016560.1:310565-375021 GCA_963575745.1 Prorocentrum cordatum | reverse complement strand
CTCCTCCTCCTCCTCCTCCTCCTCCTCCTCCTCCTCCTCCTCCCACTCCTCCTCCTCATCCCCCCCCCTCCCCCCCTGCACCTCCCCCCGAAAAGTGGGGAAAGAGAGGCGTCGGGGAGCCTCCAAGGAGCCCCTGGGGAGCCCCCAGGAAACCTCGATGGGGGCCGCTCAGAAACCTTCGAGGAGACTCCCAGCAGCCTCTCGAAAACCTCCCGTAAACCATAAGCAGTCTGCGCAGGGTGGGGTGCGACGTCTAGTCTGGCGAGCGCCTGCATATCTAATATGGCGTCTAGTGAGCGTCTCGGCCACGCAATAAAAGTGTCGGGGATCCGGGATCTTCGCGGCCCGCCGCGAAGCTTGAATGCACTCCAGTTGCGAGCTATGGGTCTCTGTCAGGGGGTTCAGAAGAGGGCGGTTGGCGCGTCTCTTCCCACGAGCGCCGGCGGCGGTCGCGACAACGATAATCAAATCGTTGAGGGTGGGGGGTGGCCTTCCGCTCGCGTCGGTAAGGGGGTGAAAGGGAAGGTCGGGGGTCGTGTCGATCGCCGCGGGTTCATGGGGGAGAGGTCGGAAGGGGGGGTGCGCGTCGGTGTCGAGGCCGCTTGCGAAGGGGCAGGGGCGCGGGGGAGGGGTGGAGGGCGGGCGCGATGGGTTGACAACCGACCTGGGCCGAACTACACGGAGGATGGCGAGGAGGATGAGGGCGATGATACCAATGAGAACGAGGGCGGGGGGCGGTGGAGATCACGGTGCCCAGATGGCGATCGCGCATCGCCGACGCATGCGACCATCGTCGCAGCTTTCTGGCACAAATCGCGACTGGCTCTCTAGCGGCAATGCCGCGCTGCATACCCCCAGATGTCAAGGCATCCCGAGCACTGATTCGCCGTGAAGATACAGCGCGCAGGAACCAGCTGTTCGACGCCACCATCAAGCACAAGGCCAACTGCCTCAAGACAGCGCAGCAGGCCGACCGCAAGGCGACATTGTCGCCGCGCCGCGCGCTGTCGGGGCACACTTGCATCTGAATGCATATATGGTATTGTTGAATGGTGCGATGCATGTACACTAGAAGAGCGGTGTGGTATGATAGTTGAGGTGAGGCTAGGTTGTGGGGCGTGTCTGGTGCTGTCGGCGTGATCGCGCCTGATTGTGCGACTCGCGGCTGGCGCGGTGACGCCTATCGCCACACCGCGCCCCTCCCCGCTCCCCCGCCGCCATCCCTCCGACACGCCCCGCCCGTTCGGTGCGAGGTGACGCAGTGCCCCAAGGCGCGCGAGAAGGCCAAGAAGAAGGCCGAGAACGCCAAGTACGCTCGAATGCATGCGTTGGAGCACGCGACGGGCTTGCATTCGCAACGCGATCGGGCGACGAAACGGGCAATTGACGCAGGGAGCTTGCGCAGAGAACGAGGGCGCAAGGCCTTGGGCTTCGACGTGTGAGTGCGTGGATACGCAGTTAGGGCCGAGTGTGCAAACACGTTTTCCCAAGAGTGGCACCTGTCGCGGGGGGGCGGGCGCTTCGCGCCATGTTGCGACCGTTGCAAAGCTGTCTGTTTAGGGGATGGGTGGGTCACTTGTTGGGGGGAGTGAGACATGTAGTTTCGTGGCCCAGAGGCTCAGGTGCAATAGTTGGTGGGGCAATTCGCTTGCAAGCTCCCGTGGGGAACCATGGTGAAGTCTACCGAGCAATCCAACATGGATACCCAGGCTCGCTTTGATTGGAAAGCTGGCAAGCAGGACGAGCTGAACAACGCAGGCATTACCAAGGCAGCCTACAAGCCCGAGTTTACATCGAAGAAGGCGGCCTCGCATCTGAAATCACACCAGACATGAATTGCACTGACATTAGCCATGGTACTAGCACTTTCAAGTGCATTTGAAGTGGATGCCATGAAATGCCTGTGCCCTGTATATCTGTGTTGTTTTAGCGCACACTTCCCAGGTGGACGATCAGTTCAAGAAGTTCGAGGCCGCCAAGCAGGTTATGAAGGCAGCCAGGAGCGCGAGGATGCAGTCGATCGGCGATCGCACCGATGCCCACGAGAGTCTGGTCGACGCGTCCGAGCAGCACGCGCGCATCAGAGCTGAGCGCGCGCCGCGCTGAGCGCGCCCGCGCTGAGGCCGTGTCGGGCGATGTTTCGCCAGCGCGATGATGCGTTTAGACTTGCAGCGGCCCGCGTCGCGAGGGTGGGCAAACGCTCAGTGGGCACGCCAATCGTGTCTTACATCTGATTAGCATGCCGAGCAAGGGGGGGGGGACCCATCCAGGTCAGCGTTTGCCAAGCTGCGCCCAGCCGCGGCGACGACGACGGCAGCCCCCCCCCTCCCCGCCGAGAGGACTACCAACCCTCGCGGCCCACCCCGCGACCCGCGCTGTTGGCTTGTTCGACATTCCTGGTGGCCTTTGCCTCATCGTCATTAGCTTGCACGATCGTGCATATTCATCGGCGCGGGCTCCGTAATCAGTTTGGCTCGAACAGTTTTGCGAACGTACATCGAGCTTTCTGCTGCATGACAGTAACGGCGTCGATGCGTGATGCGCTGGCAGAACCCAACCATATGACCGAGTGGCATCACGCCCAAGTCGGCTGCGGATTGGACGCAAAGACATGCGCCGACAACCAGATGCAGTCGCCGTTGTCGAGGGCGCGGTCCATCGGAACGATCAGCACTGACGACGCCGCGCAAATGGTGAGCGCAATTCGGGACAATGCGCTCCCAGACAGGCCCCCAGATCAGATTGCAGAAATCTGCACGGCGGTAAAGAAGAAGACGGGTGGGCTGACCAACGCCGCAGAGGAGAAGTGGCAGAAGGCAGCTGCATTCTCACGCTTCCTTACGGGGTCTGAAGCGGTCAAGATCAAGAGCGGCGACATGTCGCAGAAGGTGATGATCGCCGTGGCGCGCGAGAGGGCGCATGCGATCGGCGTGTGCACTCTGTCCGAGGGGGGCAAGAGTCAACTCGCAGCGGTGGCGTCGCCCCAACTCGCTGGCTTGACCAACGATGGGTGGCGCGGCCTTCTGGGGCAGGTCAAGCAGAAGCTGGCTACCATGAAGGCGCGAGACTGGAAACGCAGAACTATTTGGGAGTACGATTCTCCAGACCCCCTCGCGAGCGAATCGCGGCACTATACCGCGCGCCCCGAGGAAGACCCGCCGCGCGGGCAAGACTGGCGCGTCGACGAGCCCGACTTCGCGCGAATGAGCAGTCGCAAGATGAAGGGCAAACAAGCGGACAAGCAAATGCGGGACGACCGCGCCGCCAGCCACCCACAACCCGTCATTGGCGACTCGGGCGCCTACCAATCCATGTTCGGGACGATGAACGCGCACCATATGTGCGCTCAGCCAGGAATGGTGCCTCCGCCAGGGATGGTGCTTGCCCAGTCGTCACACTCTTGGTCGCCTCCGCCAGGGCCGGCGCCGAAGGCCAGGGCGCCGCCGCCCGCGCCATCGCATCCAGATGCACCCTCACCAAGGAGGCGCACCCGCCTGCGGCCCAACCAGCCGCGGGAGGAACGCCAGCCCCGCTCGACGACTTGTCCGAGCAGGAGGCACCGCTTCGCAAGACAATGTGCAACAGGAAAGAGGCCGTCGCCCTGAAGAAACGGCGAGCAGCTGCTGGGGCGGATACCGATGGCGTCGAGGTCGCCGATGATGATGGCGACGAAATCGCCGACGAGGAGGGCGCCCCGCCGAAGAAGGCCATGAAGTGGGGCGCCATGCGGAGGCCCTCTGCGACGTCGAAGTCGGCGGTCCGCATAGGCCCTTTGCGAAGCCGAAGCCGCTGCCCAAGACCCCGCTGGCGGGGGGGCCCGAAGAGCGACTGCCGCGCGGGGCATTTACTCACGCAGCCGGACAAGTCCCAGCACAGGGCTGTTCTGGGGCGGTCCGACAGGCGCGCCCGCTGGGACGCGGGCAGCACGCGCCAGGAGGCGTTCACCAAGGCGATGCAGTTCATAGAAGTGCGCTCGTAGCCGCTTGTCTGCTCTGCTCATCGCCGATCGCGGCCCCTCGCGAGTTGTTTCGCTGTGCTAGCGCCTGTGCGCATTGATCATAGACGGCGGCGCAATGTCAAATGCAATTGCATGTTGCATCATATGCGAGGGGGCGCCCGTCGCGCATGGCCAATCCTCAGTGGCGGTTGCAGGTATCGCATTCATGCTACCATCACTCAGTATCAGTTTTGGCTCAAGCCACGTCGGCGGAGCCGCCGAAGCGTCGCAAGAAAGACGCCGCAGCACTGGTTGAGTTACACATAGGCCCATATGTATCTGAGCGGGGTCTTCCACGCGTTCTCAAATGCGCACGCGATCATGGCATGCCAAATAATAATTCACGTCATGCGCAGCACAGCGCAAGACAGAAACTAATCGGTGGCGAATCGAACCAGCACGGCAACGTGCTTGTCGGCATTGATATGCTATTGGGCGACGGCAAGAACTTCAAGAACTGGGCGCGCGCCACTGGCCCGTACTTGCACCCGACGGCGAAACGAAGTAAGGGGTTCAGAGAGGTGGTGCGCCGCCAGCTCGCCAAGCACCCGTGCTCCCTAGCACCCCCATGGCGCAGTTGGTTTCATGTTGGCGGGATCTCACCGCGGGGCCCGCTGGCCAAGGGCAAAGACCACCGAGGGATCGATGCGGTCGACTGGAGCTTTCTGGGGTTCGATGAGTTCTTACAGGACGAAGATGCACGGCCCGTGCTCAACACCGCTCGGACTGCCAAAGTGAAGGACATGCCTGGAGGGATCGGGCAGTCGGTTGCAATGATGTGCAACGAGCTCATGTTCAATGCGTCTGGCGGGGTGAACTTTCGTGCGACTGGAGTTATCTTGGATGTGTCAGATGCAGGAGGTGTCACAGGGCACGCGACTATAGTCGCGAGGTTGGGCTGCGCTGTGGGCGGCGAGGAAGCCATGCGGGAATTCCACGTGGACAAAAGGCAAGCGGGCAACAAACCGCGGGCCATCTGCAGAAACGTCCTCAACCAGAAGTTCGACCATGTGTCGCACGACGCGCCTGGTACATCTATATCGGGCGCCTGCCTCGACAAAAGCAAACGCCTCGTCAACGCAGACGCGCGGATCGCTGCGGTCCTGGGAAGGCTACGCCCCGACTGGGAGAGGCGCGACCGCGGTGGGATTCACGACGGCAAATGGAAGGAGATCACGCAGCTGACGGGTTGGAATTTTCATCCGACGTACATTGCCTTGGACGCCAACCTTGCCTACGGGGTCACGTCCCTCCTCTGATTCGACTGGATGCACATCTATAGCGTCAGCGGCGTCGTAGCTCGAGAAGTGAGAGCGCTCACTGAGAACAAGGCGGTTGGCATACCCTGCAGGGCCGATGATATCCACGACTACTTACCGAAAGGGACACGGCCACGCAAGTTCCACGCCGCCAATGCCGCGTTTGCACAGGGCGAACTACAGAGCAAACGCGTCGCAAGCTGTCCACGATCCCCGCGCTGGCGCGTTTCATCCGGCAAGTCATTGCCGAGCTGCCTGATGCAGGCGCCACCCCGGATCAGATTGCAAGTTCACGTGCGCTGTGCCATGCCATTGGTATGGCGATTCTCCCGGCCAGCGGCCTCGCGACTGCACGTGAGCTCGACGGCGCCATGATGGGGCATTTTGACGTACACAGGCGCACCTACGGGGCGAAATATTAGGTTTACAAGCGCTATGTGGAAACCCATCTTGCCGACATGCACTTAAAATTCGGACCCTTGAACTGCTTCGCCCACGAGCGGAAACACAAAGTGCGCAAGGAGTTTGCGCAGGACCAGCCGTGCACGAGGACCCCCGAGAAGTCATTGATGACGCAGCTCACGGCGCAGCACAGTTACGACATGCAGCACTTCAGCATCTCAACGGCGCTGGTCGACCCCGCGGACGCCAACGAGAAACTCACGAGCGTCTTGAAGGAGTTGCGTCCGCGGACGCAATCGGCATCATCGAGCCTCACGGCGTGGATCAAGCACGGGCCGATCCATAGAGGAGACATATGCTTGTTGGGACATGCTGCAGGACATGCAACCGTGCAGGTCCGGTTCCATATAGAGTGTGACACAGAGACTACGCCCTCGGGGCCTCTATGCTTAGTCTTGGGATTGCTGACTCGGCACGTGCACGCCGCAGAGCACTAGTCTAGGTACTCCATAGACGAAGATTATAATCCCGCGCTCGTTCCTTTGCACGCGCTAAGGCACGCTGTGATTAACAGGCGGCTCGGTGATGCAATCGCTTGCATTTGGCCAGTGGAGCATTGCAACTTAGAATGCTAGCGACACGTTTGCAATGAAGAAATACATCTTCACATCAATGAATACATGTTCAAACCATCCCGCAGGAAACACAACATCGAATTGGAAAAGACACTGGACGTCCCCAAAATCCAGCATACTGCTCCAAAAAAACCCAACACGCTATCCGAGAATAATTACCATGCTAACTTTGCTAACTGAGTTATAACTGAGTTATAACTCCGGTTAACAGTTACTAACTTTCAATGCCTTCAGGCGGGGCCCCCGGAAGAGGGGCGGCGGCGCCGGCTGCGACTGCGCAGGTGGCTTACCAGCTGAGCCAGACAGGCGCGCCTGCCGCCCCATGGGACGTCCTCAGGGAATCCAGAGCGCGGGATGGCCACGTCGTAGATGGTTGCGAGGAAGTGCTCGCAGCTGGATTCGGCCCATGCCCGGGAATCGCCGGGGTCTTCTGATTCGAGGAGGGAGGACGCGCGATGCTCGACCGCCCAGTTCCTCCACGCCTCATTGATTTGGGGGACAGGGAGTGGGCTACGTAGGCGACCATGATGCGGGCGATGGCGTCGTCGGCCCTCCCGGCTGCGCGCGCTGGGTCAACGTGTCCCGCGGCTTCCACCTCGGCGATCTCCCTTACTTTGAGTGACGGGCAGGCGGGGGGGCAATGCCAGGACGGTCGTCTAGAAGGCTGCTGAGAGGCTGTGGGGGCGCCACTTTGCCCATCTCTTCGGCTGTCGCGGAGCGGCCGAGCACGGGCGGAGGGGGGGTTGCGGGGCCGCGGCTGGCGGGTCGGGCGCGGACCGGCGATGGGCTGGGGCGACGGCGGGATGGGGGCGTAGGCGAGCGGCTGGGGGGCGAAGCCGCCGCGGCTGGAGTGGCGCCCCCGGGAGAACGAGGTTCGACTGCAGGAAGAACAGCTGGTCGAGGTCTGCCGGCGCCCTCTGCGCCCGGACTGCGTGCGGGTGGGTGTCTGGCCTGGGCTCCTGGAGCTACTGAGAGTCCGGCGGCGGGCTGGGCCGCGGCTCCGCGGGCGCCGTCTCCACGCAGGCCGCGGCGCAGGGTCATGCCGGGCAGCGGGAGGTGATGAGCCTCGCTGAACACTGGCGGTCTGTGGGCCCGCGCCCCCGGACCCACTGCTGCCGGCGTCACGGGAGAGGAGACCGAACGGGCCCTCTATGCCACTGGGAGACTGGGAGCGCCCAACGGGGGTCGGCGGTCACTGGGCTCGGGGGGCGAAGGGACGCGGCCGGAGGGTCGCGCCAGGGAGGCAGGCAGCGGCGCGACCAAGGGCGGTTTCTTCTCTCGCCTGGGGGCGGCCCGGGGAAACACGCAAGTGCCGCCCCGCTCAAGTATGGCCTTGAGCTGACTGGAGCAGGCATCCCACAAGTGCACGAGGTAATCGGAGCAGCGCCAAGTAACGATGTTGGCAAAAAGCTGCAGGGGTAAGGAGCCCGCGCGCGCTGTCAGCTAGGGCCTCGTCCCCTGGTCGGAAGATGAAGGTGTCTAGCGGCGCCTCCCCGCATGGCCACTGTCGCGGGGGGACGTCGTTCGGGCAGCGATCACACTGGCACTTGCAATTTGGGCGTGGCTTAGTGGGGGGGTCATAAATGGGGGGGTCAGAAACGGTCCCCTTTCGTGCCCCTTTCGGGCCCCTCTGGAGTCCCAGGGGGCTCGTTTAGGTACCGTTTGGGTACCTTTTCGGACCACCCTCGCCACCCCCCTATTTATGACCCCTCCATTACGCAACGCCCAAGCAATGGCCGCTGTTGAGGTGCCGGCCAAATCTGTCGTCCGTGGTGCGGAGCGTGGGGATGGTAGCGTTGGTGTGGGCGGAGTTGTGGGGGCCCACCGGCACCAGCAACAGGGCCGAGAGAAGGGTGTCGGCGTCGGTACGATCCACGGGGGGTCGACCGCGGAGGGGACCTAGGCTGGGGGGCATCGCAGCGAGGGGGGGTTGTCGCCCTCAATGCTGGCCAGGTGCACAACCATTCTGTCTTCTGTTGGTGCGGGGAGTTTTCTGGCCATAAGGGCGGCCCTCCAACAAGGGCTGCAGTGCCACCTGCAGTCTTGCCCCTTCCTGTAGCACTGTAGCACTCCAGCCGGGGCGGCTACTGTCTTCCTGATGGCGGCGTCAACCCATGTGCCTCCGCTCTCCTTCTGGGGGTCAAGGGGGCCTCTCCCATAGTGGTCGCAGAAGATGCATGGCGACTGCACGGAGGTATGGAAGCGGTTGCCACCAGCATTGAAGAAGGGCGGGGTTAGGGCGACACCCGGCAGCACGCCGGTCGGGAGGGCAGGACGAGGTCCTTGCCCGATCCCGACAGCCCGCCGCCCAGGCGCAGCAGCTGTGGGCCCACAGGCAGAAGAGTTTCGCTGGGGCCGTCAGGATGTCGAGTGCCTCGAGAGCGTGATTCAAGGGAAGATCGTCCGCTGCCGCCTCCTTCCAAGTGGTGCCTGGGGGAGTTACGACAAGGTCGGGGTGGCGGTGGGCGACGGTGAGTGGCCGTGGAGCCGACGAAAAAAAACGCATCCCCGAGGTTGTGCGCCCTCCCGAAACTGTCACGCACAAGGAGGCGTGCGTTGTTATATGGGAGACAGGTGCCCAGGGTCGCCTCGAGGATGTCGCCGATGTGGCTGGCGCTCCCGTAAGGGGCCAGTGTAGGGTGGGGCCCCCTGATGAGCAGGAGTATCAGCACGAGGGTAGCATTTGCCCAGGAGCGTGGGATGGGGTGCCCGGAACTGTCTCTGAGCTGACCGTCCAGGATCTCATCTGGGTGCGCCTGGTGCCCAGTGAGGGTAGTGAGGTGCTCGAAGGCGGGCTGCCCCTGGGGGCGCTTGCACTCGCATGTGGCTGTGCCCCAAACGCCAGAGGGGTACCTGGTGGTGCCAGCTGGGGGAGGTCGATGCGCCTTTTCCAGCGGGAAACTCACACACACACACACACATGCCAAAGAGCGTGATCCACCGCCGCTTTACTGTGGAAAATTGCCGCCCTTTTCCTCCGGAACTCGGGGGTCCCCCATCTCCCCCCTCTCGAAAATCCCCCCCCCCCATTCCCCCGGCCAAAACCCCCCCCCCCTCCCCTAACCCCCCCCCCCGTCGGACTCGAAAACGGGGGGGGTTCACTTACCGGTTCGAACCCCCCCCCCCCCTCGAAAAACCGGAGGGGGGGGTGGGTGGTACCGGTTCGAACCCCCTCCCCCCCCCCCAGTTCATCATGAAAAGGGGGGGGGGTCACTACCGGTTCGAACCCACCCCCCCCTCGAACTCAAGAAAACCGGGGGGGGGTCATACGTTTCGAACCCCCCCCCCCCCTCTCGAAAATCGGAGGGGGGGGTGGGGGTACCGGTTCGAACCCCTCCCCACCTCCCGTCTCACCTCCAGCAAACGACCCTCGGTCCCAACCACCGTCCTCACCACATCCCCCACTGTTGTTCCCAGCGCCACTGTCCTCACCACCACTGTCCCCACTGGTTCCACCACCGCCCCTACTGTCCCCACCAGTGCCACCACCACTGTCGCACTGTCCCCCACTGTCCCCACCACTGTTCCCACCACGGTTCCACTCTCCCAACTTTTCTCACGACTATCCCCACTGTCCCCACTGTCCCACTGACTCCTCCGCTGTCCCACTGAGCTGTCCCACTGTTCCCACCAGTGTCCCCACTGTCCCGACCACTGTCCCCACTGTACCTCTGTCCCATTTTCCCACCGCCGTCCTCGCCACCGCCTTCACCACTGTCCCCACCACCACTGTACCCTCCACTGTCCCACTGTTTCCACCACATTCCCACTGTCCCCACACCACTGTCCCCACCACCACCGTCCCCACCACTGTCCCACTGTCCCCACTTTTCCCACCATTGTCCTCACCATTGTCCCCACCACTACCGTCCCCACCACTGTCCCACTGTCCCCACCACTGTCCCGCTGTCCCCTCACCACTGTCCCCACCACCACCGTCCCCACCACTGTCCGCACCCCCCCTCGGTTTTCGAGGGGGAGGGGGCGTTCGAACCGGTAGTGACCCCCCCCGGTTTTCGAGTTCGAGGGGGGGGGGGAGGGGGGAGGGGGGGGGTTCGAACCGGTAGTCACCCCCCTTTTTCATGATGAACTGGGGGGGGGGGGAGGGGTTCGAACCGGTAGTGACCCCCCCCGGTTTTCCAGTGGGGGGGGGAGGGGATCGAACCGGTAGTGACCCCCCCCCGGTTTTCCGCCAGCAGCGGTAGAACAGGCTCTTTCACACATGCACACACAACACACACACACGCACACGCACACGCACACACACACACATACACACACAGACACACACACACACACACGCACACACACGCACACACACACATACACACACAGACACACAAACACAAGCACAAGCACAAGCACAAGCACAAGCACAAACACACACACACACGCACACACACACACACACACACACACGCACGCACGCACGCACGCACGCACATACACACAGACACACACACACACACGCACACACACGCACACACACATACACACACAGACACACAAGCACAAGCACAAGCACAAGCACAAGCACAAACACACACACACACACGCACGCACGCACGCACGCACGCACGCACGCACACACACACACACACACACACACACTGTTGCGCCGCAGCGCGGCAGAGGCAATCCGCACGCGCGCTCCCGTGGGTCAGGCAAAGACACGGCGCCAAATGTCCAGCTGCAAGAGGGGGGAAAGGGGGAGGAGTTCGGCCGCGGAGGGCGAGGAGGAAAGGAGGACACTCACGGTGCGAAAAACAACACACACACACGACTGAGGTTGGGCGATATCCAAAACGCGTTCGCATCAGAAGCGCGGCTGGGATCGCATACTTCCAGCATGGCCCAAAGTGGTCTCTGGCCCCATCCCGAAGCCCCCTTGGGCGCTCGCGATCGCCTTGGAGGTCCCCCCTGAGATCACACACACACACACACACTCACACCGCAGCTTCCATCATATGGGGCTGCAGCAGTTCCCTCCCCCCACCTATGGTCCCTCGGCCAACGAAGACGGCCGTAGGGGGGTGGCTCCACAACTCTGGCATTTTCATACCTGAAGGCGGCAGATGCCACCTTCCAGTGTTGTCCTCCTCCTGACCAAGGGTCCCCAAATTCGCGCTTCGCGCCGCACGACGCGCCAAACACGACAAACTTTGCGCTATCGCGCCGCGCCCCCCCCCCGGGAGGAGAGGGGGCAAGGCGGGATCGGAGCCGAGCCGCCAAGGCGCGAACAACCTCGCGCCCTCGAGGGCGCCCTGACGCACGCTGCCCCCAGCCTGTCAAGGGGCCCAAGGACACACAAAGAAATACACACAAGTCCCAGGATTCCCCATATGTTTCCATATGTTCCAGAAGTTCGCCTTCCCCCCCACTTCCTATATGTTCGCATATTTCCTTAGGAGTCGGCGATGGATTATGTCTGTGTGTTTTTCCCCTCCTGAACCTGGTCGCCGCCTCCCAGTCTCTGATGGCCTGGTCGCGCTGCCGCCTCAGCTTGGGGCTGCAGCCTGCCCAACCCTTCTTCCCGTGCTCGGGCCAGCAAGAACGGAATGGGGAGGAGAACGAGACGGTCAGCGAGATAAGAGCACGAAGAAAACGGCGATGAAGCAGAAGAGAAGCACGATGAAGGATGATAGTAATACAAGGGCGAATAACTTCACAAAAAATACCAAAAATCCGAAAACGACTACGACGAAGGAAAAAACGAATCAGAAGACGGGAAAAAACAAAGAAGACCAATAATGAGGAAACAAATCTGTGAAAACTGAATAACAACAGATGAAACCCAGTTCGGGGGCCACTGGACCAGATCAAGAGTTCGGCCGGGCCTTAGCCCGGATCAAGCGGGGCTAGGCTGAATAAGACTGTACGCTCTGGATTGAGCGGTTTCGATCTCGGATCTACCATCGTCGACGCTGATTTACCCTCCTCATGATTGTAGCGTAAGCGCTAGAGGAGAAGAATAAGATAAACGATGAGAAGGCAGGGGAAGAGGAGAAACGAGCAGACATGAGAAGAGAAGGGAATCGAACTCAAGGGAAGAAAAGAGAATAACAATTATACTGGAAGAAAAGATAGAGAAGGAAGAGACGTTAAGGACAACGAGAACAAGGAGGAGTGGAGTCCAGGAGACGGAGCCTCAAAAAAACATTATCGCCCAGCCCACCCCCCGAGATGGGAGGGGAAGGGCAAGAAGGACGGAGGAGGGCGAATCGGCGTGCGAAGAGGCCGCAATCCACCCCCATCGGTCACTCCACCACCGCCGTCCTTGAATGATCATTTTCTCGTTCGGCCCCAACGCAGCATCTTCAGTCAAAATGTCTGCGGGGCTGCATATGCAAGCATGCCTCCTTTCTGAAACAGGACTGAACCTAAACGGTGGTGTTCGGGTTCGTTTTGTTTTCGTTTACCCTCGCTTTTGTCTCGAACCCGCCGTTACCGCAAAACGACATCGAAACGAAAACGGCCCACGAAGTCGCCAAACACACAGACCTGCTCATCTGGTCTCAGGCACCCTTAATCACATAGCGGCCACTTGGCCGCTCTGGCCCTTAGGACGACGCGAGAACAGGGGCACAGCACTTACCAGCGAAAAAGGAAACGTAAGCCTCCAGGTGCACCAGGCCTCGCCCCCATCACCATCACTTCACAGAAGCGGAACGTGGCGGTCCACATCACATCACGCCCCACAGCCCAGCGCACCTCGTCGCGCCAAACGGCCCCGACCACCGCGAATTTCGAATCCTGGAGCCTCCTGGAACTTTGTGGTCAGAATGGCCTCGACACGATTCGTCTCCATGTCCGCCATGTCGGCTTTGCCTCCGACGTTGCGAACCGTCAGCCGCCCTGCTTGCACAGCCATCTGTAGCCAAACCAGATGGGCATGTAGGTTCAGAACTCGCCCGACTTCTCGTCGCTCCGCCATGCCCCCCCCGCCCCGCCTAGCATTGGCGCCGCGACGCAGCACCCCTTCCACGCCATCGACGCCGCAGTCGGCAGGGGGCGCCTCGGAGCCTAAGCCCATCGAACCTGCTTTCTCACGAGATCGAGAAACTCACTCTCGCCCGTGCTCAACGCCTGGATCCGCTGCGTCGTTCTCTACGGCCGCATCCAATGACTCCAGAGAGTCACTGCGGCACTTGATGTAGACTCGCGGGTGGCCGCGCGCCCAGCGACGTCGCTGTCCGCCCAGACCTTCAGCGTAGACTACCGCGGCTGCCGCACGCGCGTTGCCACCAAGCTTGGAGCCCCTGCCAAATTGCGCCCCGATCGCACGAGTGCCGCCCGCCCTGCTTCAGCGAGGTCCTGCACCCCTCGGGCGGCCCCCACACTAGCGCACTGGATGCAGCGCCGCGCACGCGCGCCCGCGCGCGGCCCCCCCGCCACGGCGAAGACCCAGCCCTCCGCAGTCGTGTCTTCTTACGCCCAGGATCGACACTGGCATTCATCCTTCGCCTCGAGGACCGAGCCTCTGCAGAGCGATTTTCACGTGCCTCGGAGCGGACTCGCGTTCGACGCGCTCTTGCTCTACTCCATCACGTCTGCGCAACCGGGCGATCCAATCGCGCGTCGCGACCCCGTCGAGGTCTCCGCCCCACGGCGCGAATCCAAGCATGCATCGCACCTTCGCGAGCAGCTTTTCGCCCAGCTGCCCCGCGACCCCCATGGATTCGACGCGGCCCCCCAATGCGACGAGGACATCGCCGCGCCGCCGCGCGACTAGCGCGCCCTTCCGCTAGACGCAGGGGCCGAACTCCCCTGGCCCCGCCCTTCCGAATTCGGCCACAGCACCCCGCGCCCCGCGCGTCACCTTCCTGAACGGCAAGTGCCACCCAGGCTCTCAATCCGAATCCCCCCACGGAGCATCCAAAAACACCCCTCGACTAAGCTCCAGATGCAACGGCGCCCGGCTGACGTCACTGAAAACCCGCGCCCTGCTCGATCGACTGCCCAACGCCAGGCTGAACAGCAGCTTGCGACCCCCCGCGGGGGGTCGCTGGAACGCGGCAGCGGCGTCGCCCAGCCACGGGGCAGGTAGCCCCATCGCATCCCTGGAGACCAGCCTGCACGCGATCCCCAGCCCGTCCGCGTCGCCCATGTTTTGACAGGCCCCGGCCTATCGCAACCTTTAGACCTAGAAAAAAATAGGAAATCAATAATTAAAAAATAGAACAACACTAATTAAAAAAAGGAATTAAAAAATTATCAAATTGAACCCGCGCAATGTATTCAAAAACATATTGAATAAATATATGCCGTATGTATATTGCATGCGCCGACCTTCCAACCAACAGCGGGGACGGAGAGGCCGAAACCAACCAACTTTCCGACCGAACAACCAACTTGCCACCCCGAGCAAACAGGCATCAAACCAACTAGCCGACTAACCGACCCAGCCAACAAATCAATGAGCCAGCCAACCAACCAACCAGCTATCAGGCCAGGCAACCAGCCAGCCAACCGAACCCAACCAACCAGCCAATCACTGGGGGCGGACAGGGCCGAAAGGAAGGATAAGGCTGACCTGGCGGTGGCGGCAAGCGGCGAATGCTTTCCGCCATGCCCGGTCGGCATCGGCGTATGAGGAGTAACGGGGGCCCATCGGGTCCTCTGGCATCCCGCGCGGAGCCTCGGGAAGGCGGCCCGGGGGCCCGAAGCCGCCCTGAACTCGCGAACGGCCCGGGGAGGGAGGGCGGGGTGCGGCAGCGAAGCGGCGGCTTCGAGGGGGGCAGCGCCATGACGAACGACCTACTTCAGAAACGCCGCAGACTTGAGGATGCCGAATCTGCAGCTTTTCAGCCCCAGGCCCCAAGGCACCGCGGCCCCAGGACGCGGTCAGTTTCGGACAACGGGGCCTCCAACGCAAAAGTCAATCTAGAAAATCCTGGAGGTCAGGGGCGGAAGGCCGATAACCCGACCTCGCGAGGCGGCTCTTGCCCCTCCCCCCCTCGGAATAATTGCTGGAGGGTGGCTGGTTTCAAAATCGTGCTCTCGCTCGCGCGTGCGCCCTGGGGCCCGCTGCGCCCCCTGAAGCCCCCAGAGGCCGCGCGGGGCCCCCACGCGCCCTGCACTTCATTTCGGCGCACCCCTCGCGCGGATCCTCGACCTTGGGGCGGCGGAAGGCGGGCGGCCCGAAGGGTCCAGAACCGCCCAAAAGATCCTGCTTCCCCAAGCGGCTGGGACGTGGAGTTCGGTCTTTACTCACGCTTAGCTCTCCGCCGCCTCCTCCCTCCCCCTTCCTTTTACCCTCATCCTCCTCCTCCCATCCTCTTCCCCCGTCCCGCTCCTCCCCCTGCTGGAGCTGCTCCTCATCCTCCTCCTCCTCCTCCTCCTCCTCCCCCCACCTCCTCGCCCCTCCTTCTCTCACTTCTTTTATCGTCTGGCAAGTCCCGTCTTGCTCCTGCCGCGTCCCTGCGCGGCGGGCCCCGACACGCAGACGGCGTGCCCACGAATGCGCCGCCTGCTCGGCGCCCTCCGGCAGGGGCCTCTCCAGCGAGTCCGCGAACGACTCCAAGGAGGGCCCCAGCGTTCTCCACCCTTCCCCTTCACGGCCTCCCGCAACGCGCGGATCGCCTTCTTGCGCTCCACGCGGCTCCTCATCTCGCTGATCTCGCCGGTCAGCTTGAAGAGGGCGAAGGTCGTCGTGACGGTGTCGACGCCTAAGGCCAGCGTGCTCTTCACCATCTTCATGAAATTCGGATCGAACGTCGCCGATCCGCCAGATCTGGAGCTCACGATCTTCATTGTCTTCTGCCACTCACACAGCATCTGCGAGTGGCCGCTGAGATCCTGGAACTTGGCGCTGCCCAAGAGGCTCTGGCGAACGTTCTCGTTCACGTCATCCATCAGGGTCTCCTCGCGCGGAGAGGGGCCCCCACTCCCCCCGGGCCCCCCCCTCCCCCCTATCGCCCCTCTCACCCGCGAGAGCGGGGAGAGGGATAGAGAGACACGTTGCACCCCGCAACTGCGGATCGGATAAGAGCGAGGGCAGCGGGAGAGGGGGCCCCATGAGCCATGTGAGGCCTACCTATATGTGAAATTGAAGCCCTCTTGGATCCCCCTGGGGCCCCTCTCGGGCCCCTCTCGGGCCCTTCTTGGGCCCCTCTTGAGCCGCACTCGGAGCAACAAAAATCAGCATCTACGCCGCGGATTCCCACTTCAGCCGCGCATCGAGGGACACTGCAACACCGCTCGGCCCCCGCGCACTTAGAGGGAGGCGGTGGAGGGAAGGAATCGGGGGAGGGGAGGGTCGGGCATGGGGAGAGGTGGGGATCGGGGGAGAGGGGTTGGAGAGGAGGGGTCGGGGGAAGGGATGGCTGGACTAGGATGTGGAGGGCCCAGCCCTGGTCCTTGTAGACCTGCCAGCCGCGCGGGCACGCGCCCTCCACGTCCTCCAGGAGCTTCTGCGCGGACGCCCTCCACTTCTCCGCCCAGATGCCGAGCTCGCTCTCCAGGGCGTTGATGCAGGCGTTGGAGAGGTCGACTGGGTCCACGCAGCCGTCGAACCTCGGGAGGTGGACGGCGTCCGCGGGGGTGCCGCCCTCGACGCCGTTGAAGCACCTGGCCAAGGAGGGCCTCGCCAAGCTGGTGCGCGCCGAAGCGAGCGTGGAGCGGGCCGCCACGAACGCCTCCGAGTCCTCGCTCGAGAACGTCGGCCCCTGGGCCCCGCGCCTCGCCTTCATGTTCGCCCGGGTGGAAGCGCAAACGTGGCAGTCCTGTAGGACCTGGAACTGCTGCGCGAGCTTCGTGTCGCCGATGCTGCCGATGAGGTTGGCCGTCGCCACCACGTCCTTGCAGAGAGGGCGCACTTGAGCAGGCACGGTGTTGCTCAGGAACTCCGCTGGGATGCCATCCCAGATCTCGTCCAGGGCGCTCTTCACGATCGGGTCCTCAGCGATGCACTTGGCGACCTTCTCGGCGACGTGCCCCTCGTAGTACGCGGCCTCCAGAGCCTTGGCAAACGCCTCCGAGCAGCGTGCCAGAACCTGGGGGGGGGGGCATCGGCAACGACGATGGGCCATCGTCGTCGCCGATGGCCCATCGCCATCGTCGACGATGGCCCTCGTGGCGATGGGCCATCGTCGACGGCCCATCGCCACGAGGGCCTGTCTCTCCGCCCCCTCGCCGACGAGGGCGGGGGGCGGGGACGCGGGAATGAAGGGTGGCGAGGTCTGGAGGGAGCGAGCGGGAGAGGGGAGGGGAAGGCATGGCGACGACGACGGTGCAGGCGACCCCACGACCTGCGCATCGGCGCCGGGCTCACATATCATCTTCACCCAGCCGAACTTCATCTCGAAGTTGTAGAAGAGCCGCGGGAACAGCGAGGCATCCTCCCTGGTGACGCTCGACGTATCATTCTTGATCTGGGCCAACACCTTCAGCGCATCGGGCATCTGCGACAGCAGGGTCGACATCTGCACGCGAGCCCCGTCGATCTGCTCCCAGGTCACGCGCGTGGTGATATCCAACTTGCTGCACAACGCCTTGAACTGCGCGGCGTGGGGGATGGCCGCCAACGGACCCTCGAGGTCGGCGAGGGCGCTCCTCGCGATGCTCTCGGGCCACGGCTCGGCAGCGTTCTCCGCCGCAGACTTGCACAGCCAATGCCCCCACTCGAAGAACCTCTCGTACAAGACGAAGACGTGCTTGATCATGCTGCCCGCCGCCTCCGTGAACATCTGATCGGCCCGCTTGATGTCCGCCTGGCCCAGGCGACGCAGCTCGTCAATGACTGAATCCAGGTTAACCTTCAGGGCCGACGCCACATTGGGCAAGTCGCTGCAACGCTCCGGGAGCGATCCCACAAGCGCGCGCACCGCGGCAATGAACGTCTCGATCTTCGCATCGCTCTGCACCAAGCTCTCGACCCTCAAGGTCATGCGCTGGACGAGCTTGCGGCCCGGGGCGTACAGCGAGGGGCAGTTCGCGATCTTCTTCTGCTTGTCGTTCACAATCGCCATCGCCGAGACAAGGTCGGCCCGCGACCAGGCGTGCAGGGTCTCCACTGGGGACGTCGCACCTTTCACCAGCATCTCGAGAGCTTTCACCTGCTCCTGGACGTCCCCGGTCAGGTCGGCCTTGTCGAGCGCGTCCGGGCACTCGAAGAGTTTGGCGATCTGCGGCTCAAAGCCGTCCTTCAGCTCCAGACAGTCAATCAGCTTGTCAAGAATCATCTCCGAGATAAACTGCTCCCAGGCGGCTGGGGCCGCCTCTGTCATGCCAACGCTGTCGCGCGACAACATTGGCCAGAACGTTGAATCGGCGGGGCATGCCGACGCAGCGAACTTCTTTTCCGACATGCGGATGAAGTCAGGCAAGAAGTCGGTCCTCGCTGCAGGCAGCACCTCAAGGAAATGGATCGCGTCCTTGATGGCGCCGGCGAAACCCGACGAATCCAGGCCATGCTTCTTCCGCGCCGTGCAGATGGACAGGATGGATTTGGCAATCTTCTGTCCCAAGATGTGCGAGTCGTACTCCTGCCCAGGGCAGCCCAGGGTGGGCGGGCGCGCGGGCGAGGGATGCACGGGCAAAGAGGGGGGACTATGGGGAAGGAGATGGGCGGGGGAGGAGCAGCATGAACAGGGACACGAACGGGAGGAGGGGGAGGAGGAGGAGGAGGAGGAGGAGGAGGAGAAGGAGGAGGAGGAGGAGGAGGAGGAGAAGGAGGAGGAGGATCACCGACGAAACTGGCAGGACAGCGAGCGGGCCGCCATTGCATTGCCCCGCAGGCTGAGACCCGAACTCCCGCCTACCTCGCTGAGTCGGCCAGGCCGACGCAATCACGCGGAGAGGACAGGGGGGCGCGTCGCTGGCAGGAGGACGAGAGGGAGCATACGCAGGAACATGATGAGGAAGAGGATGTGGGAGGGAATGATGAGGTAGGACACACTAGTTGGGCACGTTGCTGCAAATGCTGAGCTAGGCATCGCGCCCGCACGCCAGCAGCTCAAGGGAACGGGGGGAAGGAGGCGACGAGGATGACGAGGGCGAGGCGGTCGACGACGAGATGGAGGTAGACGAGGATTAAGAGGAGTAGCAGCAGGAAGGGCAGAAGGACGATGACGAGGAGCAGGATAAAAAGGGCTGAGACGAGGAGGGGGCAGAGGGAATAGACCGGACAACTCAACTGGAGGCGGACGAGGTGGAGGAGGATGGGGAGAAGTCCAGAAAGGTGGTGAAGGAGGAGAAGCAGCAGGAGGGCGAGGAGGAGGAGGAGGGGGAGGAGGAAGAGTTCGAGAAGACATATTGGCAGCGACAGGTGGACGACGATGGCGAGGAGCAGCAGCGGCAGCACCAGGGGCAGTGCGAGGGGCAGCAGGGGGAAGAGGAGGAGGACGACGACGAAGACGACGAGGACGAGGGCGAGTAGGGGGGAGTGCAAGGTAGGCGAGGACGGGCAGAAGGAGGAAAGAGGAGGGCGAGGAAGAGGTGGAGCAGAAAGAGGAGCACAGGGGAAATGGAGGATAAGGATGCATTAGAAACCCGTCGTCCTCCTCCACCTGGATCGTTGGGATCCTCTCCGCGTAGTCCTTGCACAACCGCTTGAGCCAGGCGACCATGCCCGCGTGGCCGAGGCCAAAGAACGTCTTGTCGTCCGCAGCGGCTTGCTGGAACTGACTGGCCACCTTCTCCGTCTCCGAGACCAAGTTCCGCCTCTTCCTGCCCGCCTTGCCACCTGCGCCGCCGCCCGCTCCGGATGGGGCGGGCGCAGCGCTGGCCTTGGCCGCGGCCGCCCTGGGCTTGGCGGCGGGCCTGGCGGCCGACGCCGGGGGCCGGGCCCGCTTCGCCGACGCATCCTCGGCCTGCACCTCCGACGGCGAAGCCGCCGCTCCTGGCAGCGCGGGGACGACCACCTGCGTGCCCAAGACCTGGGGCGGGCTGGTCATGGGGCGCGCGCCGGTCGCAGAGCTCGAACTCGGCGGCGAGGGCGAGGGCTGCGAGGCAGCCTGGGTGGGCCGCTTCGGCGTCCTAGCATCGGCGACGGCGTCCATGGCGGGCGGGGCCCTGACGCGCTCGCCAGCCCCGTCTGTGTGCGCCCCAATGTTCGTCGAGAGCTGCTGGGCGACATCAGCCGCGTGGGTGTCGGAGAGCGCGAGGCTGCCGTCGTCGGCCATCCTCGTGACGTCCACGATGCTCTGCTGGCACCGCTTCAACTTCTTCACAGGCGGCCCTGGGACTCTGACGTGCATGACCCCCTGGATCATCAAGATAGTGTGCCCCTTGCCGTTCGTGACGGGGTCCCCCATGCCGCCGTGGTACTCGTTCTTGTAGTACTCCAGCTCCACGACGTCGTCGTCATCCTCGAGGGAGACCATGGTGCGCTCGACGGTGGTCACGACGGCCTTCACCTCGTTAGCGCGCACATGGATGTGCCTGCTCCCTTGTTTCACGCACTTGTCCAAAATCAAAGACCGAACGTTATTGAACTTCTGGAGGACGGCGTCGTCGGTGCCGCAGACGGTCATCAATTTCTCGAAGCTGCCCGTCTCGGGGGCGTGGCGGAAACCAGTGAACCATGACCTGTTACAATACCAACACTTTCCGCCCTGTGTCTTCCCACAAACGGGAGGGTACGCCCAACGCGCGAACGAGCCCGGCCCATCCACTGGATCCTCGTCGGAGTCTCTCAAGTTGCAACCGATGCACTTGCGCCCGTCGGGCTGGGGCTGGTGCTGCGAGCCCCGGCCGTCCACCTCGTGGACGCTCCCTCCGTCAGACCTCGACTTCCTCGACTTCTTAAGCTTGGGCGACACGTCTGGCGCCGCGACAGACCCGAACAGGAAGTCGTTGTTGATCGACATCCCACGTGGAACGCTGGAACGCTGGCAGCGCACAAATCGGGGAAGGCGGCCAGGTCTGAACCTGAAAAAAACTTCGGGCTACCCTGAGTCGCGATGGGATGAGCAGCCCCACCAGCTCTGTGAGGGCGCAGGTGGTCTAGAGAGTTCCCTCTTCCAACCCCCCTCTTCCGCTTCGGAGAGGGCTCGCCCCTCCCCCGACCCTATCCCTTGGACCTGGACGGGCGAAGCCGCGAGGTGTCAGAGGGTACTTTGTTCGCCCAAGATGGCCCCAAGAGGGCGTGGGAGCAGCCGAGATGGCCTCCAAGATGGCTCAAGATGGCCTAAAATGCCTCAAGATGGCTTCCAAGATGCCCCAAGAGGCCCCAGGAACGCTCCCAGACGGCTCAGAGTTGCCGAAGAGCTTGCCCCAGAGGCCCCGAAGAGGCCAAGATCACTCAATAGCCACAAGATCATATTCGTGTTTTTGGTTTTCTCGCTGGTTTGCTTCCGATGGCCATCCGAGGCCTCAAGATGGCTCCAAGGTGGCCCAAGGGCGCCCCAAGAGAGGCCCAAGAGAGCCCCAAGACGGCCCCAATAGCGCTGCAGGAGGGGCGAGAGAGGCGATCTCTGGGGTTCCCGAGGGGCAAGGCTGACTGCGGCCCTCCCCTTCTTTGATGGAGCTCTTCCAAGATGGCTCCAAGAAGGCCCCCGAGGCCCCCGAGACAGCTCCAAGATGCTCTAAGGAGGCCCTCAAGGGGCCCCGAGAGGCCCCAGGAGGCCCCAAGAGGCCCCAAGATGGCCCCAAGAGCCCCCCAAGAGGCCCCCAAGAGGCCCCCAGAAAGATTCCACGCGGACATCACAGGCCCCCCCCCCCGAGGCAACAAAAACGCCCAGGAGCCCCCCTGGGCCGCCGAGAGACCCGATGCGCCCCCAGAAGCATCCAAGAAACGCCCAAGAGGTATCCCAAGAGATCCCGAGAGGCATCCAAGAAGCCTCTGGCCTTTTTGCTGGCCCTCCTCCTCCATCCTCCTCGTTCTCCTCCTCATCATCCGATGTATCGCCCTTCTCCCTCCTCCCTCATCCATCCATCCATCCATCCTCAGCCTCCTCCGTCGAACGTTTCAGCTGTCCCCCTCTTTGCTCACGCACTTCCCACGTCACCTGGGCGTCGTTCCTGGATGGGCTGGCGCGGGTGCGCGAAGCGTCAGGAATTTCACCCCTGCAGCGCCGTGAAAGACCCCACCTGATTATACGTGCACACATGGAGAGGCCCTGGGGGGGAGACGCTGGCGGCGATGCCCCAGACATCCCGGCGACGACGACGACGACGACGTCGCCGACGACGACGACGACGACGACGGCGACGACGACGACGACGACGACGGCGACGACGACTACGACGACAACGCGCTCGGCACGGGGCGTTTCCCACGGCGATGCCCTCGAGAACCATGGCCCTCGGATATCCGCGGCCCTCTTCGCGCCATCCAGAGGCCCCCTCGAGGCCCAGAGAGCGGGCGGGAACGCCGAAAAACCTCGACGACCGACGACGACGACGACGACGACGGAGGAGACGACGACGGAGAGGACGACGACGACGACGACGACGACGACGACGGCGGCGACGGCGACGGCGACGGCGACCTGACGGCGACGACGACGATCTTTGTAGGTCACCCCCAGGGGCGCAAGGATAATCGCTCTTCGCTCGAGTTGGAGGGGGTTGCCTCTCTCCGAGGTTCGGGCGATGAGGGCGACGAATTGTTGCCCTTCTCCGAGGTTCGGGCGGTTCGGACTCATCCCGACGACGATGGCGATGCTTGTGGCGACGAGGACCACGACGAGACGACAACGACGACGACGGCCATGGCCCGGGGAGGGTCACGAGGCAACCCTCGAGGATGAGGGGCTGGGTGAACGCATCGATGGGGAGGGGGGGGGTTCCAGCATCCACGCATGCTCGTCTGTAGGGGGCGGGGGGCTGCTTAGCACACAGATCAGGCGCGATGCGGCATGAGAGCCCCCTCCAGGATGTCATCGCCACGTCGGCGCCCAGCCAACGCAGGAGGCGGAGCGACGAGCAGGGGGGGGGGGAGGACGAAGAAGAGCAGGGAAGAGCAGGGAGGAGCAGGGAGAAGCGAGGGTGGCAATGAGGAGGAGCAGCAGACGCAGCAGCAGCAGCAGGAGTAATATTAGGTAGACGAGAAGGCGGACCACAGGGAGGAATGGGGGAAGGGGCAGATGCAGCAGGAGAAGTAGGAGGAGCAGGAGGAGCAGGACGAGGAGGGAAGAGAAGGACGGGATGAGAAGTTCGGAGGCGCACTCTCCCCAACGCTCCCTCGAGAAACACGTCGAACCAGGCTAGCGGCGTACCTGGGAGCCCCCTCAATCGCTCGAGGAGTCGGCGCTCTCGGACTCGCCCTGCTCCTCGTCGCCCTCGTCGCCGTTGAGAACGCTCGGGCCCTTGGCGTCGGCAGCCGCCTTGAACTTGCCCTGCGCGAAGAAGAGACACATCAACATCGGGGGGGCGGCGAAGCCCGAGAAGGCGCTGCCGGCCAGGCTCACCAGCAGCGGGTCCTCGTACTTGTACGCATCCGGGTCATTCCAAAAGCTGTAGTCCCAGCCGATGATCGCCATGCACTCCGCGCCACCGACAGGGCGAACGTACACCTCGCCCTTCCAAAAAAAACGCACAACAGGCCTGGCCGCCGCAGTGATCGTCTGCATCTGCGTCCTCCACGGCGCGGCGAAGTCCTCCCCTTTGAAGATGCGCCCGAGGGAGGGCATTATAACATCCATGAACTCCGGCGGCGAGCCCTCAGCCATGGGGAAACTCACCATGGAAAAGAGCGTCAACTCGAACTGGCGGTCACAGAGGGTGCCCTTGTAGAGCTTGAACGACACGCCTTTGA
Source organism: Prorocentrum cordatum (assembly GCA_963575745.1). Taxonomy (NCBI): domain Eukaryota; class Dinophyceae; order Prorocentrales; family Prorocentraceae; genus Prorocentrum; species Prorocentrum cordatum. Next base: position 351,027 of record CAUYUJ010016560.1, on the reverse strand, counting down.
ACTCCATGTCAACGAAGCCCTCCGGGTCGACCCCCTCAGCTGGCCACTGCAGATCGGCATCGCGGAAAGCATTGCAGTGCTCCTTGTGCCACTCCACATCCTTCTTGGCCTCCTTGCGAGACGGGCCTAAGGCTGGAGTGGCCGTGTACTTGGCCATCTCTGACTCCCACTGGTCGGGATTGGCAATCAAGAACGAGTTCATGTCGGGGCCCTGGGGCGCGGGGCGACGCGTTTCCACTCGGGCCCCCCCTCTGCCGCGTGTTGTTCCTCATCCCCCCTCCTCCTCCTTCTCTTCCTCCTCCTAATCAACCTCATCATCCTCCACCTCCTCCTTCTACTCCTCTCCTCCCTCATCTACCTCCTCCTCCTCCTCCTCGATTTCTCGCCATGCCCCTTCTTGCCCATCAACCCCCGCCTGCCCCTGCCCCTCTAGCATCGGCAGCAGCAACAGGAGCAGCGGGAGGAGAAGGACTCGAGGGGGGCGGAGGTACAGGGCAAAGAGAAATGAGGAGGGAGGACGAGCGGAGGGAAGGAGGGAGCAGGCATGATTGACAAGAGTTGCAATGGCCTCGACCAGCAGCGAGCCCAAGAAGCTATCCAAGTAATCGAGGGGCATCGCCGGGGCGGCGGGCGAGTCGTCGGACTCGAACTCCATGGACCAGCCGAGGAGGTAAAGCCGCCGACGAGAAGCAGGGCTCCCGAAGTCGGCGGCGTCGAACGCGAAGGTCTTCATCGCGAACCCGCTGTTGGCGAAGTACTCGCAGATCCACTCCATGTCCGAGGCGTCGTCGGAGCCGTCCTTCTTCTGACCGAGGGACATAACGTTCTCCAAGAAAAACAACCGTGGGCGAAACCGTATGATGTAGTCCGCGATCGCGTGGAATGTGATGGACGTCTCTGCCTCGGGATCTTTGTTCTGAATGCAGTTGACGTGCAAGTGGCTCTTGTTGTTCGTAGCGGCACGGCTTTTACAGCTAAAGCCAGCAGCCAGAATGTCAACGCCTGGAACGCGCTGAGCCTTCCCCGTCATCAAGTTCACTCCAGACCGCTTGGTCAGCACGCGCACGTCATCGAACAAGATCTCCGGGGCGAACTCATTCTTCAAGAAGGCGATTTTGGACGGGTCCTTCTCGCGCGAGAAGACGTGTCGCACCTGCGGGACATGCTCGGCCATCGACCTCTGCGCGTGGGTAAGTAACACCCTGAAGACATGATTCACGATGTCGCAGCCAGAACATGCCGAACCCACTGTGACACTCCCCTCGGTCGACATGGCGAGCAAACCACTCTTGAACGTCTCCATGTCGGCTCTCCTCGAACCACGGTTCATCGCCGACAACATTTTGGAAGCGAGCTTATCGAGCGGGGCCGGAGGCGGCGAGGTCTCGCGCAGGGCCGCGGAGCAGTCGGCGGCCTCAAACAGAGGACTGGGAAGAGGAGGGAAGACAGGGAAAGGTAGAGGAAGAGGAGGAGGAGGAGGAGGAGGAGGAGGAAAAGGAGGAGGAGGAAGAGGAGGAGGAGAAGGAGGAGGATGAGGAGGAGGGAGGAGGGCGGGTAGCAGCAGAGGCAACAGCGGGAGGCGGGGGGGCGGGGAAGCAGAGGGAAGTGGAAGAGTTAGCAGGAGCAGGGCGACGAAACAGAGTCGGCGGCGGAGGATCAGCGGGGCGGGGGATCAGCATCAGGAGCAGGAGCTGGCTGAGAAAAAGACCGAGGGAGCAGCGAAGTAGGCGCAGGAAAAGGAGGTGGCGTCGGAGGAGGGGAGGGGGAGGAACGCCTCGGCGCGGGCGCCCCTCGGCGAAGTCAACGCGGCGTCGGCGCGCTCGTCCTGCGGGCAGGCGCGGCGCTCGCCAAGCCGGGGGCCCAGGACAGGGGAGGGGGCTGAACCCAATGGGGGGAATAAAAAAAGACAAGGGTCGAAAAGGGTGCGATGCCAAAAAGGGGGGCGGGGGGCAGACAGACACGCTGGCGCAACATGCAAGTCGGCCAACCGTTGGCCTGGACACCGTAGCTTGCTACGCTCAGCGTGAGGCACTCGACAATATATCCCCCGCCCCCCTTCCCAAAGTTAGGGGTGGGCGAAACCGCGGGCGTCTACGCGCCTTGTGTGTATATAATATATGCAGATATGCACATGTATCAGAGGGGGGCGAACGGTTTTGCAATGTGCAATGCCCCTTGCGGCGCGGCTGGCGCGGGCGCCCGCGGTGGGCGCTGTGCTTGTTGATGTCGCCCTGGCAGGTGGGTTGCGGGCGGGTCCAGGCGATTGCAAGAGGGGCCCAAAAGGGGCCCACGAGGGTCTCAAGAGGGCTCCAAAAGGGGGTTTCACGTGAGCCCTCTGGACCCCCTGGGAGGCCCGCCTAAAGAAACCCCCGCAAAATGATACTGCGAGGGCCCCTCTTGGGGCCCTTTGGGAATCATCTTGGGCCCCTCTTGAACCCATGAGAAGGCTCCGATAGGGCCCCAAAAGGGATCCTGGAGCGCTCATAGAGAGCCCGAGAGGCAGATTCAGAAGCCCACAAGGACCCCCAATATGGGAGTCTGGACTCATGAGGCTTAAAGGGCTCATAAGGCTCATAGAGTTCCTAAGGGCATATCAGGCTCCGAGTGATCAGAAGGCTCCTAAGTGTTAAAGGGCTCGTAAGTCTCATAGGTCTCCTCCCTCCGCCCCCATTACTCTTATCCGCGCTCGCGGGGCGCTACGTTCAGATATTATGAAGCAGCAGTTGCCACGACGTGCCGAGACGAATTATCGACGCGACTGACGACTGCTGCGATAGGGCGCCGACGGGGCAAATATGAGTTTGTATCGAACGGTAGCGGCTTAGTAGATGTGATTGGATGATAGGGCGATGGTAATGTCAGCCAGTGTATCACTACTGCAAAGGGGGTCGAAAATTCCTGAACACCGAACGACTGTGCAACGCATGGAGGGGCGGCGGCGATGCGACGATCCGCGGAAGCCCACCGAATGGCGCATAGCGCAAAGGATGGGGGGGAGTGTCGCGATGCGAAGACCAGCCGACGTCCACCGAGGGAGATTTTGCCCGTGGGATGGGGCGGGCGCGGGGAGAGGCGGGGGCGGGCTCGGTTTGCATGGGGTGCGGGAAGTGCGTGTATGTGCGTTGCGTGTGCGCGTGGGTGCGCGCGCGCGCGTGCGTGCGTGCGCGCGCGCGTGCGTGGGGGAGGGGGGGGGGCGGGGCGGGGCGATCTGGGGATCAACCGACGTCCCCCAGATGGCTTGGTTAGCATCCGATGCGGCAAAGGTGTGTGTGTGTGTGCGTGTGTGCCTCGGGGTGGGTGGCGGGGTGGGTGGATGGGTGAGGTGAGGTGGGGGCGGTTGGGTGGGGATGGGCATGGTGGGGCGGGGTGGTGTGCGGTGGTGGTGGTGGTCGTGTGTGCGTGTGTGTGTGTGTGTGTGTGGTGGCGTGGTGTGCGTGCGCGTATGGGTGGGAGGTGGTGCGTGTGAATGTGTGTGCGCGTGTGCGTGCGTGGTGTGGTGTGGTGTGCGTGTGCGCGTTGGGTGGCGGTCGACGTGCGTGTTTGTGCATGTGTATGCGTGTATATATGTGTGGTGGTGCTGGTGGTGGCGGGCGGTGGGATGGGTGGGCGGGCGAGGTTGGGGCGGGTGGGTGGAGGTGGGCGGGGCGGGGTGTGGCGTGGTGGGGTGGGGTGGCGGTGGTGGTTTGTGCGTGCGTGGTGCGGCGTGCGTGTGGGTGGGTGGATGGGTGGGTGGGTGGTGGTGGTGCATGTGCATGCGTGTCAGTGTGCGTGCGTGCGTGGGTGCGTGTGCGTGTGTGCGTGTGCGCGTGCGCCCGCGGTTGCGGCGGCGGGGCATGGTCGGGGCGGGGGGCGCGGGGGCGGGGGGGAGAGAGGGAGGAGCGGGCGCAGGGCGAATGAGCTGCGGGAGGATGGGGGGGGTGCGCGGGGGGGGGGGGGGGGGCGGCATGCCACGCATGCGCGCCATCTGCCTGGCTGAGCGCGCGCGCGCCACGGCGCGGCATCAATGTCGGCGCGCGAGATGGTGCGCCAAATGTTGCGCTGCGGCCCTGGCCAATGGAGCGCCCAGTTGCACGCCCCAGGCGACGCGCCCTCGATGCTCGGGCACGCGCGGTTCCGATCTTCGCGCGGCGGAATCAATTTACCCACCCTTGCGAAGGACCCAACTATATGCAAGCGCGGGCAACGCACGGCAAGTAGTACCAAACCAAAACAAAAGGAATCCCCTGCGTGACCGCGGGCCGTGTAAAAACTGTGCCAGAATTGGGCGGCGGTGCCATGCGAACCCTGCCGCTGGGGCGTTCGGTGGAACTCCCCATCGGGCCACGAACCGCGCGCGGGGTGCGCCGGCCTGTGGCGGCGGTGCTGTGCGAAGCCTGCCACTGGGGCTTTCGGTGGAGCTCCCTGCGGGGCCACCAATCGCGTGAAGGGCGTGCGCCAGGAGGAGGCGGTGGCGTCATGCGAACCCAGCGACTGCGACCTTCGGTTGAGCTCCTTATACGGCCACGAGCCGTGCGAGGGCTGCGCCATAATGGTGCGGCGGTGCCATGCGCCACACGCAAACCCTGCCACTTGCAGGTGGAGCACCGTGGAGCCACGCACCCTGTGAGGGGGGGCGCCAGAATGAGGCGGCGGTGCGAAGCGAACCCTGCCACGCGGCCTTCGGCGGAACCCCGTGAGGGGGGGATGGGGGGGGGGGGGGGGCGCGAGGAATCGCGCGAGGGGCGTGCGCCAGAAAGGAGCGGTGGCACCTTGCGAACCCTGCCACTGGGGGTTCGGTGTAACTCCACACGCGGCAGCGAAACGTGTGAGGGGTGCGCCCGAATGGGGCGGGGGTGCCATGCGAACTCTGCCGCTGGGGCTTTCGGTGGAGCTCGCTATGGGCCGCGAACCTTGCGAGGTTGCAGCCGAATTGGGCGGCGGCGCCATGCGACGCCTGCCGTTGGGGCGTCTGGCGGAGCCCCCCATGGAGCCCCGAACCGCGTGAGGGGTGCTCCAGAATTGGGCGGCGGTGCCATGCGACGCCTGCCACTCGAGCCTTCGGCGAAGCGCCCTATGGGGCCCCGAACCGTGTGAGGGGTGCGCCAGAATGGGGCGGCTGCGCCACGCGGGCCCAGGGACTGGGGCCCATGGGTCCTCGGTAGTTTCCCATGTGGCCACGAAACGCTGTCCTTGGCGACCGAAACAGAGACATTCGGATGGCAAAAAACAGCGATGGCAGGAATGAAACGGCGGTGGGAAGGGGAAAAGGGGAAAGGAGGAGATGAACGCGGGGCGCTGTCCTTCCAGAGCGAAGACCCTACACCACAAGCCAAAACAAGCGCGCGCAGGGCGACAACCTGCAGCCAGATGGCAAGGGCCACCAGACTGCTGGCATTTCGCGTCGGAAAGAAATCAGGCTGGTTTTCGCTAAATGATATTGTTTTTGATTTTTTAAATTCCGAATCATTTTTTAATTTTCGGAAATCAATTTTTAAAGTTGCCGGAAGTTGCCGGGATCCATTCTTTTATGCGAATGTTTCGAGGAAGTCAATTCTGAAAGTTGCCGGAAGTTGCCGGGAAGTTGCCGGGATTGATTTTTTAAACCCGAAAAAAACAAAATAAATAAAACGATGTGAGCAAAAAAAAATCAAAACCCGAAAAAATCGAAATTAAATTATTCGCTCCACTTTCGTGGAAACCCTGTCAAGCCGCGACCGCGCACCTAAGCGAACGCGGGGGGCGGCCCGAAGAACACCAGCGCGCGAAGCTGCCCGAGGGGAGCGCGAGCGACGGCAGCGAGGAAGTGCGAAAAGCAGAAGAAAGAGCTGAGAGGGCGCGGATGCGGGCATGGCGGACAAGGAAAACAAGATAAATACAGAAATGCGCAGAGAAATATGAAAATGAAGGGGCGAGAGACGGCGGCAAACGAGCGGAGACAGGAGAAGCCATGAAAACGCTGAGAGGGAGGCCGGCAGCGGGGTCGGCCCCCAGCAAGCCCAGGGCACCACTGGCACATGGGAAGGAGTCCACAGGCGTTCTTTCCCGACGTGCATCAGCTCATTCGGCAGCGCCGAGATTTGCCACGGTGGTCTTGCATGCGTTGCTAGGGGGCCTAGCCAGTCCCGCATCGACGGCATCTCTCGGCAGAAACTACTTGTGGTGGCAGTCGGAGGGCTACGTGAACTGCATCAGGAGAGTCGCCCAGTATGCTCCTCCGGCTCGTCTAGGCACAGCACTATGACATTGCGTTTGCCGCCGCGCGCAAAGGGGCGCTCAAACTGCCCTGGCGAAGGACCCATGCGCGACGCACTTCGAGTGGGACGAAACAAGGGGAACCCCCGATGGGCCGATGGGCCGATGGGGCCACCAGTCGCGCGAGGGGCGCGCCAGAATGAGACTGCGAAGCGAACCCTGCCACTAAAGCCTTCGGTGGAGCTCTATATGCGGCCAAGAACCGTGCGGGGGGCGCGCCAGCGGAGGTGGTGGCGCCATGCGAACCTAGCGACTGCGACCTTCGGTGGGGCTCCTTATGGGGCCGCGAGCCGTGTGAGGGGTGCGCCAGAATGGGGCGACGGTGCCATGCGGCATATGCGAAACCTGCCGGGCCTTCAGTGGGGCTCGCAATGGTGCCCCGAACCGCGTGAGGGGTGAGCCAGAAGGGGCCCATAATGGGACGGCGGCGGGAGGGGGGCCCCGGCCCCGCCCTACCCGCATTTCCCGCACTTCGTGCGCCCAGCGGAGAAGGGAAGGGGAGCCCTGGCCTCGCCCTACCCGCATTTCCCGCACTTCGCGCGCCCAGCAGAAAGGGGAGGGGAGCCCTGGCCCCGCCCTACCTGCGTTTCCCGCACTTCGCGCGCCCAACAGAGAGGGAGAGGGGGCCCTGGCCCCGCCCTACCCGCAATTCGCGCGCCCAGCGGAGAGGGAGAGGGGGGCCCTGGCCCCGCCCTGCCCGCATTTCCCGCACTTCGCGCGCCCAGCGGAGACGGGGGAGGGCCCTGGTTCCGCCCTACCCGCATTTCCCGTACTTCGCGCGCCCAGCGGAGAAGGGAAGGGGAGCCCTGGCCTCGCCCTGCCCGCATTTCCCGCACTTCGCGCGCCCAGGGCTGAAGAGGGGGGGGAGGGGGGCCTCGGCCCCGCCCTACCCGCATTTGTCCCGCACTTCGCGCGCCCAGCAGAGAGGGGGAGGAGGGCCCTGGCCTCGCCCTACCCGCATCTCCCGCACTTCGCGCGCCCAGGGGTGAAGTGGGGGAGGAAGGGGAGCCCACTCACGTTGTGCCAACGGAGCACGCCGCAGCAGCCCCGAGGTCCAGCTCGAAGTGTTTGAGCGGCCGGTTCACCCCGCGCCCACTCGGGGACGCTGAGGCCCAGCAGGAACTGCGCAACCGCGCACTTGCCGGATCGCAGCCCCGCGGCGGCCTCCCAGTCAGACCCTGGCGCGAGCGTGTCTTTGCGCGCGCCAGTGGGTCGGGTGCTGCTTCGGCGGGCGCGGCAGCCTGCTGCGCCGCGCGGTGTCGCGGCCCGTCAGCCGAGGCTGAACGCCTCTGGGCGGCAGGAGCCCCTGGGGACGGCTCCATGCTGGGGGCAGGACCTGTCTACCGCCAAGTAGAACCCCCGCCAATCCCCGAAGGCCGCCTGCGCCACAGCGTAGGCTACCAATTCCTCGGCAGTATCGAAGACAGCCTGCCCGCTTTTTGCTGCCGCGGCCTCCTTCTTAAACTGCCTGAAGTCCGTGATCCGCACGTGGGGCTGCGTCGGGCGCGCCAGCGCCTTGGTCGGGTCGACCACCTGCTGACTCGGCGCACGCGGCCTCCCGCCGCCCTGTCGCGGCCGACCTCGAAGGCCGACGCCTGCTTGGGCGACCGTCGCTAGTCGCGCAGTCTGATGTTCTTTGACGAAGCGCGCGCGGCAATCCTGTTTTTTGTTCGACGAGATGCGCGCGCGGGGCGAAGAACTGAAATGGCCCAATGGCCATCCGAGTCCTCAACCTGGCTCCAAGATGGCCCAATGAGACCCCATAAGAGGCCCAAGAGAGCCCCAAGACGGCTCCAAAAACGTTCCGAAAGCGCTCCAAGAGGGGTCCAGGAAACGATGTTTGGGCTCCCGAGTGGCAAGCCGAATTGCGACCCTCCCTTTCCTTGGAGTTCTTCCAAGATGGCTCCAAGAGGGCTTCCGAGGCACCCAAGACAGCTCCAAGAGGCTCCTAAGACGCCCCCAGGAGGCCCCAATAGGCCCCGAGAAGCCCCAAGATAACCCCAAGAGGCCCCCAAGAGGCCACCAAGAGGCCCCCAAGAGGACCCCAAACGGCCCCCAGAGACCCCTCGAGACACCCAGGACCGCCAAGGGACCCCCAGGACGCCGCAAGGGGCATCCAAGAAACGCCCAATAAATATCTCAAGGGATTCCGAGAGGCATCCAAGTGGCCGATGGCCCTTTCGCTCGCCCTCTTCCTCCATCATCTTCCTTGTCCCCCTCGTCATCCTATTCATCGTCCTTCTTCCTCCCCCTCGTCCATCCATCCATCCATCCATCCAATATATTATCCCCCTTCTCCCCCTCCTCCTTATTCGCGCGGTTCGGCTGTTCCCATCTTTGCTCCTGCGCACCCATGGGGCGGCGGGGGTGCGCGAAGCGCCGAGAATATTCAACAACCTTCCCGAAATGCACGCATCTCCATGTAGCCCTTCTAGTCATTTGTCGCACGCAAAATCGTAATGCCCAGAATTCCCAGTGCCCCAATGCCCCATTGCCTAATGCACGAAACCCTCTTACTCCTAATGCCCTATAACCCCAGCTAACCCTGCAGCCCCTCATCGCACCCTTGTAAACTATACCATGGCACATGGCCCATAGAGCGCCAAAGCGGACGAGAACCAAATAGAGCGAGCTGGGGAAAAACGCGAAGGGGGAGGAGGACAAGAGCGAGAAACGAAAACTTACCGATCAAGCTTGACGCAAAGGACGTCGAGGCGGAGGAGGACGGCCATGACTACGACGATGCGTTAAGGAGATGTGCTGGTTATAACCCCATATGCTTCCAGACGCTATGCCCTTTAATCCCATTGACAAGTCAACTCCATCCAAACCGCGCCGCTGCACCAACGTGTCTGTCCGGGGGGGGAAGCGAGCGCGCCGGGGAGGCGCGGCGGGAACGCGAGCGGGGGAGGAAGGCGAGGGGCAGCGCAAGCATCCAAAGGGGGGAAGGCGGGAGAGCGCAGGGGAGGCCCTGCATGGAGACGGACGGCGGGGCTGAGGGGGGGGAAGGGGAATGAGAGGCAGGGGGAACTTGGAGGGCGAAAGGGACGGGGGATGGGAAAGAGGGAAGCGGCGGGGGAGGGGGGGGGGGCGAGGAAGACGAGGAGGGGGGGGAGGGGGAGGGGAAGGAGCAGCAGCAGGAACAGAAGCAAGAAGAGGAGGAGCAGGAAGAGGAGGAGAAAGACGAGTGCAAGGAGGAGGAAAAATGGAGGGGGTGAGGAAGAGGCAGGGAGGTCGAGAAGCAGCAATCGGCAATTCCAGCCGACCCCACTCCTGCGGCAGCTCGGTCAACGAGGGCAACGTGTTGAAGGCGGCCAACATCGCCGACGCGATGCTCGGCGAGACACTCGAGGAGGCAGCTGCAGACTGCATCATGTTCTCAGGGGGCGTCTTAGCGCGGGGGCTGCCTCCAGTTCGAGCCTCTCGAGCTCTTGAAACAAGAAGGGTAGGGGCCTCCAAGAGACGCTACACGACCCCTCCCGGGGCCTTCTCAGGGGCCCAAGAGGGGCCACAGAGGGGGCCCACGAAGAGGCCATGAGTCATGAGGGCTCCAGGACCTGGGGGGGGTCCGCAAGGCCAACCTGAAGCCCTCTTGGCCCCGTCTTGGGCCCATCTTGGGCCCCTCTTTGGGCCCTCTTGCGGCCCTCCTGGAGCCATCTCGGGGACCTATTGGGCCCCACTCGGGCCCATCCTGGGCTCCTCTTGGAGCTCGCTTCAACCGCCCGCCACCGACCCGCTGGGGCGCCAACAAACAGTAGAACCCCCACCGCGGATCCCCTCTTCAACCGCGCGCCCAGAGACGCTGTCAGACCGTTCGGCCCACTCACGCTGAGTCCTGCTCCGTCTTATCCGCCTCCTCCTCCTCGCCCCCACTCATCCTCCTCTTCCCGCTCCTCCTCCTGCTCCTCCTCAAGCCCCTCTTCTTTGGAACGCTGCCGTTCAGCCTTATCGACCTCCTCCTGGTCCGCCTCCTCCGTCTTCCCCGTAATCCTACGAGCCTACGCCTTTTACACCTGCCTGAGATAGCTGCAACAACGTATCCAATTGGCCTGAACAACTCTGGGCGGCCAGCGCAGCACTGCACCCCTTGCAGTGACGCCCACCAACGGGACCGCCGACACCTTCAAGGCAACCGCTCTGGCTCTGGGCCCTCGCCGGGCAAGGGGTCCCGCTCATGAGATCGGGCATCGCTCCAGCTCGGGTCGGCCTCGATCAACGCACGGATCGACGAGCGGACCTCAAAAGAAACTGACTCGGCGTCCTCCCCCTGCCCGAGGCGCGCACGGAAGTGGCTGTCTCGAGCCCGTCCCTGCGCAGTCGGGCTCGCGCGCGCAGAGCAGCGGTGCTTGTGACCGCACCGCAACCATGCAATCAAGAAAGCCAGAGGTCTACCTTTACCCCTGGTCGGCTTAATTGTGCGGTTGACGGCGCACCGCAACGGCCCCGCCTGGTGGCCGAAGTGGGAGCAGTGCGCGTCGAGGCTCTGCCCCGCAACATTGAACACGATCTGGCCGATGCGAACTCCCGCATCGTCGTAGACAGGCCACGCCCGATTCCCTCCACGCGCAGCTGCGGGTGCACGCGGGGGTGGAGGGGGTGCAGGTGGAGGCTCATCAGGACCCCCAGGAGCGACAGGCGGAGGCTCATCAGCATCACCATGAGGGCCAGGCGGGGGCTCATCAGCATCACCATGAGGGCCAGGTGGAGGCTCATCGGCATCACCATGAGGGCCAGGTGGAGGCTCACGACCGTGAAGGCCAGGTTGAGGCCCATCACCGCCACCAGGAGGGCCAGGTGGAGGCTCGCCAGCATCCTCACCTGAGCAGCGGAATTGAAAGTGACTCTTTCCCTGCTCCATCCCTTCCCGCTGCCCCTTCGCATCCTAGCCCATCCTTCCTCCTCCCCTATCATCATCCCCCCTCCCTCCTTAATCCTCTGGGGAGGGGAGGGGGCGGGAGGTCGAGTGGCTTCTACCCTGTCGCCATCGGCATCGAGGAAATCGTCGAGGTCATCGGAGTCGCCGCTCTTGCCCGCCACGCGGGCGTCGTCGCTGGCGCCCGTGTGCACATCAGAAACGTCGGAATGCTCAACCTCCATGTCCACGCGGCGACCCTGCGCCGCCCCACGTCGCAGCGGAACTTGCTGATCACCTTTCCCGAGAAGGTGGAATCCAGCTTCGATCATGTTGGGGGGCTGCGGCTTGGGCCCACGAATGCCAACTAGTTTTCCTTTGAGGAGCTCCGTCAAATGCGTCTGCACATCCACGCACCTCACCGCCGTGCGATCACGCTCTTCTGGGCTGAGACGGCAAAAGGCGATAGTGATGGACTCCAAAATCTTGCCTGTCAGCATCATGGCGGCGATCTCGCTGCACTCGCGCGGCGGCAGTAGAGGCGCCTTCATGTTCGAAAGATCCCTGCGAAGCACCAACATATTGTCGTCCATGGTCGCCTCGAAACACATCACCGCCCTGCCATGAGCCTTCCGCACATAAGACACACTGAAGAAGTAGTCGGCTACGCTCCTCGTGCCAACCTCGGTGCCCCTCAGCCGAACGTAATCACCTTGAGACGCGAAGCGAATGAGATAGGCCGTCATATTCCGCTGAACTCCCATGCCCACCTCGTAGATGTCGGGGGTCTTCTCTGGGCACAATCCAGGGTGAGCCAGGCAGCACGGGACTCGCTGCTTCAACTCATCATTGGGGTCGATAGCGGGGTTGCCGACGTCGTCTGCGACCACGAGTCTATTCCTGAACTTCTCTCGCAAGGGCCCCACGTAGTTCCGCATGCCTGGGCCCGACCCTGCTGGCGTCTGGGACTCTATGACTTCACTGATGTAGGCGAGTTTCACAGGCTCCCTACGAGATGACTTCCCCCACAGAGAATCAGCAATTGCGGCGTCGTACTGCATGTCCTTCCTCTCGGTCCTCTCGCCAGCCTGGTCCATCTGATTATCCTGTTTCTCTCTTGCGGCCTCCAGTTCCTCCGAGCGGTACGCCGCCTGCACGGCTTCGGGCTCCGAAGCGAACTCAGCAGCCAGGCGCCGCAACTCAGCGTAGCGCTGATCGCGTGTGAGGCCGGCCTCCACGTTCTCATTGACGTACTTGAACAGACCCCTGGCTCTGGGCGGACATGTTGTCGGCGCGGGCTTGGCCGCCCGCGCCAAGCGCACGCCGCTCTCGACCAAGTCGGAGGCCTGCTGGGTGCCCCTGGGGTCGCTGCCGCCGGCGTCCCTGTGCAGGCGGAGCCACGTCGCCAAGCGCCCGCGCGCGGCGCATCTCTCTACAATAGGATGCTTCGTCGGAGACGCCTTCTTCATCAACGCCAAGTCCCGCTCCAAGTGCATATTGCTCAGCCGCGTCTTCCGCGCCCATGTCCGGATGGCAGAGTAGGCCGCAGCGTCGTCCTCCATCTCTTCCGAGCTGTCGTAGAGGTCGCGGAACTGGGGGCACCGCGAATACTGCGTGCCACGCGGTTCGGCCTCCAGATTTCCGAGAGAAGGCGACGGCGAGGGCGAGGTAGAGGAGGGGGAGCACGGGCAACGAGAAGGGCAGCGCACGAGGAGGAGGGCGGTCAGGAGGAAAATGAAAAAACGAGCTGAACCGACTGAGGATGCTGAGAGCTTGCTCTCCTCCTCCAAATCCTCCCGCCTCCAAACCCCTCCCCCTCTTCCACCTCCTCCTCTGGGCCCTCTCCCGCCTCCTCCAGCACCCATCCTCGCCCTGCGCACCCCGCGTTTGCCTTCGCCTCTGCTCGCGCCCGCCCCCGCGGGCTCATGCTGCATGCTGCGACTCATGCTCCTCCTCCTCCTCCTCCTCCTCCTGCTCCTCCTCGTCCCTCTATCCTCCCCCTCATTTTTCCTGTTCCTGCACGTCGTCGTCGCCCTCCTCCACCGCCTCCTCCTCATAGCCCTCCCCATCCGAGCCCTCGTCGTTGAATCCTCGTGATCGTCATCGTCATCGTCGAGTCGTCCGCGCTCGCCTCCTCCCTCTCCGCTCTCCTCCTTCCTCGCCCTCCTCCTTCTCCCCCTCATCCTCCTGCTTCCCCTCTCTCACCCTCGGCTTCGACAAAGCGCCCGCGCCTTACTGCTGAAGCCGGGGTCCAAGCAGCAGTCGGGCTCGTGGAAGAAGCGCCGGATCTCCAAGGACTTCTCCTCGGGGCTGACGCGCTCGTCGACCAAGTTGACCAATCTGTATGGCCACGCACGGTACAAGCGCAAGAATCGCCAATGCATTTGGGCAATCATGCACAGCACGGTGTCGTGGACGTCTTTCATCATGGCGGCGTGGCTGTCGACGTCCCCACAGAAGTGGTCGAACAGAAACCGCAGGGGGGAAAGAGGCAAGGGCTCGCACATGTGCACCCCATCAGCTCGTCCACGCACACCGCGAAAGGGTTGCAGCTGCGCTGCAGGTCGTAGAGCGGGGCTCCGCCTTCATCAAGTTTCTGGATGCGCATCCACAAGGAATCGATCGGCTCGGCAACCCACGATACCAGCGCACGCACCCAAAAAAACAAAAAACCAACAAGACACAAAATACCGCGTCACCACAAAAAGCAAAAAAACCACAGAATTCAAAAAAAACCAGCACAAAATAAAAACAAACAACAAAAACAAAACAATATGCACACACAAAAAAACAAAACAAGCAACAAAAAAAGCAAACCACAGCGCACGCACCCATTGAAGCTCATAGTCCGCCATCACTATCTTGGACCGCCAGAACTTCCGCTTCAACATGAGGCGAACGTCGTCATTGTCCTATGGGGCAAGCGGCTGTCTAGAACCCATCTCGCCCGACCCCAGCCTCCGTCGGCGGCGACTGGGTCGAGAGAGATGGGCTCCCAGACGTTGCAACGCTGGCCTGTCCTCGTCGACGGCGATGTCCTTCCACCGAGCGCCGGCGCTGTTCAGGACGCGGGGCAGCACGCCGTGGCAGAGCACGCCCGCGCACTGCTCGCCCAGCGCCTCTGTCGTCGACCCCCACCTCGATGAACTGGGCTCCGTGCCGGCGAAGCCAAACACGATCTGGCTGAGAGCGGAGGCGACGTTGGCCCTCGCAGCGTCCCCGTCGGCGCAGCAGCCCGCGCAGTAGTGCGTCAGGCGTCCCTTCCAATCGCCGTTCAGGAATCGCAGTGCCATCGAGGCGGCACGCAAACGCCCGACGTACTTGATGTTGCCGTCATCCTTGAGCTCCCTGTCCCCGCCCTCGTCGGCGTCCACGTCGTGCGCGGCCATCAGATCGGCGCCCCGCTCCGCGTCCCAGTCGTCCACGTTCAGCTTCAGGATGCCACCAGCAGTATGATCCATCACCCGCAGAACGGTGTGGGACAACACCCCCATGGCGTGAAGGCGCCACGAACTGTCGGGAGGGGGGCCCGCCACGATCAGCAAATTATCGTTGACGAAATTGCGCACCTGAACCTCGAACGTCGTGACGTTTATGGGGTGGCGGAGCGTGAGCCAGGTAGCGTGGACGTCTCCGACGAGCTTCGTCATCTGCACGGCGGCGCACAGGGTGCGCTGCAAGAGGTGCACCGCGCAACAGTGAGGAGTGCACAGCACGTTGGGAGGTAGGGTCGAGGAGACAAACCTCTTGCACCGAATATTGCAATTGGCATTATCAGGGGTATCTGAAAGTGTTATGAGTTTCTGACGACCAGCCAATTGAGATAACTTATCATGGCTCAAAGGTTCCATTGCCGTATCCAATGCCACGTACATCGTTGAAGCATCTGCCCTCTGGAGAATCCTGGGGGGCACGTGGGCGCGACGGCTGTGCAGCTGCAGGCCCTCCTCCACGTGCATAGTCAACTCCGTCGCAAGCACCTCCAGCGTACCTTTGCTCGGCATCGCTCTAGGATAAATATTTCGGAACACCGACCACGGGACAGATTTCCATCTCTGCGTGGTCTCATCTTTGATGCAGTAACGGGCGCCTGGCCGTGGCACGTCCTCCAGCGACCCGAAACCCAACGTCAACGGCGTGGCATCGAAGTGTCGGTTGATGTGAACGCGCCCGTTCTGCGGCAGGTCGTCGAGAAACTGGGCGAGCGAGTCCTGTGTGATGGCGTCGACGGCGCTGGCGAGGATCGTCACAGCATCAATGCGGCGTCGAGTTTCGCCCACGCCCGAAGTCTCTCCAATCGCGACGCGGCCCTGCCCGCCGACCTCCCGCCACCCCACCTTCACAACGCCCTCGTGGCTCCACGTCTCCACGTTCCCCAGCGGGCCGCCCGGCTGGCCCACGAACGCGCGGTCGCCTGGGCCGGGGCAGGCGGGGCGCAAGCAGCGCAAAGCGACGAGGGCCAGAAGCAGCGAGGGGACGAAGAGGGGGCGACGGGGGCGAGCAGGGCAGCGAAGACGACGATGGCGGGGGCCAGCCCGAGGACGACGACGAGGAATCGGGGGGCGGGGGGAACGGAGGAGGACGTGAACGAGGAAGCGGACGAGGACAAGGGGAGTAGGATGACGGCAGGGGCGACGAGGGGAACAGAGCCAGGGCCAGGCAAGCGGGGCAAACGCAGTAGCAAGAGCAGGAACAGGAGGAAGCGAAGCAGGGACAGGGGGGGGGCCGAGCGAGAAAAGGGGGGGCGGACGGGCAACACATGGAAGCGAATCAGGATAAGGACGACGAGGAAGAAGATGAGAGCTGAGATGAGGGAAGGTGGGGCAACAGTGGAGGACTAACACAAGAGGGCAGAGGTGTCTGCGAAGGGCGAGCTGGGGGCTGAAGAGGAGAAACATGAGTAACGTGAGCGGCATTACGTCGCCCCACGCAATTGCGGATAAGAGTGAGAAGGGCGGTGGACGGAGCCCAATGAACCCTATATGTCCCGGGGTCCTCTTGGAACCTTCCTGGGCCCCTCTCGGGGCCCTCGTGGCCCGCCTGCGACCCACCCGCCGGGGCGACAACAACATCGAGCAGAGTCGCCACCGCGGATCCCCGCTTCAGCCGCGCGCCCAGGGATCCTGCAAGACCATTCGCCCACCTCACTCCAAGGAGGATCAACGGCTGGCGGCGCGCAAGCGAGGGGGAGGGCGACGAGGAGACGGACGCGGGGGCGGGGAGGGCGAGGGCGTGGGCGACGACACAGAGGGAGAGGAGGGCGAGGAGGCGAGGAGGGGCGGTGAGAGGAGGACGAGAAGCATCGGGGAGAGGAGAATGAGGAGGGGCGGGAAGAGGAGGGGGGGAGAGAGAGACGATAGGGGGAATGTTGATGGCAAGGGGAGTGGCCTGAGCGCAGCCCGAATTCCTCGTTCCAGGCGTCGCTCAGCGCCCGCTCCGCAGCCCGCTGCTGGTCCAGCTCGGCGCGCGAGCTGCGGATGCGCTTGGACGCCCTGGCGCGGGGCGGCTCGGCGTTGCCTCCTCCCCTCTCTCATTCCCCATCTCTCTCTCTCTCTGTCTCTCTCTCTCTCTCTCTCTCTCTCTCTCTCTCTCTCTCTCTCTCTCTCTCTCTCTCTCTCTCTCTCTCCCTCTCTCTCTCTTCTCTCTCTATATCTCTCTCTCTTTATTTCTTTCTCTCTCTCTCTCTCTCTCTCTCTCTCTCTTTTTTCTCTCTCTCTCTCTCTCTCTCTCTCTCTCTCCTCTCTCTCTCTCTCTCTCTCTCTCTCTCTCTCTCTCTCTCTCTCTCTCACTCTCTCTCTCTCTCTCTCTCTCTCTTCTCTCTCTCTCTCTCTCTCTCTCTCTCTTCTCTCTCTCTCTCTCCTCTCTCTCTCTCTCTCTTTCTCGCTCTCTCTCCCTCTCTCCCTCTCCCTCTCTATTTCATCAGTTCTTTCTGTATTTATATTTCTCTCTCTCTCTCTCTCTCTCTCTGCGTCTCTCTCCCCTCCCCCTCTCTCTTTCATCATTTATATATTCCTGTTCTCTCTCCCTCTCTCTCTCTCTCTCTCTCTCTCTCCTCTCTCTCTCTCTCTCTCTCTCTCTCTCTCTCTCTCTCTCTCTCTCTCTCTCTCTCTCTCTCTCTCTCTCTCTCTCTCTCTCTCTCGATCTCTCTGCTCCTGCCCTCTGTCCACGCCCCCCTCTGTCTCCCACTGCGCCCCTTTCCTCTCCACCACCTCTCCCTCCTAAAGGAGGGGGGGCGGCGGAAGATGCGGCGACGACGAGGGGGGGGGCAGAGCAACGGGGGAGGCTCGGGGCGGCAGATCAGACGACCACGCAACCGACGCGAACGAGTTTGACAACGGGGCAAAACCATGCGAACAGCGAACACGGGGATCAGGAGGAGGAGCCCGAGGAGGACGACGAAGCGGATGATCGGGACAAGGAGAAAGAGGCGGAGGAGGGGGATGGGGAGAGGAGGGCGGGGGGAGGCGGAGGGGCGCGGGGCGGGAAGACGAGCCACGAGGAGGTGCAGTGAGAAAACTCGAACAAAGGCGAGCAGGACAACGAGGGCGGAAGAGGACGAGCAGGGAGTAGGGGGAGGGAGAGGCGAATTAGATTGAACAGAAAGGAAGAGGATCCGGGGCAGGAGGAAGACGAGAAGGAGGAGGCGCAGGAGTAGGACGAAAAGGTAGGACGAAGAGGAAGAGGAGGACGGGGAGGAGGAGGGGGACGAGGAGGAGGAGGAACGGCAGCAACAGCAGGAGTAGGAGGAGCAGGACCAGGACAGGAGGAGAAACCCTTTTCCCCCAACTCCCGGGCGCCTCATGAGCGCCGCGTGCCCATTGGAGCGGCGCCCGACGCCGTCGGGCAGCGGCTCCTGGGCGCGTCGCCGCCGGCCTGCAGGCAGCGCTGCAAACGCAGCCGCAATATCCATCTGAGCCAAAATGGCTTGGGACGGGCTTCCGCTCGGTACTGTGGGCCACCTAACTTCGCGCATCGCGCCCCGCGATGCACGACGCGAGGTTAACTTCGCGCCCTCGCGAAACCGCCCCGGCGGCTCTCCGGCCCAGGCCGCGACGCGCGAAACGCTGTTATCTGCGCGCCCCTCGGGGTGGCCTGGGCACTTCCTCGCGGCTCACTGACAGACGAGTTCTCCGCTCGAGACATCCTCGCAGCTTCCCGCCGTGGGGTGGCGTTCAAGTGCTATGCCGCTATGCTATGCCGCATGCCTGATGATCACTGATGCTGCATCTCGATACCCGCCTCGGAAAAGTAACATGACGCGTGGGGGGGGGGGGGGCATCGGGCGCGGGCCCCCGCTCAAGACTTCGTTGCGGATCACTGACGGACGAGGCTCACGCTCGAGATTTCCTCATTTCCAATGCGCGAGTGCGCGAGTGGGCGGGCGCTGCCAATTCGCGTTTGAAGGAACAAGACCCAAGGACTGGCCTTGAGAACTGTTTTTGTTGCGATTCTGGTGCTTTTATGTATTTGACGGTATGCGCATGTGGGCCATCGTTCGAAATGCGGTATTTCGGGCCCGCATGCACATACCATACCGCCCCCCTCTCTGCTGGGCGCGCGAAGTGCGGGGAATGCGGGTAGGGCGGGGCCAGGGCCCCCTCCCCCTCTCCGCTGGGCGCGGGGCCAGGGCCACCTCCCCCTCACCGCTGGGCGCGCGAAGTGCGGGAAATGCGGGTAGGGCCAAGGCTCCCCTCCCCCTCTCTGCTGGGCGCGCGAAGTGCGGGAAATTCTGGTATGGCGGGGCCAGGGCTCCCCTCCCCCTCTCTGCTGGGCGCGCGAAGTGCGGGAAATGCGGGTAGGGCAAGGGCACCCCTCCCCCTCTCTGCTGGGCGCGCGAAGTGCGGGAAATGCGGGCAGGGCGGGGCCAGGGCCCCCTCCCCCTCTCTGCTGGGCGCGCGAAGTGCGGGAAATGCGGGTAGGGCGGGGCCAGGGCTCCCCTCCCCCTCTCTGCTGGGCGCGCGAGGTGCGGGAAATGCGGGTAGGGCGGGGCGAGGGCACCCATCCCCCTCTCCGCTGAGCGCGCGAAGTGCTGGAAAAATGCGCGTAGGGCGGGGCCAGGGCCCCCTTCCCCCTCTCCGCTGGGCGCGCGAAGTGCGGGAAATGCGGGTAGGGCGAGGCCAGGGCTCCCCTCCCCCATCTCTGCTGGGCGCGCGAAGTGCGGGAAATGCGGGCAGGGCGAGGCCAGGGCCCCCCTTCCCTTCTCCGCTGAGCGCGCGAAGTGCGGGGAATGCGGGTAGGGCGGGGCCAGGGCCCCCTTCCCCCTCTCCGCTGGGCGCGCGAAGTGCAAGAATTGCGGGCAGGGCGGGGCCAGGGCTCCCCTCCCCCCCCCCTGCTGGGCGCGCGAAGTGCGGGAAATGCGGGTAGGGCGGGGCCAGGGCCCCCCTCCCCCTCTCTGCTGGGCGCGCGAAGTGCGGGAAATGCGGGCAGGGCAAGGCCAGGGCTCTCCTTCCCTTCTCTGCTGGGCGCGCGAAGTGCGGGAAATGCGGGTAGGGCGGGGCCAGGGCTCTTCTCCCCTTCCTCCTGCCATCATCCTTGCCTCTGCCCTTGCAAGGTCTCTGTTCTGGCACGCCCACGACGGCGTTTTGTGTCCCCGTAGGGAGCTCAACCGATGTGCCCAGTGGCAGGGTTCGGATGATGGCGCCACAGCCCTATCTTGTCGCACCCCTTGCACGATTCGTGGCCCCATTGGCCTACGCCCCCATAGGCCATGGGCAATGGGGGGCCCCCGGAGGCCCCCGTGGCCAGGTTCGCATGGCACCGCCGCCACATTCTGGCGCACCCCTCACACGATTCGCGGATTTATATGTAACATGTATCATATGTAGCTCCACCGCAGGCCCAGTGGCAGGGTTGGCATGGCATCGCCGCCTTAGTGTGACGCACTCTTCAGAACTTTCCCACTCCCCCGAAGGCCCGCGCGGTTGCGTTCGCATGGCACCGCGGCACCATTCTGGCGCACCCTTCGCACGGTTCGGCGCCCCATTGGGAGCTGCACCCCAAGCTCCAGTTACAGGGTTCGCATGGCACCATTGCCATATACTGGCGCGCCCCTCACGCGGTTCGTGGCCCCACATGGGAGTTCCACCGAAGGCCTCGGCGGCAGGGCTCGCATGGCGCATGGCATGGCGCACCACTCGCAACGTTCGTGGTCACATCGGGAGCTACCCGAAGGCCCCAGTGGCATGGTTCGCATGGCGCCACCGCCCCATGCTGGCGCACCCCTCGCACGACTCGCGGCCCGATTCGCTGCATAGGGCGGTCCATCGAAGGCCCCAGTTGCAGGGCTCGCATGGCCCCATGGCACATGGCACCACCGCCCCATTTTGGCGCACCCCTCACAGGGTTCGTGGTGTCCACCGAAATCCGCACGGCAGGCTTCGCATGCCGCATGGCATCCTGGCGCGCCCCTCACACGGTTCTTGGCCCCATTGGAATTCCACTGAAGCCCCCAGTGGGAGGGTTCGCACGGCGCCACCGCCCCATTCTGGCGCACCCCCTCGCGCGGTTCGCGGCCCCGCAGGGAGCTTCTCCAAAGGCCCCAATGGCAGGGTTCGCATGAATTGGCCCAAAGCTCGCTTTCAAGGCGCAGGCCCTAGAAAAGCAAAAACCCATTTTCAAGACCAACACTTATCTGCAATGTTTAGGGAGTTCAAGTTCACGCACCTTGCGCTTTCGCGAAACGACGTCGGGGGGGGCGACAAACTCATGAACCCCGAAATGTAAGGTTCTGCGAGGGGGCGCGCCACTAGCTGCAGGGCCCCTGCTGCAAGGCCCCTGAGGGTCAAAGCCCAAGGCGCTAGTGTCAGAGCCAAAACCTAAAGAACTAGTCGACGGGCGGCCCAGGTCAGAATTGTTCGTCGCGCGACGAAATCTACGCACACGGGCATGGCGCGCGCGTATTGAAGCATTCATGGTTTGAAACGAGTTGAATATTGTTCTGTTAAAATGGATGATTTTATTTAAAGCATATTTTCTTTATTTGCACAGTTGTATTTATTTTTTCTCATATGCCAATTTCTGTATTTGTGCATCGGTATTGTTTCATTTTTGATTTCTTATTTTTTTTGCGTGCTAAAGAGATCGCCTTTTTGCGATAGGTCGGGGCCGCTCAACCCATGTTCGCGCCCGCCCACCCGCCTGGCAGCGGCTGTTTGCCCGCCGACCAGCAGCGCTTCAAGACCATCGCTCGCTCGAGGACGCCCCGAACTCTCCCTGTAACCCAACTCCACCTGGCACCCCTTTTCCACTGCCTCCGCGTCGAGCATCGCCCCCGCGATGCCATCGTAAAACTCCATGGCGCTGGCCACTGGGACGTCGTCCAACGTCTCCAGCTCCTCGGCGGCCACGCCGATCGAGAGTGCGTCGAGGCCCTCGTCCGCGCCGAGCTCGCCCTGGATCCCCCCGTTGGGTTTCGGCGCGCACCTCTCATCTGCCATGGCCGCGCCGCCCACTTACTCTACATCGAAGGGCCGGGCCCTCCTGCACATGGATCGCCAACTCCCTTGGCCACGCCGATGCCGTTCGTCGCCCGGTCTGCAGGTTCGCCGCCAGTCGAGCCGCCCGAGCGCGTCGCCACCTGGCCGAATCCGCGCCGGCGCCCCCTCGCAACATCGACGTCGTCGACTGCTCGCCCTCGCTGCACTGAAGCCACGCCCCAAGCCGGGGCGCCAGAAGGTGCCATTGTACGAAGTGGCGCACCGACATAAACTGCAGCGCGCGCAGCTCCATTTAAAAGCTGAAGGGCCTCCTGGCCTCGTCGATTGCACCCTGGCATTTCTGGCCGTTCCCGCGCTTGTTCATCGTCGTCAACTGGCCGATCGGGCCGCGGCCCGTCGAGCACGCAATAAACGCTGGCATGCCGAACTCCACTTCCTCGCAGGTTCTCTCGCGGGCAACCGCCTTCGCGACGTCCCAGCCTGTCCCGAGATCCATCGCGACCCCCAGCCTCAAGCCGAAGACCAGTGCCAGCCTGCAGAGCCCCCCGCGGCATGAGCGCCTCGGCAACGTCGCCCACTGCGTCTTGCAGCTTGCCCTGGAAGCCCCCGAACTGGTTTCGCAGCGCCCCAATCTTCGCGGCCGTCAGCAGCGAAAACTGCCCACCTCCGACGACGAGCTCCCGCGGCGCTCGCAGGTTCGCCCCTTCCGAACTCTCTTCGGCGGCGACGCCTCTCGGCCCCGATCATCAGCGCGTCGCTCTTCGCGGAATCTTCGACCCCCGCCCCGCGGGCGCCGGAGTGCACCGCGGCGTCGGCGCCCAGCGCCGCGCCCAAACAGTCCCGGCGACCCTCGGCGAGGCCGCGCCTCTGCAGCTGCTCTCTCCGCGCGGTCGCAGCGCCGGCGGCGGGCCCGCATCTGGAACCGCCGCGCCCGCCGCGACCCTCGCGCCAGCTGGCCGCGCCAGCATCTGCCCACGGCGCTGGGCCCGACGCCGCGCCCGTCAGCCACCGGCGCAAGACCTCATCTCCCCGCGACGACGCCGGCATCCCCCCGAACGGCCTCGCCCCCGCAACACCAGCGGTCGCCCCCGCGCGGGCCCGGTCAGATCTGCGCGCCAGGACCACGGCGAGTTACCCTCCAACCAACTACCCGTCGGCCCCGACGCCCACTTGCCGGCCGGCACTTCGAACACCCGCCCCCCGAAAACCAGCGGCGCCATCCCGCGCGGTCGGCCCGTCGGCCTGGGCCCTGTCGCACGCGCCAACGCGTCTCGCCATCCACGGCGAACTCGGGCGCGTCGGCCCGATCAAGACGCCGATTAACTCCTCGGCAGCGCATCCCCGGGGGCCCCCATCGCGCCCCGAGCCGCTCCTTCGGCAGGCCTATTCGATTGACTGTCGCCCACCAGAACTCCTCGAACCCCGCCCGGGCACCGCGCGGCTCTCGAAAGACCGCGACCGCGCCCCTCTTGAGCGCCGCGATCGCCCCCCCCGGCCACTCCCCAGACCTCGCGCGGCGCGTCGCTCGGCGAATATCCGCCAACATCTTCGCGGAGCGATCCCGCTGCGCCTCCGCTGCCGCCCACCGCGCCTCGCCATTCCTCGCTCGGGCCCAGGATGGGGGCGGGGGGGGCTTTGCGCGGTGTCTGGGTACATGAGATCCTTCCCCCTGCGTCCGCAGGTGGCCGCAATCGATCGCTGGCCGCGGGGTCGGGCCCATCTCGCGGGAGCGCGCGCGGCGCGGCTCGCAGCGAACGCGCACTGCCGCGCAGTGCCTGCGCTAGGCTCGGAACGGAGCGCGGCTCGCCACGCGGTCGAGGCGCTCATCCTTCGGCCCCCTCGGGCCGTCCTCGCCCCCCCCCCATCGGCCTGGCCGCCGCGCCCTCCAGCGGCTCGGGCGGGCAGCACTTCTGCGCCGCCAGCAGCGTCGCCGACGGCCCAGGCAGCTCGCCCCTCCGCACCTCGCGCAGCGAGCTCCGACTTCACCGCGTTAAGCTCTCCGCCGCGCAGGCGGGCCTCGCCCTCCTCAACCACCGCGCCCGGGTCGACGGGGGCAACACTGGCGGCCTCGCGACCTCGCGGCCTGCCGGCGAGACGACGCCGACGCGCCCCCCGAAGCAGCACCTCGCAGTAAACTCGAAAATGCCGCTCTTCCTCGTGAACTCGCACTGCTCACCTTTCAGAGAGCCCGGCAGCAGGACCCCCTGGCATCGAACACGACCCTGTTGCCGGCACCCGCCACCTCGCCCGCGGACGCCAAAGGCCTCGACGCCAGCGCAACGCAGCACCTGATGCCAGTCGGGGCCCGAGCCCCGCTCGAACTCACAAGTTTGCGAACTGCCGCGCGCGCGCCGCGTGCCCTCGCCCCGTCGCCGGCCGCCGATTGCGGCTCACCTCGTTCTCCTCTACCTCGTAGTCCTGGCACTGGTCTGGCGGGATGGCCGTCGAAGCAGCTCGACTGTCGACTCGGAACGTCACGCTCGCGCGCGTCTCAATCAATGCCAGACCCCGAACTCGGGACACGACCTCTAGATCGACGCGATGGTCAGCGAGGAGCCCACCACCTACATCGCCCCCGTGGACGCGCCCTCAATCGACAGCACCGCCAGCAGGCGACCTAGCAGTGGAGTCCTGGACACTCTCTCCAGCGGGTTCGCTCGCGAGGCTGTTCGCGTTCCTGCCCTTGGTCCTTGGACAGCCCGCCTGCCGGCGACCCGGTTCGCCGCGCCCCCCGCGCGTCGGCTCTTGGCCTGCGACCGCGCAACGTGCGAGACCCGATATACTTTTGGGTCGTCGGGCGGCTCGTGCCAGCACGCCTTGACGGCGTGGCACCTGCCGCGGCAGATCGCGCACTCCTTGTTCTTGCCGCCCCCCACGTTGCCCCCCAGGTCCGGTTCTTGCCGAGGGACCTCCGCTGTTTCACCGAGGGCCCCGCGCTCGGTGCCCGATCCGCCAGCTGCGCCCTTCGGGCTGCCTGCACCTCCTCGCGGATATGGGCCCGAGTCTTCCACAGTGAGACGACGCCAGGATGACTCCGATCCCGATCGCGGCACTCATCTTCTCATTGAAATTCCCCACGCGCACAGAAAACCCCCTCTGAAGGCCTCGATGCGCGCGTGGATGCCACCCGCGAGGTCCCAACTCAAAAGTGCCATGAACTGTCCCGCGCACCCCGTCCTGGCCTGCGGCTCGTACCTGGCGTCGAGAGGTCGCAGAGCTTCTGTGCCTCATGGACCCCACCATCATCCACAAAGAAATGCGGTGATTGCCCCCGGAATTATCGCGCAACTGAGCTCCTGTTCTCGAGTGCTGCTTACAGCTGCGGGACGTCGATCGATGCTGCAGCTCTGGCCATGCAGTGCCCCCGCATACGCTATGAGCAACAGCGGCCAATCGCGCCAACTCTCTGCAGAGAACTGATTGGGCTTGCCTAGCATGCTGAGCTCCGCGCCACCGAAACTCTCGCCAAGCTATTCAGCTCCTTCTCCACTATCTGCTTCAGCTTGTAGCCGACCGGCTGCATCCCGCGCCTCGTCCGCTTGGCTTGGTCCTTCGCGCGCTGGAGCTCTGCAACCACTTCGGACATGTGCTGTAACCGTCGATATTTGGTATCCGTCACCATCTTGCTTTACAAAAACACCTGCGCCTACGCCCGGCCGCATATGCTGGCACGTCCGCTGCCTGCGCGATCTAGCGTGGATGCTGTCTGACGGAAGCTGTCTGCGTTTGAGCACGACGTGGAGATGCGAACTGTAGAACTCGCGCCACAATAACGGCTAGCTTGTCGGTCTGGTCGCCCTCGGGCTCGCTATCCGCGTTCGGCCATTCCCTGTGGCCTAGGACCCCTTCGCCGAAGAGGCGTTCTTCGAAGCAGTCCCACGACCGAGGCCACTGCTCACCTACGCCCTACCCTGCCAGCCCTCTGGGCGTCGGTGGTTTAGAGCGTTTCCTCTTCCACCCCTCCTTCTTCCCCTTCGGGGAAGGGTTTACCCCTCCCCCTCCCCCGTCCCCACTGACCTGGACAGGGGGGGCCGCGGGTAGTTAGAGCGTCCAAGACGGCCCAACACGGCTCCGAGAGGGCCTCAGGGAGCTCAAGATGACCTCCAAGATGGCTCAAGATAGCGCAAGATGCCTCAAGATGTTCCCCATGATGTTCACAGACGCTCCAATAACTCCCCAAGACGGTTCCAAGTGCCCACAAAAGCATCATTAGGATGCATCCAAGAGGCCAAAATGCTTCAAAACCATAGGGAAAATCAATGTTTTTGGTGTTATCACTTTTTCGCTTGCGATGCACATCCGACGCGTCAAGATGGCTCCAAGATGGCTCAAGATAGCTCCAAGAGGGGCCCAAGAGAGCCTCGGGATGCCACGAGCGCTCCAAGAGCGATCCAAGAGGGGTCCAGGAAGCGATGTTTGGAGCTCCTGGGGGGGCTGTAATTAGGGAGCCCCACTTCCTTGGCCGATGTCCTCCAAAATTGCCCCAAGAGCGCCCCATTTTGGCCTCCTGAGGGGGCAAAGATGGCCCCAAGAAGCGCCCAGGAGGCCCCCAAAGGCCCCAAGATGGTCCCAAGAGGCCCCAAGAGGCCCCCAGGAGGCCCCAAAGAGGATCCCGAACGGCCCACAGAGGCCCCCCCCGAGGCACCCAAGACGCCGAAAAGCCCCTCAGGACGACCCTCTACTCGCCTGGGCGTCGTTTCTGGACGGGCTGGTGGGGATACGCGAAGCGTCTAGAATTTCTCGTCACGACCCAACTCAGCATCTTGAGCCAGAAAGCCAGCGGGGCTGGCACAGTCAAACACCCCCACGCGTGCGAGCGTACCCTTATCAACTCCACTGCACCCGAAACGGTTCTGGGTTGAAATCAACTCTTCTTGTGGGGTTACTGAACTCTTCGTTGGTAGAAGAAGATGCGGGTCCAGAAAAAATGTCTCAGGCTCTGGAAGCGCGGATTGTCCCAAAATTGGCCAGGCAACCCACCAGACAACCAACCAAGCGACCAACCAGCCAGCCAACCAACCATGAAACCAACCAACAACCAACCGTTCAATCAACCTGTAAAAAACTGTTTACCCCAGCAAAGTGGCGACGACGACGACGACGAGGACGACGACCACGACGGCGACGAAAACGACGACGGCGGAATGGGATGAAATGAAGTGGAATGGGATGGGATGTGGGATGGGATGTGATGCGATGGAATGGAATGGATGAGAATAGACTGCATCGGAATGGAATAGAACGAAACGGGATGAGAGCAAAAACACCGACACACGGCGGTGAGTCTGCTCCATTCTGTTCCATTCCAATACAATCCACAACATTCAAAACCATCCCGTTATGCTACATTCCTTCCCATCCCATTTCATCGCATCCGATTCCAATCCATTCTGTCGTCGTCGTCGTCGTTTCCATCAACGTCGTATTCGTCGACGTTGTCGAAGTCGTCGTCGACATCGTCGTCGTCATCGTCGTCATCGTCCGTCGCCCGTCATCCGTTGTCGTCGTCTCCGTTGTCATCGTCGTCGGTCGTCGGTCGTCGGTCGTCCGTCGCCATCGGTCGTCGTCGTCGTCGAAGTTGTCGTCACCGTAGTTCCTCGTCGTCGTCGTCGAAGTTGTCGTCATCGTTCGTCGACGTCGTCGTCTGCGACGTTCCCTCGTGACAAGTCGAGTTTGAAGTTACCCTCATCCCCACTGGCGTTCCCACGTGGCGAGTAGGCGTAGAATTGTACACTTCCGCACCGCGGCGTTGCCACCTGAAAAGCATGGTGGCGTACGGCAGGTTCGTGTCGTGCCGACCCCAGCGTTGGTTTTTGACACCGCAGGGATCGTTCAACCTTGAACGATCGGCCGCTGCCGCAACGTCCGATCGTTCAACGTCGATCGGTTCTGGGTCGCCAGCGGCGTTCAACCTTGAACGCCCGCGCTGGGGTCGCCGCTGGTCGACACGACGCAAACCTACCGTAGTACTGGTTGGCTCTCAGGCGCTGCCACATGGCGAGCGGAATGGAATCGTATGATTCTCGGCCCCCGCGGCTCTGCCACGTGACGAGCAGAGTGGAATACGACTTCTGGTCGCCATCCAGGCGTTGCCACGTAGCGAATCGAACAAAAATCGCATGTTGTTTGCCACGAGGCGTTGCCATGTGACATGTAGGATGTCCCGGTTCCGCCGCACTGCATCGCAATGGCAATGTATTCCATTGAGCTGGATTGCAGTGGCATTGAATTGCGATTGCATTGCAATTTAGTGCTACGCATTGCGATGCATTGCACTCGCAATTGCACGAGAGTTCGATTGCAGACAATCCGAATAGGTTGACCACCAACAAACGCCAAAAGTTCCTACCAGAAAGCCGCTCGACCAAAAACCAGCCGACCTACAAGCGAACCAGCCTACCAACCAGCCAGCCAACCAGCCAACCAACAAACCAACAAACCAGCCGTTCCATGTCCCACGCCGCGGGGCCGGGATTAGATTGCTTGATCCAGCAGCCAGCCAGCCAATCAACCAGCCGCCCACTCCAGAAATTCAGTTTGACCCTGCAGCCAGCCAACAAACCAGCAAACCAGGCCAAAAACTTCCAGCGGTGTTCAAGAATGTCTCACACGGCAGGCCCTGTAAACGAAAATCTTGGTCAGGAGCAAACGCTAGTTAAGAACCCCGGAAGAACATATGTTCCTAATCCTTCTCCCTCTGCAGTTCCCCCCTCCGAGCTCACAAGTTCCCACATGCCCCACACGATAACGACTGAAAGCAATGATCAGGATACGCACCTGAGGAAACGTGAGCGCATCTCTAGCATCGTTGAACTGATGGTCTCACCACCACTGGCCCAGAACTTACATGATGATCGAGTCCCCCCGCAGGTGACCAACGCCTGCAAACTATCATCGCGACAACTGGTTGCACGTGAACCCAGCGTTGCGCACGGGAGCAAGCACAATCACTTCGCCTGATCAGTTTGATGTATGCGGAGATGCGTCGCTGCGAAACCTCTCACATTGCTCATTACCTAAACCAACAAGGTGGGCGCTGTCGTGGCTGACGCTTCACCCGTTGTGCCCGTCAGCCAGGGGCGGTGGGCGGAAGGATAGCGGTAGCAAGATCGTGAGCATCAGTACCATGGTGTCCCTCATTCCTCTTGTCCTTCTCGTTCGCATATACCATCTCCCCTCCCGCCTGCACCCCCACCCCCCTTATCCACCCGAATGGTCTCCACATCTACTCCGTCCATCCTGTTCTTCTCAGGCATTCCCTATTCACTCCACCTCCGCATTCCCCAGACGTTTCACCTCAGAGAGACAGGGGGTATGGGCATACTTATCATGCTTCCCTGGACGCTCTTAATACCCATACAGCTGATGTGGCGCAGCCTGGTCAGACCAAATTGCCGCTGGCTGTGCAGGGGCGGGCGTTTATCCCCCTCCGCATCCGAATTCACAATTGCATCCTGGAACATTGAAGGCTACACAGTTTCGAAGCAGATAGAGCTTGAGAAAATCATGCTAGACAACCAAATCGGGGTATTGTGCTTGCAGGAGGCGTGGCAACTAAAATCCGAAAACTTCGTGACAGATTCCGGTTTCTTGGTCATCATGTCCGGCGGCGCCGACGAACATAGTGAAAGAGCCGGAATGGGTTTCCTCGTTGCTCGAAGTATCCGTAAATCTGTCGAAGGGTTTTGCCAAGCAATTTTAAGAATAGCTTCTCTCAAGATACGCACTCCGGGAGGGAAAGCAATGATTTTCTCAGCTTACGCGCCCCACAGCGGAAAACCATTTGATCAGCGGCACACGTTTTTCCACGACCTCGCAGACTTCGTGGAATCCAGATCAGCCCACGGACCTAAATTGATTCTGGGTGATTTCAACTCGAAGCTTTACTATCGTATGGATGGTGAGCACGCAATAGTCGGTGATCATGTTCTGTTATGTCCTGGCGCAATTTGCAAGGAGGATGCCAATCGCCACCTGACTCACTTGAATACGTGCTTGGCAAATACATGTTTCGACATCCCAATGGGCGGTCTGGCAACATGCTAAATGTAGGGACAAAGGCAGGATCCCCTGTCAGCGGGCAGTCACATTCACAGATAGATTTCTTGGGATGCGAGCAGACATGGCTGCCCAACGTCCGAAGCGTGAGTACCCGTCTGGAGGTGCCGCTGTCGTCGCATCACTTTCTAATCCAGACCTCTGTGCACATGGAGGTGGACAAGTGCCCCGCTGCAGAGCAAGCGCGTCGCCGAGACCACAACACCCTCGCCGACGACAGCGTCCGGCAGCTTTTCCAGAAGCACTTGAACGAGGTCTGGGACGACTTTGAAGAGGCAGCTCCGGACAATTCCAACGTGAACCTCGGTTGATGTCGACTGGTCGATGATTTTCATCATGCCGAGGAGAAAACACTGCCATCGGAACCGCTTCGTCCTTGCAAGCCGTGGATCAGCAGCAGCACACTGGAGCTCATTGCGATGAGACATAATGCCAGACGAGATGGCGACGCTGTCTGGGAACGGGATATTGCGAAACGCATCCGGATTTCTGCCGCCAGAGACAAAGCGAATTGGCTGGAGCATGTTACCAGAGATGGCGATTGGGCTCAGATCCGAAGATTGCGTAGAGGTCCCCAGCGAGCTCAAGGAAGACTTCGAACTAACGACGGCGAGCTGGTGGACAGCGACCGCAGGGCAGACACTCTCGCGCAGCACCTGGAGACCCAGTGGGCGGTGCGGCCGACGACTGCACTGCCGGACGCACCTGTGGCCCACCCTGCTCTTCCAGTCAACTTGGTCACCATCACTGATGAGGAGGGGATGTGGGCGGCGCGCAGACTGAAGAACCGACGAACGGGAGGTTTGGACGGCTTGCCACCAGAAGTTTGGAAAGCGCCTG
Organism: Prorocentrum cordatum; assembly: GCA_963575745.1. NCBI lineage: Eukaryota > Dinophyceae > Prorocentrales > Prorocentraceae > Prorocentrum > Prorocentrum cordatum. The sequence goes on along the minus strand of CAUYUJ010016560.1, from coordinate 320,610 downwards.
CTGAAGATGGTCAACCAGCTCTGGCATGGGTCACTCGATTTTGCAATATGGTACGGTCGCAGACGACAGTGCCAGACGCTTGGCATAAATCACGAAGGCGCATGATTTACAAGAAGGGAGACCCGGCGGCCTGCGACGATTACCGACCGAACAGTTTGCTGCCAATCGGGTATAAGGTGTTCGCAACGATCATGCTGAAGAGGCTGACAGACGCCGGAGCGGAAGACAGGATGTGGCCGACACAATTTGGCTTCAGGTCACAGCGCGGCACTTCGGACGCCATCTTCGTGGCCAGACGCGCGCTCGAGGATGCATGGGCCACAAAAAAACGGGACTGTCCTTCTACTGGCGCTGGACTGGGCCAAAGCCTTCGATTCCGTGTCCCCGGAAGCGATGGCGACGTCACTTCGGAGATTCGGCTGCCCAGCCAAGTTCGTGGAAATGGTGGGCGCAATCTACGATGACAGAAAATTTGTTGTCTGATTTCGGCGCAGACTCGGGGGTGTGGCGGCAAAGCTTCGGCATCTGCCAGGGGTGCCCGTTGTCTCCGTTCTTGTTCACCATCGTCATGACGACGTTGCTGCAGGACGCGCATGAGAAGCTGCTCGAGAGACTCCCGGGCGACCCCGCTGCGCACTTCGTGCGGGAGTTGGTCTACGCAGACGACACGCTACTGCTAGATGCGAATTCCGACGTCGTGCAGGAGTTGATGTCGTGCGTGGAGGAGTGCGGCAAACAGTACGGGCGGAGCCTGAATTGGAGCAAAGTCGAGATGATGAGGGTTCGCTCCAACGCACACGTGGTGAGCAGCGTTGGTGAGACCGTGCGGGAAAAGGAGGCGATGGTGTACCTCGGGACTCAGCTTTCGTCCGACGGCCGCTGCGGTTCCGAGCCGAGCTGAGCAGGAGAATCGACGCAGCGAAGCAAGATTTTAAGATGCTGGATTCGATCTGGTCTCACGCAACTCTGTCCAGGCATAGGAAGGTGAAGATTTTTAAGACGTGTGTGGTTTTTAAATTATGCTATTGTATTTGTACTGCTTGTTTAAACCAGTCGGAGCGCAAAAGGCTGGAGGGTTTCCAGGCTAGGTGCTCGAGGAAGATATACCGAATATCATCACCCTCATATTATGGCCGCGTGTCCAACAGCGCCGTCTTAAGCATCGCCGGAGAAAGGCCGCTGAGCGAAGCTATTGCGAAGCAACAGATGGTATTTTTAGGAAAGCTCGCCAGGCGCGATGTTTGCCCCCCTCCCCTCCTCCTCCTCCTCCTGCTCCTCCTCCTCCTCCTCCTCCTCCCTCCTCCTCCTCCTCCTCCTCCTCCCTCCTCCTCCTCCTCTCTATCAGATTTCAGCCAGACATGTTTTGCAGAGCCTGGTGAGTAGATTACGGTGCGTCTGAGACCCACCAGAGGATTTGTTAACTCGTTTGTCTGTGAAACGCGAGTAGATTAGCTCCGACATCATCAATCCCACTAAGTGGGATAAATGATGCGGACGAAGCGCCGAAAGTCATCAGGGTGACTTACAGCACGTTATGTCAGAATGTGCTGTAAGTCACCTGAAATTTACCGCAAGAAGGCCCGCATGACAGATTTATGTACAATTTTCCGTTCCCATACATTTCTTATACCGCTACCCCTATAAAGCGGATTCTTGCGAGACGCCTCTCCGATGGAGGGCTCCGCTCACTGGCTTGGATGGAGTGCCGAAATGCCCCTTCACAGGCGCAATCGTCTTGTTCCGCCCTGCTCGCGCGCCGTCTGGCACAAGGCTTCTGACCTGACCTGACCCGCATTCCCCATCGGTTCTTCCTGAGAATTGTTCGTGTCCCCGACACACTCGCATTCTCAAACAGATTCATCGCACGTCCCACTCATTCATCATCCCGTCTCTCCCCTACCAATCCCAGAAACAATTGTTCATTCATTCGCCTCCCCCTCCTGGCCCCGCCTCCTTGCTCTTCTCTACCGCCCCCCAATTCTCCCCATCCCACCTTTCACGTTCAATCACCCTCTCATCTCCTCCCGCTTTTCTAGGGGCCTCCCGAACGGGGTCCGAGAAGATGGGGTCGGAAGATCGCGCCGCATCGCAGATGCATCGCCGATGCACCGGCGATGCATCCGCGACTCATCGGCGGCGTCGGCGATGTATCGGCGCCGTCGGCATGGAAGAATTAGGCTCTACATCGAGCCGAATCGGCGATGCGGCGCGATCCTCCGCTCTCGGCTACTTCGAACCCTTTCGGGAGGCGTAGATCTCTTCCTCGTCATATTTCACCCGCCCCTTCACTCCTCATGGGAGGGGAGGAGGGAGGGGAAGATGTAGCTGCGGCTTGGCACTGGGAATTGGACTTCGATCGGAACAGTGGGGCTCGACCAAACCTTCTATACCGATGCAAGGATGAAGAAGAGGCGGACGAGGAGTCCGCCCATCCTGCCACCGCAGGGACAAGCTAAGCAAGCAAGCAAAACACTGCAGAATTGAGGGTGGGTGTGGGGTGTGGGATAGGGGGGCATCTTCTGGCAGTCTTGGCAAGAACGAATGACGACTGCTAAGCCAAAGCAGTGGGCAGTTGAGCTAGAGCAGCCCACACGAAACCTGGGATCGAGTCGGATGAAGGGAGATCACGGCCACATCAAGCCACCAAAAATGCGGCGAGCCTGCGACCACACATCCACCAGCGCCGATGCTGAATGCAAGCTCCCTGGAGTTGAATACGAGTGTAGGGGAGAGATGGGGAAGGATATCGAAGACTGCGCACTCGGAATAGCAACCGCAGCATGCCGGGGAAGGTGCCCACCCCCTGTCACCCGCGGAGCAGGCCGCGCAACTCCATCTGGTGCCACAGAGCTGCCGCAACCTCCCTTCGGCCACAGATGCTCAAGTCACGCACGCATGCAAAGCTTCCACGTGCCAACGACGGAGAGGAGGGGAACAAACAAACAAACGAACGAGCCACCTTTGCGGACAAGAGTCCAGGCCTAGCTGAGACCAGATCGGGGAGGCCATGGACTCCTGGAAAATACGGGCATGCATCATGGCTGCGAGACGAACAAAAGGAGAAAGGGGAGGAAGTCCTGGTTGCAGATGCCAGCGAAGTGTGTGCGCGTTTCGGGAGGGGCCGGCGGCACGTGAGGAGCGAGGGTGCCATAGCGAGGGGCGTGAAGTGAGACTGTGCCCCACCATGGTCCCGCAGACAAGTTGAGCAACAACTCCGTCAACAAGGTGCGTCTGTCAGGCGCTGCAGCGTGGCGCTCCAGGGAAATCATCAGAACACACGTGCTCGATCGTAAGACCACAAATAAGAATCGCAGAACTACCCTGACACACCCTCCGACCAACCCAGGCCAACCCCCGAGCCAACGCTGGTCAACCCCAGCAAAGCCTCCTGGTGAACCCTTCTGGGCAACCCTGACCAGGCTAATTTCTTTCCATAAGACATCATCAGAGACTTGTGTGACCGACTGTTCCTGAATCATACGGCGCTTGATGGGGAACTCTCTAGGCGAGAAGGTAGGGACCACAGGAAATGAGAAAGAGAGAAGCACGTAGCATGCAGGCAATAAAGGGGTCGGTGGCACCCCATCATGCAGATCGGCGGGGTCAGAGTGCAAAAACACATGGGATTTGCCACATTTCTGAAATGTGATAGCGCTCCTCACGCAGATCGGCGGGGTCAGGGTCCAAAAACACAGGGATTTGCAACATGTTTGACATTCGGTGGCACCCCTCACGCAGATCGGCGGGGTCAGGGTCCAAAAACACATGGGATCTGCCACATCTCTGAAATTCGATAACACCCCTCTCGCAGATCGGCGGGGTCTGCGTCCAAAAACACATTGGATTTGTCACATTTCTGACATTCGGTGGCACCCCTCACGCAGATCGGCGGGGTCAGGGTCCAAAAACACATGGGATTTGCTACATCTCTGACATTCGGTGGCACCCCTCCCGCAGATCGGCGGGGTCAGGGTGCAAAAACACATGGGATTTGCCACATTTCTGAAATTCGGTGGCACCCCTCATGCAAATCGGCGGGGTCAGGGTGCAAAAACATATGCCACATTTCTGAAATTCGATGACACCCCTCACGCAGATCGGCGGTCAGGACACAAGAGACTTCCAACATTTTCAAATTCGGGGAGAAGATTTGGGCACAGCATACGGGAGCAAGTGGAAAATACAACAGCGAGTACAACAATAGACTCGCAATCTCCCTTCGTCTTGCTAATTACCCATCGTCTTCGCATGAAGTTCCGACGCTGCTTCACGGTGAAGCCAAAGCCTCATGACTTCGCTCTTCCATGGCCCATTCTCCGAGAGAGGGGGCCGGCGGCAGGGGGCGAAGCCCTCACGGACAAGAGAACAAGAGAAAGGCGCTGCGGGAGGTGAAATAGCGAAGTCGTCAGATTTCGGAACGCAACACGGGCCTCACGAGGCCGTTTGGGACAATTCCGGCATCCCCAGAACTCTCCAGGAGAGGAGCAGTTGCTGACACCCCACGGCGAGAAGACCTCCAAGAAACAGCGAACACTTACGATAACTTCGACGTGACGAGCCTCAGCCTGAGCCCCCCCCCACATGCCGACTCCCCCCCCTCGGCTGCATGCAAAGTGAACCCAGGCAACGGTGACCGTTAGTGCGCGGCATACTGGAGTGCCCGCGGGACCCTAGATATCCGAGAGAGCGTGAGCGTGATCCACCGCCGCTTTACTGTGGAAAATTGCCAACCTTTTCCTCCGGAACCCGGGGTTCTCCCCCCCCCCCCCTCCGAAAACTCCCCCCCCCCTGCTGGAACCCCTCCCCCCCCTCGAAAACCGGGGGGGGTCACTACCGGTTCGCCCCCCCCCCCCCCCCTCCGGATCCGGAAAACCGGGGGGGGTCACTACCGGTTGGAACACCCCCCCCCCCTCCCCCCCTCGAAAACCGGAGGGGGGTCACTACCGGTTCGACCCCCCCCCCACGCACCGCCAGCAAACGACTCCCGGTCCCTACCACCGCTCGCATCACATCCCCCACTGTTGTTCCCAGCACCACTGTCCTCACCACCACTGTCCCCACTGGTTCCACCACCGTCCCTATTGTCCCCACCAGTGCCCCCACCACTGTCGCACTGTCCCCACTGTTCCCACAACTGTTCCCACCACGGTTCCACTCTCCCCACTGTCTCCACGGACCCAACCACTGCCTATCCCCACTGTCCCCACTGTCCCACTGACTCCTCCGCTGTCCCACTGAGCTGTCCCACTGTTTCCACCACTGTCCCCACTGTCCCCACCACTGTCCCCACTGTACCTCTGTCCCATTGTCCCACCGCCGTCCTCGCCACCGCCTTTACCAGTGTCCCCACCACCATTGTACCCTCCACTGTCCCAGTGTTTCCACCTCATTCCCACTGTCCCCACACCACTGTCCCCACCACCACCGTTCCCACCACTGTCCACTGTCCCCCCTGTTCCCACCATTGTCCCCACCACTGTCCCCACCACTACCGTCCCCACCACTGTCCCACTGTCCCCCCACTGTCCCCACCACTGTCCCGCTGTCCCCTCACCACTGTCCCCACCAACACCGTCCCCACCACTGTCCGCACCCCCACTCGGTTTTCGAGGGGGGGGGGGGGGTTCGAACCGGTAGTGACCCCCCCCCTTTTCATGATGAGCTGGGGGGGGGGGGGAGGGGTTCGAACCGGTAGTGACCCCCCCCGGTTTTCCGGAGGGGGGGGGGGGGGGAGGGGTTCGAACCCGTAGTGACCCCCCCCGGTTTTCCGCCAGCAGCGGTAGAACACGCTCTTTCAGATATCCCCACCCCTTATAGAGAGGAAACAATAGCGGGCACTGGCACAGGGGGGAAACATTGAGCTGGAATCGGCGATACATCGACAGTAGATCGGCGACAGGCCCTCCAGAAACCGCAAGTTCATGGGCGGGGTGGGCTACCTGGCCCCTATCGGCGACGAATGGGCGAGCGGGGGTCGACGTATCTCTCCCTGAGCCCATCCCCGCCCTTGACCTGTGGGCCAGCACCAGAGCTCATTCTGGCGACGAGCCACTCTTACGCGTACAACCGACTCTCGTCGTCGTTTTTCGCCCCCCTGCGGAGGGTGGGATCCTTTCCAAAAAAAAGAGGAGAACAACAAAAGCGTCGCCGACCTTCTGCGAACCCGGGGATCGGTGCCGGGGCCGCTTCCACTTCTAAGGGGGCGCAGGCGCGCTGTAGGGCGGATGGCACTGAGCACCACGGGGTCCGCGGGGACCCACTGTGGGATAGCACGGGAGGCCACTTCGGCGAAGGGCCACGTCGCTTGGTCGGCCAAGGAGCTCGGCATAGACGCCCCAGCTGCCCAACATGTGGGATGCTGGAACGTCGATGCTGGAGGAAGAAGCTGCATAAACATAAACTGCCGGAGGTCCGCGCGGAGTTCTTCGGCAGGCTCTCCAGGAAGTCCGCGCGGAGCTCCGACAGTGTAGGTATGTGCAGTTGTTTTGTATCATTGAGCTGGAGCGTCTATGCTGATTTAGTCTATGCGTGTATACAACATAGAGAAAGGAAAGATCGGGGGGGGAAACAAACACGACCAGAGCCCTAAGACACAGATTCTGCGGCATTTCTCGGGCAAGATCGATCTGTGATAGCCCCTGGGCCCGCAAACCGGCGAACAAGCCCACAGTAAAGAAATGCCAACCCCAGATCTCAGGAAATTCCTTCGCCGGATTCGTGGACTCCGTGGCCGACCAAGCGAAGGGGCATGAATTTCTCAACCAGCCCAAAAGGAGCCCTGCGGCAAAGCGAGCAAAAACGACGACGAGGAGACGACCGACAGGGGAGACACGCGAAGGGGGAGGCACGCGAAGGGGGGGGCACGCGCCGCGCGCCCGGGCCCTCCGGGGGCCGTGCTGGGTCAGCGGGGGGGCGACCAAACGAAGCGGTGCACACAGCAAGCCCCTCCTGCCTCGGACCTCCCCCCCCGACGACGGCGCGCACCGACGAGTCGGTGCGTCGGCGTGATGGGGGGAGGAGCCAGCGTCGGAGGAGGATATGACCGGGAGAGGAGGAGGAGGAGGAGGAGGAGGAGGAGGAGGAGGAGGAGGAGGAGGAGGAGGAGGAGGAGGAGGAGGAGGAGGAGGAGGAGGAGGAGGAGGAGGAGGAGGAGGAGGAGGAGGAGGAGGAGGAGGAGGAGGAGGAGGAGGAGGAGGAGGAGGAGGGGAGGTGGAGGGAGGGGGAGGGGGAGGGGGAGGAGGAGAAGGATTGGAAGGAGAAGGAAGAGGAGGAGAAGGGGGAGCTTGAGGAGGAGGACGACGAGGAGGCGGAGGAGGAGTTGGACGAGGAGGAGGAGGATGGAGAGGAGGAGGAGGTGGAGGCGGAGGAGGAGTTGGAGGAGGAGGCGAGGAGGCGGAGGAGGAGGAGGATGAGGAGGAAAAGGAGGAGGAGGAGGAGGAGTTCGAGGAGGCGGAGGCTGAGGAGGTTGTGGAAGCGGAGGAGGCGGAGGCGGGGCTTTCGTAGTACTTGCGGAAATGCCAGAAAGAAGCGTGCAGGCACACAGTCTAGAGCTGAAGGGCCTGCCGCCAGCCGCAAACCAAAGGCGGGGGTTGTGGGCTTGGCACTGGGGCGCCGACGGCCTGCGCAGCTTGCCCCACAACCGCTAGGACCCCGCGAAGATCCCAATCGACCGATACCATCCCACGGGCTTGGGCAGGAGCTGGGAAATAATGATGTGCAAGTGCGCAGGGGGGGGGGGGGGGGAGAATGCCGCTTATCTCTCACACTTGAAAGGTGCCCAAGAGACATTCCAGCGAGTCGTCGCTGAGCCAAGCGAAATGTTGAATGTGGAACCCATCAGTTCTCACAGCAGTGGCCTTCTCATACTTCCTGCTGAAACGTCTGACTTCCTCGATGGAGAATCGAGGGAAACTCCCCAGAATCGACGGAAGCTCTCGTAATTGGGGGGGGCAGGAGAATCGATGGAAGCTCCCCAGAGGGCTTGGAACTTCCGGGACTCCGACTACTAGATGCTGAGGGGGTCGCCAACGACGGAGGTGTCATCGGCGATGACGGTCATCGCACTGCAGGGTCTCGGGGCCGAGATCACCATGTGGGCTCGGTTCGATCCCTCTCCAATCCAAACCTTGACCCGTTCAGACCAGCTCGCCCCAGCCGTGCTTCGTGCGGGCGCGCCGGCCTGATCAACCTCAGCCTTGACCTGGGCCAGAACCTCTTGGTCAGTCGGCGGCTCCCCATGACTCATGCCCGTCATTTGATGCGGGCCGACAGTCGAGGCAAAATTGGAAACAGCGTCAAAAATCGCGACGGAGTCCCCCTTCCCCAAGGCCACAGCAGGTGGAGGCGAAACAATCTAGCACTGGCATGCTGGATCCTGCAGCGGGCCCCAGGCCCGACCGCTTGGAGGAGGAGGAGGAAAAGGAGGAGGAGGCGGCGGAAGAGGCGGAGGTGGCGGAAGAGGCGGAGGGGTAGGAGGCAGAGGTGGCGGAGGCGGAGGAGGGAGGAGCAGTAGGAGGAGAGGAGGGAGGAGTTGGAGGAGAAGGAGGCGGAGGAGGAGGGAGTCAGAGGCGGAGGAGGCGGAGGGGCGGGGGGCAGAGGCGAAGAAGGATGCCACCCCCGCCGCTCCCCGGCGCGCAGCAGCGCCAGCGCTCCCCGCGAGCAGCGCGGGCGGCCGGCCCTGCGGAGCGCCCCGCGCCCGGCGGCGCCCCGCACGCCATGCGCGCGCGGAGGCGGCTCGGGGGGAAGCGGGCCCGAGCTGCATCTCGAATTCGAAAAGCGATCGCGAGATAGGTGTTTGAATTCACAAACCATCGACATAGGTTTTGGAACCCGAAACAGGCGCGAGATGCTGAGGCTTGCCATCGCTCGGACGTCCATTCCCCGTTGAGCTGTTTCCGGTTGTTCGCCCGTGAGGTGTGTGTTTTGTTCGGTCTGCCAGGCGAGCGAAGAGGTATGCTCTCCTCGGTGGTCCTCGCCGAGAAACAAGAGCACACGCCCGAGCGGTGCCAAGTGAGAGCGAGCCGTTGCACTGCTTTACGGCGGGCTTGTCTTCCACCGCCACCACCATAAGTACAGGACAAGGCCCGACCTAAGGAACGATCAATGAGGAACGAGACCCCATTTGTTCCAAGTAATTCCAGGAAGTCCGAAGGAACACCAGGGGGGCTCGTGCCAAAAAGGTGGCGGAACGCATGCAAACCGAAGAAACGACCGCGCCCCTTTTGAAAAGGAGGTGTTCCTTAGTCAAGCCGGACCCTGTAGGAGGGGGAGGGGGTCCTGCGCCTCCTCGTCTTCGTCCTCCTCCTCCTCGTCCTCCTCCTCCTCATCCTCCTCCACCTCCCCCCCCCAGCGTATGGTGGCGGTGGTGGGAAGCAGGCCGATGATCTTCACACGGGCACTCTCGATGGGACGCGGGCCTCGAGGCCGCCACGGGCGGAGCCGGCGCGGGGAGCGCCGCGGGGAGGCGGGGCCCACGGCTTCGGGATCTGTGGCGGCGTGCTCGTTTTTTTGTTGTGTCCGGGGCGTCGGATCTCCACCTGAGACCGGATCGCGGGACGCAGAATGGAGCAGGGACCGACCGTCCTGGCATTCCTAGAGGCCTACCGCGCAATGTCCTCAGAACCCAAAAAAGTTCGAAGAACAAAAACAAGGTCCTTAGAACATAAACCCGATGTGTCAAAACAAGACAGTCCCAGCCAGAAATATTCCAAGAACGTTCCGTGGAAACCGCAAAAGGTTCCCAGAACATTCTTTGGTAGGCCTATAGGCAAGCTGGGACGCTTCGCCACTGTTTGACAGAAGGACAGGCTGGTACGTGCGCCCTCCTTGGAGGCGCACGTTCGAACCGGACGGGTAAAAAACAGACAGGTTACACTGCATCGACACCAGGGCGGTGCGGTCAGGTCGGGCATGTCCCCCTACAGGCGGATTCTGAACGAAAGAAAACACTCACAAGAAATACTGAATTACTCCGACGGAAGGGCCCCACATGAGAACCCTCTGGGCGAATCTTGGCAAGAAGCCCTCACCGTCGTCCTCGTGGTTG
>CAUYUJ010016560.1:243065-305565 GCA_963575745.1 Prorocentrum cordatum | reverse complement strand
CTGATACTACTACTATGACTACTACTGCTACTACTACTACTACTACTACTACTACTCCTCCTGCTACTACACATACTAATAATACTACTACTACTAGAACTACTACGACTACTACTACTACTACTACTACTACTACTACTACTACTACTACTACTACTATTCTTACTACTACTACAATACAACTACCACTACTACTACCACCACTACTACTCCAGCGAAGCATGCCGACCGTGGTGTGCTTCAGGCGTGTCTCCGCGTGCCCTCGCACATATCCCCTGTGTCTTCTTCCTCCTGCCTCTTTTCCTATCTTCCTACATCTATCTTGTTGAGGGGGCCGAAGAGGAGGAAGAGGAGGAGGGAGAGAAGGCGATGGGGGGCAAGACAGAAGGCGATCGTCCTCGAGTCCTACACGTAACCGACTCTGACGACTCACACGACGGCGACCTCTCAGACGATGACGGCGGCGACGACGACGACGACGACGACAACGACGACGACCGCGCTTACGATGACGACGACGACTTCGACGACGACGATTCAATGGACGACGGCGTCGACGATCCAGCGACCGCGCTTACGATGACGACGACGACTTCGACGACGACGATTCAATGGACGACGGCGTCGACGATCCAGCGATCTTTCCCGACCAGTTCTGCAGTGCGCACGCGGCGCAAGTCACTACCCTGCTCAGGCTCGCAGCTCTGAGCTGCACCTGAAAGGCAGGTTCGCCCATCAAGTCGGGCGCGGGCAGCAGGCGGCAGGTTAGGGGGGAGAGGTGGAAGAGGAGCAGAAGGGGAAACTCGCCTCCAAGATCGGTCCCCTCGAACAGATCTGAGGAATCACGGAACTCAGAGTGTGCACGTCCTGGACCAGAATGCAGGTGGTGTGAGTCGTTGGGGCCCCTCGCCCTGGTGCGAGTCGTTCGGGCCCCTCCTTGTGTGAGTCGTTCGGGCCCCTCGCCGAACGACTCACACATCGAGGAGGGGCCCGAACGACTCTGACCAGGAGGGGGGGCCCGAACTACTCACACCAGGAGGAGAGCACCGAACGAATCCACTGCACCGTGGTAGCGGCCACACCCACGGCTAAAACTGCCTGATATCCCAGTGTGGCAAAGTAGCGATACCACTCATTACTGATGCAGCGGTGTATCACAAGGTACTCCCAGTACTGGACGAGAGACTATACACCATCTCAGCCCACTGCCGGACACCCGAAGGAACCCAGCAACCACCAAGAATAAGAGGCAATAGCGGCGAGTACAGTAACCAGCACCATCACCTGAGCAGAATAACAAGCACCAGTACAGAATACAGAAACAAGCACCAGCAAACCCACGAACAGAAACTCAATTGAGGCAACATCCCGTGTCCCGACTCGCTCTCCCCAGAGTCATAGTGGTAAAAAGTGCACTCGACAGTCGTGCAATACAGAGCATACACCATCGGAGCCCAATGCCGTACGTGTTCCTCCACCAAAGTCATACGGGCGTTCAAAAACGCGTGGCTCTCTTGCCTAGGCGTCTCGCCGAACGACTCCGAGAACGAGGAGGGGCCCGAACGCTTCATACCAGGAAGGGAAGCTCGAACGACTCTCAAAAAGAGGAGGGCACCGAACAAATCCACTCAACCCAATGAACGCCCACACCCATTCATGCAACTGCCTGAGCTCCACAGAAGCACCACTCATGGCAGATTGCGCAATGTATCCAAACGTCATCTCACCAATGAACCATCACTGAGTACAGAAACCCGCACTCCCACCAGAACAGGGTAACCAGCACCATCACGGAGTACACTAATCAACACCAGAGAACCAAAAAAGTACGGGGTTCAGCCGAGTGGAGTACAAGTCCCACTAGCAAGCTGCGTCCTCTAGTACAGCCCACCTGAAGCGCCGCTGAAAATAAGCCACGCACATCCACCATTGGATAGATACCGAAGCCGTAGCCATGTATACAAGAAACCCCGAACCCGTTGAGGCCACATCCTGCTTCCGGCCTCGCTATACCCAGAGGTAGTGTCGCCAGTAGTAAGACTGAGACGACGAGCTCCGCGCCGTACCTCATCGTCCCCAGGCTTTGCTCCACCATTCTGGCATCGGTTGCAACTCGTCCAAGAACTTGCGGTCGTCGGCGGATATCGCTCCGTCGCTGCCCGGCCAGCGTTTCTCTCCGAGAAAGACGGGGGTCAGCGGGCATTTGGCCTGGTGAATGCGGCAATGGCACTTGCACTTTCGCTGGCTCTTCTGCAGTGCTTTGCGCAGGAGGCGCACTCTTTCTTCGACGTCAGCGACGCACTCCTTGCACTGTAGCTTCATGCGATTGTGATGCTTGTGGTTCTTCAATAGCGTTTGGTTGAACTTACGGGCGCCGAACCTGCAAGTGCACCTCTGGCACATGTACGTCTCCAGATCCGTCGGGTCGAATCCTAGCGCGCGGCATGCTTTGCAGACCAAAATTGTGCCCTGAGAAGACGCGTGATTCTTGCGTTCAGACTTCGACCAGTACTTCAGTTCATACGCCGTTGTACATTTCCCACACCGCAGCTTCGTCTGACAGTCCAGGCACACCAAACGGGCCTGCTCCCGCCTCTTCGCGTTGTACAGCACGTGCTTGTCGAGCGCGAGGCTGCCCAAGTGCTCCAAGCAATCTTCGCACTGGTGCTCCTCGATGTTGCCGGGCGCGAACCCTTTCTCTGCGCAGCCGGGGCACGCGAGGTCTCTATCGGCGCACCGATGATGTTTCAGAATATTCGGGCCCCACACGCCTTCGTCAAAAACATCTTTGCAAGCAGCGCACCCGTGGCTCTGCGGGGTCAGGCTCTTCTTCCAGTCATCACGTTCCACACGCCGCTTGCATATTGAATGATCTGGCGGGATTCTCCTTGGAGCGTTGCCATCGGCCACCCCTTGGCTTGGGAAGCCTCGGCCGCCCGCGCAGACGGACAAGGCATTGGGCAGCTCTCGCGCGCGCAGTCCATGCATCTCGTCGACCTCCCTTGCGACGCGTACTTCTCGTAGAAGTCAGCGGCTGCTTTCATGCCGACGTCGCGAGCGTCGGGCATGTACTCCTGCTTCCCTTTGAGGTAGCAGCAGGCGCACAGGTGCTGCCTCGCCATGGGGTCCATCTTCTCACACTCAGCGGCCTCGTCATCAAGCGTACTCCATTCATGGATCGCCTCGTCTGCTGTGATCTGGCCAGGCAGCTTCCGCATCAGTCGCTCGGGCCCCACTGGGTTGCCGAGGCCGAACAGAAAAGTGGAGAACGGCTGCATGACGCAGATGTTTGGCAATCGCTTCACTCTGGACAAGCATACGTAGGCAACAATCTGAGCTGTCATGGACGCCCTGCTGGACCAATGCTTCAGGTCCGCGAATGCCGCTTCCAACGTCGCCCCCTGGATCATGTGAGCGGTGGACGCGAAGTCGGGGAGAATCCAGAAGCCCGTGCGTCGAGCTTCGATGCCCGTGTGCTTGTTGACTTTCCAGGTCCTGGATCTTCGCTTCAACGGGTATACGCCCGTCGGCAGCTTCCCTATTGTCCATTGTGCTTCTGGGAAATGGATGTAGATCACCCAAGGCAACCTATCCAATATGAACTCGCCATCGATCTCCTGGGGACTGCAATCAAGCGCCAGAGTCCATCCGTAAATCACTCCCTTTCCGTGTCTGTAGAGTTGTCTGCTTCGATCGACGTTGTCCGTTAACCAAATGGGCATGCCTTTGGCCAGTGGGTAGATGCTCGGAATGTTGCCCGTCTCCTGGTCGTGCCTCTTCAGCCAGGAGAACAACTTCTCGTCCAATTTCTCCTTCGGCAAATCGCGATCTCCTGGATGCAGCGGCGCATCTCGAGCGTAGCACCACGAGAGCTGAACGTTCTTCTGCTTGGCAAACTCCCTCGCGCGCAGGTTCGTCGCGAAGTACCTGGGCACGTTGAAGGTGTACAGAGCAGGTGCGCCGCTGAATGGGTTCATGCGAAGCTCTGGCGCCAGCGAGTCAGTGTCGGTCAGAACCCTGTGTCTCTTGCCTCGCTCCGCACGGCACTCTTCGCACTCGCCCTCTGGCGAGTTCAGAAGCGCCGCCATGTCGGCGCACCCTCCTGAGAAGCGCTCCCCCCAAGTCTTGCGATACGGGCCCAGTACTGGGTCGTCCACCACGTCGTCGTTGCAAACGCACTTACCCGCGCTCGGGGACGTCAACGTCGGGAGCCCGTGGAAGTAGCTGTAGTCCTCCATGCTGAGATTTCCAACTCTGCACTGGCCCAGAAACGAGTTGTACCATGCATCGTCACACCTCATCAATTCGGTCAACTGCCAGAAAGATCGCACGCTATCGACGCCGTCTTGCCAGAACAGCTCCAACGCGCGGTGCGCGCACCCTGCGGGCACGTCCAGAGGGTTGGATGCCAGGAAGGTGCCCGTCACGGGGTGCAACTGCCAAAAATCAGCGCACATGACCACGTTCACTCCCCCGAAGGCGCGATGCAATTCCCCCGCCCTCTTCTTGTACGTGCCCCTCGCACGGACAGCGGCGCTGACCACTCGTTCCAGGGTGCCCAGCAGCTCCGCGGACATCATGCTCACCTGGAAATGTTGCATACAGAACATATCTCTTCTTCTGTGTGCGCTGAGCTATGCTCATTGCCTCCACAGATCTTGCAAACATGGAGACCCCCGGGGCGCACTAGAGAATTATCAGAATTTGCCCAGACGCCGCCGTTGGAGGTGACGAAGAGCCCGAACGACTCACACCACGTGCAGCCCGAACGACTCACACCAGGACGAGGGGCCCGAACGACTCACACGACCACGAACTCCAACGCGACTCGCACTAGGAGGAGCTCGAAGGCCTCACACCAGGACGAAGGGCCCGAAAGACTCACACCAAGAGGAAGAGCCCCAACAATCCACACACGAGGACCCCGAACGACTCACACCACGTCGAGGGCACTCAACGATGTACTCCATGGAGTGACTCGTTCGGTGCCCTCGGGACCTCGTCGATGATGATCACGCGCAGGGCCCCGCACTTCATGTGCTGCTTGTGCCTGTCGCCCGTGGCATTCCCGTCGTCGTTCCGCGCCGGGATGCCGCTCCAATGGCGCACCGCGTGGCCGTTGATCTGCGCCGCCATGGCATTTTGAAGCGCCAAGCACACGAACTGAACGCCGTGCTCCCAACCGAGACCTTCCTCCATTAAGTACCCTCCATTAAGTACCGCATCCGGCCAATGACGGCACTTTTTCCGGTGCCCGGAAATCCGTGCACTACGTCCAGCAGAGGCTCCTCGGAATCCTGGTTCACGTTGCCCTGCTGCTTCTCCAACCACTCAATCTTCAAACGTCGAACAAAGTGCTCGAGAAACTGGCGCTGTTTCTCGTTCGGGGTCTTCGAGCTCGCCAATATGGAAGCAAACGCTTTGTCGATGCTGGTGAAGCCATTCCCTGCAGGGTTGAACGAAGCAGCAGCATCCCGCTTCTCGTCGAAGGGAGCATCGTGTGCCTTCTGGCTCGTGCCACTTGCGGATAGAGCTGCGAGGTGGTCCTGGTACGCATCCTCGAAGATATGTCCCGGACATGCACGGTCTCCAGCCTCGACGCCAGAGGGTTCCGTCTTCCACACTCGCTCTCCGATGCGGTGGCTTTGTTCATACTCGTGCAGTCGGGCACTTTTCGTCACTCGGCTGTTCTCCGAAGCTTTCACCTTCGCTTTCGCCGAGGCGGTCCACTTCTCGCCGAGGCTGTCCTCTTCTTTAGCCGATTGGAGCAGTTGTTGAAACTTTCCACCAGGGAGGCTCAGCGGAGGCATATCCTGCTCTTCCTCCGACGCATCTGCCTCGCTGTGATCATCTGCCGCCTTGCCAGACGACGCCATCGTATTCAGCAGGAAACTCTGGATGAGTTTCGCCGCTGCCTGGCTGACCACGTTCCCGCGCGCGTACTCGTCCCAGGCGGTCTTCCAGGATGCGCTGTCCAACGTCGATGGCGTCCCTGTTGAGGTTGTCTTTTTG
The DNA here is from genome assembly GCA_963575745.1 of Prorocentrum cordatum. NCBI lineage: Eukaryota > Dinophyceae > Prorocentrales > Prorocentraceae > Prorocentrum > Prorocentrum cordatum. Next base: position 299,553 of record CAUYUJ010016560.1, on the reverse strand, counting down.
GTCAGTCTACACGAAGCTCGAACCTGGGGCGACTGATGTTGGGCCTCCTGCCAATGCCGCAGTACCGCGTACTCCATCCCCAACATGCTCAGGTGAGGCACAGACACGTCTCCTCCATAGAGCTTCCAAGGGCGGAAAAATAGACTGCAATACTGAGCGTTGTACGTAGAACTCTTGTGTGCGCTGGGCATCGGCAAGCCTTCGATGACAACCGCGTCCGGCCTCGCCTTCCTGACCAGAACCCAGGAGTGGCAGAAGACGCCTGCGTCATGCGGGAACACGAAATACTCGTCGGTCTCGGGTGTCACTACGATGTAATGCTCTCCAGGCTTCGCGGCGAATTCTCCATCCTTGTACTGTTTGCTCCTGATTAATTGTTGACCTCCTTGTGTCCACGCAGTTCGCGGTGGCAGGTTGCGGTTCAAGTGGTGTGTCGGAACCAGTAGTGGTTCGCACCTCCACTGCCGCAAGAACTCGTACGCCGACAACAACTTCCAAGGGTGCTGCAGAGGGCGATACCCGTAGGCGTCAAACTCGTTCACTCTGGATCGGTCTGTCCTCAAGTGAGGTTTGCGAGCCGGCGGCACGTACGTCGTCACGCTGCTGTCCTTCATCTGCGACGCATTCTGGGATGCTTCCAACCTGTTCATCCACGCCCGCCCATCAATCGTATGCTCGTTGAAGGTTCGGATGCACTCTGCCTTCAGAAGGTCGCTCTGGTCCAGATTACAGCGCAGGTTGCACACTTCCAGGGCGCCTCGGTACGTGCTGTTCATCTCGAGTTCCGTTATCCGTCTCCCGCTGCTTGCTCTGAGCTGCGCCGCTTTGCCCCTGCCCTGTATCTTCGCCCTCAAGGTAAACAGCTTGTCTACGCATTTCTTGGTCTCCAACGTGCCCGCGGGCTGTCGCTTGCCAATGTATCCCCCGAAATATCCATTCGTAACTACCTGCGTGCGCTGAGTTGCTCGAGTGGCTCTCCCCAGACTCTGCTTCTTCATGATGCAGCGTTTCTTCCTGCAGCAAATCTCATGCGTTTGCTCGATGATCGGCAGTCGGTCATTCGGTTTCACGTCACCGTTGCTCCCTGCAAAAGCGACGCACAGGCCCGGCATGCACCCGTTCAGCCACTCCTCATTGCGCAGTCCGAGAGTTTGCCCCAGCCAATTTCGGACTCCGCTCGTGCGCAAAGTGAACTTCTTGGCGATACCTTTGCAAACCAGCAGCGGCGCCGTCATCCACTCGGGAGACACTCTGTTGGTCCACGGCGCCTCGTGCTTGCACTCTCTCCTGTTCTTCTTGGAGGCGCAGGCGTTGGGCACCGAACGCTTCTCCTGCTTGGTCTTCGAATCCATCGCCAGTCGATGAATGTGGTGCTGGCGCCGACGCATGAAATACTGTAGAGCGCCGTTGAACTTCTCCTTGGAAGTGGCGTCGTCGCAGTTCAGGCCGAGCTTCTGAGCTTCCCCTGGAGCCCCCTGCGCGGGCGAGCGCAGACCAGCTCTTTTTCATCATATAAGAACCGAGGCAATCGGCCCAATTTCAACTCCCCCCATGCTGACGATCCAGAGCATTCGGACGACCCCGAGTATGTCGGGAAGTTCTGCTCCAGCGAAGTTCTCTCTCTAGCAAATTGGGCCACGTCGGGGTATCTCTCGCAACAGATTTGCCCGACGAAATGCTTCAGCTCCGTCGCGTTCACGAGACCTTCCTCGATTTTCCGCGCGATCTCCTTCAGCGTGGCGAACTGGTGCAGGCGCTGAACGAACATGAAAAAATGATAATGCAGCCCCCCAGTCGTTTTCTGAGCCTCCACGGCGCCGAACAAAGCGTCCACGCGCCCGGCAATGCCTCCCATGGCTTCAGCGTTGCTGCCGAGGGCGTCCTGGCACGGCGATCCAGATTCAGAGCACTGCGGACAGCGAGGGCACATGCGCACTCCGAGCATCGTCGCCAAGACCGTGCGGATCTGCACGAAGAATGCGTTGGAGGCGGCCAAGGGGTCCTCTGCGAGGAACAAGCGACGCGTGTCATATCCAGGAATGTGGACCTCAAACTCGTCCTCTGGCGACGGCTCCAGGCTCGGCGAATCGCTTCTTGCCCACTGCTGTCTCCTGCTCTCGCTTGCAACGAAGGGATCGTCCTGGCGGTACCTGCTGAGCCTGAGCGCTAGATAATTGTGCCGCTCTCCTGGGGAAATAATACAGAATATGCCATTCCCATAGTTAACGCAAGCCCAGATCCCCAGGTGCCCAATCTTCGTCCGAATCTCCTGCGTGCCTGGAATGGCCCGGCATCGAAAGCGGAAATCAGCTAAGAGTCGCCGCTGCAGGTTGCCGAGGCCGACTGCGAAAATCAGCTTACTGGCATCATTGTTGATCTTTCGGCGTCTGCCATCGGGTAACGTGTAGTAACTTCTGGAGTAAACCGGCAGCGGCAATGGCAGCGTCAGTCTCCACGCTCTCTGCGCTCTGGCCTTGCAAACGTTCCCCTCTCTTGATGCTCAGGCTTGCTCCGAGATTGACGCGTTCACGAAAATATAGATTCCACAAGGCCGGCGCAAACCCCCAAATGCGTCGGAACTGGCCTTCTATCCGCTGCGGCAAGCCGCGCGTGAGATCGAACAACCTCACTGTGGTCGCTGGCCCCATTGCAAAATGCGCGTTCGGTAGCTTCCGCTGGGCTACGCCCACTGACGGCTCGAGCGACCTGTGCAGAAGCCCACGTGGAGTTGGGAGATCTTTCGTCTCTGGTCGACGCCAACGAGGTTGGTGCGGGACGTCGTAACCGCCAACAACACGCGGCAGCGTGAACGGAAACGCCATGCCCAGGTACCAGGCGGTATGCTGATTCGTCAGGTCCGTCCCACTCTGGATGTTGACATCGCCGAACCTGGCAAAAACGGACTTGTAATTCTCCGAGATGTTCGACTGGGCTCTGGTGCTCCGCTCAGCGACGATATATGACGGACTCAACGCTGAGACGAAATCCTGCACCCGTCTTGCCGGCTCTGGAGGCGTGGCCAGTTTGTCTTGAACGAGGGAATCTGCAGCCCCTTCTACCTGTTGCACCGCATCCTGCACTGCCTGCGGGATGAACTCCCGCCAGCCCTTTGGGCGTGAATGGTTTAGGGAGCCCGCTCTGTTCTCAACCCCCCTTCTTCCCCTTCGGGGAAGGGTTTACCCCTCCCCCTACCCCCTCCCCCTGGGCCTGGAGAGGGCGCCCCGCGGGTCGTTGGAGGGGTCTTTTTCGACTCCTGGGAGGGCTAAAACACGACGACCCTCACGAGGATTCTGGCCCCGACGGGGGGGCACCGTTTGGCCCCCCTCCTCTTCTTTAAAGCCAGAATCATTGATTTTACCACGGTTTTGGCCCCATTTTGGCGTCCTGAGGGGGCCGCGCTCATCTTCCCTCATAGCAAAATCATTGATTTTACGAAGGTTTTCGGCTCATTTTGTCCTTCTCAGGGGGCAGCTCTCATTTGCGCTTCGGAGGAGGTCGCAAGAGGCCCCAAGATGGCCCCAAGAGGCCCCCAGGAGGCCCCCAAGAGGCCTCCAAGAGGCCCCCAAGAGGCCCCCAAGCGGCCCCAAGAGGCCCCCAAGAGGCCCCCAAGAGGCCCCCAAGAGGCCCCAAGAGGCCCCAAGAGGCCCCCAAGAGGCCCCCAAGAGGCCCCCAAGAGGCCCCCAAGAGGCCCCACGAGGCTCCACGAGGCCCCCAAGAGGCCCCACGAGGAGCCCGAACGACTCACACCAGGACGAGGCGCCCGAACGACTCACACCACGAGGAGCCCGAACGACTCACACCAGGACGAGGGCCCCGAACGACTCACACCACGAGGAGCCCGAACGACTCACACCAGGAGGAGGAGCCCGAACGACTCACACCAGGACGAAGGGCCCGAACAACTCACATCACGAGCAGACCGAACGACTCACGCCAGGACGAAGAGCCCGAACGGCTCAAACCACGACGAAGAGCCCGAACGACTCACACCAGGAAGAAGGGCCCGAACGACTCACACCAAGACGAGAGACCCGGAGATATGCGGGGGCAGGCGGAAACACGCCTGAAAAACACGACTGTCGGTATGCTTCGCAAGAGTTGCTGTTTTGAGATGGGCTGGTGGGGATACGCGAAGCGTAAAGAATTGTCGGCTTGACCTTCCTGCCATTTCCGCCTGCATACCAAACTCCAAGGACCAAGGTGCATGGCGCGAAGCGCCACTGCAGTCTTGTGTATATATATGTATATGTATATGTATATGTATATGTATATGTATAGGTATATGTATATGCTTATGTATATGTATATGTATATGTATATGTATATGTATATGTATATGTATATGTGTATGTATATGTATATGTATATGTATGTATGTATGCATGCATGCATGTATGTATGTATGTATGCATGCATGTATGTATGTATGTATGTATGTATGTATGTATGTATGTGTATATATATATTATAACAATGCGGGCGGAAACGCGGAAGGGGTCCCCCCCAACAAAAACCGGACTCTCGGGATCCGAGGCTTTGGGGCCCTCTGGACGGGCCTCGAAGCGGCCCCCCGGGCCTCGCAGGGCGTTTTGCGAAGCCTTTCCAGCACACCTAAGGCGACCAGAGGGGGTCCTCGGAGACTTCCCAAAGACCCCCAAGACAGCACAAGAGCGCTCCAAGAGTGACCGACGTGACCTCCAGATGGCCCAAGAGGCCTCCAGGACAGTCCCAAAGAGGCCTCCAAGAGCACTCCCAAGAAGGCCCCAAGAGGCACAAATCATTGATTTTCTGTTGGTTTTTGTGGTGAATTTGGGTGTTCTCCTCTTTTCGGCTTCCCGACGCTCCATGTCGGCGGTCTTCTGGGCGTCCGAAGCCGCCTGGGAAGCTCCCAAATCGCCCCACAATCATCCGAAAGGGCTTCCGGGCAGTCGAAGAAAGCCCCACAACGGCACAACACGGGTCCGAGATGGCCCTCAGAGAGCCCCATGGCGGCCCAAGATGGCCCCAAGACACCCTCCGAAGCGCTCCACATCGTGACCCCGTCGTTCAAGGAGACCGCGGTTGGAGGCAGGGTGGCCCGAGGAAACCCCCAGAGGCCCCCAGAATACACCCGGGAGGCCTCCAGAAGGCCCTAAGAAAGCCTGCAACAACTTTAGTGAGGCCCTCAGAGGCTCTCCAAGGAGGAGCCTCCGCAAAAAAACGCTGCGGAGGATGGGGAGAATGCGCAAGGTATGGCGAAAATGAAGAAAAATAGGCATGGAGGAAAACGAATAACAGTATTGCAGCGGCGATGCCCAAAAAGGCAAAAATAATTATCGCTAAATTGTCGGCTTGACCTTCCTGCTATTCCGCCTGCACACCAAACTTCAATGACCAAGGTGCATAGCGCGAAGCGCCAATGCAGTCTTATAGATATATATATATATATATATATATATATATATATACATATATCTATATCTATATCTATACACACATACACACATATATATATATGCATTTACGCACATAGTTATCTACACACATATGTATATGTCTTTCTGTACATATATACATACATATATGTATATTATAGATGTACATGTATGTGCGTGTGCATGTGTCTTCTTGTCTTTCTCGCCCGCTCTCTGGGTCAATGCAACATCCTTTGCACTGCGTGTGCGATTTGCAAAATTCAGATCGCATGCGATCGAACCCGTTCCCTGCTGGCCGCGGGCCAGCGAATCTAGCGCGCCAGCGGCTTTTTCGACGTTCAACGGCCCAACGCCGCTTTGCAATGAGCGCGCGGCGCAGCCCTTCCGCGCGATTCTATCGCGCGAAGGCCCGAGCGGCGCCTTGCGGCCGTCCGAGCGATTTTATCGCGCGAGAACCTCGGCGGCGCCTTGCGGCCGCGATGGGGGGCCTCCAAAACACCTGGCGACGTGCCGAGTAGCGCCCGCCGCGGCGCGCGCGCCGGCGCAGCGCGGACCTGCAGTGCAGAGTGATTGTGTGACATGCGCAGCGCGTATGTCAATTGTCTATGAGCAGCGGCCGCGATTGCCCGCGCGTCGTAAGGAAACGGACCAAGACGACGCGCGCGGGCCATTTCTGCTGCTGCCCGCAGCCTCGCCGTCGTCGCCGGCGTCGTCTTCCCCGTGGGCGCCAGCGGCCCAGGTCGGCAATGAGAAGCGCATGTCTGTGGACATGAAATATGCAATGGTTATTGCATCCCCGCTTTCTTGCCCTCGCAGCTTCGGCCGCGAGCTAACCGCGCTTTGCGCTCCTGCCGCGGCGCCGTAAACGCGAATCCATTCAGCGAAATCACCCCGCAAACTCACCGCCCCGCGTGGAGGTGGATTACAAAAGCGGCGATCTCCGCAGTGGCCTTCGCCCCGACGGGCGCGCGCGGCGCCGGGTCGTCCTGCGCGCGCGCGTCGCTGCCTTCTTTCGCGCCGCCGTCGCGCGCTCCAGCGCGCGACGACATGCGCTGGTCAGTGCCGCTTTCAGGCTGGGCCCGCCAAGTCTTCGATGCGCGTGTTAGCGGGCTGCACCGGCGCCTCCGACTTCTACTGGTCGGGGCGCTCTACCGCCGCCGTGAGCTCGATGCCGGGCCGCTCCGCTCCTTGCGCGGGGCCCTCTGTCAGGGGGCCCAGCAGCTCGGCCCCCGCGGCGGAGGGCGCCGACTCAATTCGGCGAACTCCCCCGGGCGAAGCGCTGGCTTTCCAACGGCCCGCTTGCGCGGCGACTGGGGCGCCCGCCGCGGGCAGCGGGCGCGCGCGATGCGCGCGCGAGAAGCCGCGCCGCCAGATTACGGCGGTTGCCCGCGGCCCTGATAATGGAGCTCTCTTGGGGTAGTAAGGCGACCCGCCGGTCGGGGCCTCGACGGTCGCGGACATAGACGGATGCCTGGGTTCGGTCGCCGCGGGCGCGGGCGCAGACGTCGTGGCCGCCGCGGGGCTGCCCAGAGGTCTGCTATGGGGCCAAAGGGGGCCCGAGCGAGCTCCTGTTGCAGACCAGAGAGAAACCGCGGGTTTGCGCTGCGGGCGCGCGCTGAATCTCTGGGGCTACGCAAGACCGACCCCAGAATCTGCCGTAGAGCTCGAATCGTAATTGCGGTGAAAACTTCCCGACTGCGGCAACGCGCGCGCCGCGACGCGGTGGGCCGGCGGCCGCGACGGGCCGCGATGGGGCCGTTGCAGGCCTGCAGGGAGTGGTCATTATGGACCATGAACGCTGGCCACAAAGGGCCGTATTTGTCGCCCCAATGGGCGTGCGGTCCACGTGGGCAAGACGCCGGGGTGTCACTGTGAATGTCACCAGGTCACAATGGACCAATGTGCACGGCGGGCGCATCTGGCCGCGACGGGGCCCGCGCGGGCCGCGAGCGAATGGTCGCGATGGACCCCCGCACGCGAGCCACTGAAGGCTATTTGTGCCGTCGCATATGGGACGGGGTCTCCATGGCCATGCGGCGACGCGCCCGCGATGGCGCATGGTCGCTAGACTACGGACCAAAAGGCGAGGCCCCACTGGGCCGGTAAGTAAACCAGGCCCGGTTGGGCCAGACGAGGCGCCCAAAGACGGGGCCCCAATGGAATGGAAAAACCATGCTGCGACTGCGGTCGCGCCCGAAGTGATCAAGCGAACGGGCGCGCCGCGCGTCGCTTCAGAGGTGGGCCGACGCTGTGCTATGCCATGGCAAGCAGAGGGCAGGTCTCTCGGCGGCCGCCCTACCTCTGAATGCGCAATAGGCTAGCAATGCGCCGCAGGCATGACCAGGTGCGTTGTATCCCGCCCCGCAGCCAGGCGGCCAAAAATGAAGCGTGTCGACCGTGCTCGGCGATGGGGCGAGCCAGATGCGACGCCGACTCGCGGCGGCGCGCGGAGGGTGGTCATGCAGCCGCCCGCCGTCGCGCGTTGCGCCGACGGCTGGGCGCTCGCCCCGCGTCGATTCACTCGTGACTTGCACTCGCAAGTTTTTCCTTGCCCCCCTTCCCGCGCGGCCTGCGTGCGGCTCAGGCGCAGCGCGTGTGCTTCAACTGTTATAAATGGAGCCTCGGTCGGGTCGATAAGAGACGCGGAATGTCCGCGCGGCCCGTGTTTGGCTCAATGGCCCACATTAGGGTCTCTTCGGAAAACTGCAACTGTGAATTCGGCGACGGCGCATGCAACCAAGTCAGATCCCTCCGTCGCGCCTTATGCGCGACCGCGGCGGCAAATCAAGGCTTTCAATTCCCAGGGCACCTCTCCGCGGGGCCCCCTTGGTCCACCGCGTGGTGAAGTCCCAAGCGCCGCTCGCGCGCGCGCGTGCGTGCGGGGTGGCTTCGGTTGGCACGGTTCCGACCCGCAGCTGGACCTCTTCTATGCGAGGCACAGCTCCTTCTTGTGCCCGTCGCGCAGGATGTGGCCGTCTGTCTGGCGCTCGGATGCTGCGAACGCCTTGGGCGCCTGGGTCTTGGCCTTCGTGGCTGGCCGGTCAACGCGCGGCCTGTGGGCCAGCCGCCCGCCCCGCGGAGGCGGCGCCGTCGGTGGCCAGAGCTCGGCGCGGGAGGGCGGGGTTGTCTAACGCGGCTTGTCGACGTTCTCCGACCGCCAGCGGGAGCGCTTGCAATCCGCGCCGTAGGCGGCCTCGCGGATGACTGCTTCCCAAAGCCGCTCTGGCTTGAACGGCTCGGAATAGGTGCCCAACTCTACCTTGACTCCGATGTCCAGCGGATCCTTTCCGACTGCTCTGTGCTCTGCCCTCGCGTTGCCGTCCCCCCGGCCGCGACCCCCCAAGGCTGAAGGACCGTATGTGCAAGGAAGCGCATGCCCTCTCCGTAACGGTTCGAATTGCCGGGCTGGCATGCTTCGAACATGAACATCCATGTGCGGCACACGCGCCAACACACTCTCTTCACGTTTCAAAAGACGGCGGGCCAAACAACGAACGAATGACCAACTCCCCGTTCACGAAAATCACCGCCGTGAACTTGTATGTTTTGCATGTTTTCTTTAACTGGTGGCCGAACAAACCGGAGAAGGCGAAGTCCGTATACCGAACGCGATCCTCTGCCACTCGCGGTGCCAACGCCGATATCTGCTCAAGCAACACGTCCTCAATTTCCGCGGCGAGCCGCCGCTCACGCCGTGAACTCCCTCACGATCTTGCGGAACCCACACTGAACTACTTGAAGACGGTATTTCACTTCAATCTCTTGTCCGGGTCTGCTGGTATTTGTGCTGCCGCCTGCTGTGTTGGAGCCGACTCGACCTTGAGCCAGCCCAAGTCAGGCGCCGCCACCTTGCCGACTTCACAAATACGCAACAGCAGGCGTGTCACAGCCCCCTTGACGATTGTGCTCGCTACCGCCCCATCCACGTTCATGGAGTCCAGCACCGTGCGAAAAACATCGGCGGCACGCACATTCAGCACCGCGTCAACTGTGAGGCTGTCGTACTCCGCGCCTAACTCCTCCGAGATGGGACGGGCAACGCTCTCCAGGATGGCGTGTCTGCGCCACCGCCCGCACAATCCAAGATGGACGGAACATGGCGGCTCAGAGACCTGTCAGGTCACCCTTTGTGTACGTGATCGGGCATCCGACAATTCAAACTTGCAACTTCGTCTGACCTTGACGTGGCAATTGCAATGCGAAGTAATGGAGAAAATGGCGAGCTTAGAAAAAGAGGGAATGAGGAAGATGCAGAGGCGAGAAATTCATCAATATGGGAGGACTGTTAGGGAGGTACACGGGCAGAGTGGGTCAGGGACCTCTGGGCCACTCTATGCTCCACGGCGTGGGATTAAATAACCTAATGCCCCCTTACTGCCACGAGCCGCTTGGATAAGAGCGACACCGGCCCTCCACAGACGCGGCCATGGGATGAGACCACGGTGTCCCCCCGCTAACGCACTGACAAATGTTACCTGGAACATTTCGTGTTCAAACCAAGCTTGTTTCGTGAGCGTTTCGTGATTACCCCAGCATTATCCTGCATTGTCTTGTTGTTGTCCCGCGGTTGTCTCCTGGTCAGGGCTGCTTTGCGCATGCGAGTCTGGTTATCTGTAGTCTGTTCATATGTGGGCCGCGGTACGGGACTTGTTGCAAACTTGATCTGGAGCTGCTTCGGACTGTTCTCGAAATACATGCTAATACTCGTGGGGTGAAATGTTTATGTGGCACTCGAAATCACGGAGTCGGGCTCTTGTTGCCCAATCGATTCTTGCACGACGTCCGATGTTTACATCTCCTTTTGCAACGTGCTCCCAAGATGCCGATCATATGAAAACCGCGACTCTGGGACCACGCGCCCATGACCCTTTGCCGATTCTAATTTGTCGATTTGGCGTTTTCAGGATTTGGAGCCACGCGCAATTTGAGGGCGACTTCATTCCGTACCCGCCAAACACTATCACCAACTAGTGTTCCGATGGTAACTCTGCGTGGTCTGTTTCCAACAACACATCGGGTTTCCGTGAAACGCCATCGGATCAGTCTATATGCGTTCCGGCAAATAAGTGTATTGGACGACATCTTTCTGACCCCTCCTCTGTAGGCCCGCATCATGCACTATCATTATCATGATTCAATTGATCAAGTCGCGATGCACAGCAAAAATATGAAAGCTGAACGGGGCCAATGTATTTGCCAATGCAACGAAGTCATAATTCCATCAACGGTGCCCCCTTCCCAAAGGCATGTTGACCAAATATTCCAAGACCAACGACGTATATTTCGGCAATGCAATGTGACAGGGTGATCAAACGTTGAGCAATATGATCAAGACGCGCATGAAGTATGATATCAGTCAGGATGCAAACCGGTACGTGAGAGAATATCGTATACTGTTTTGATGCATTGGGACGGCTGCTGGAATCTGACCCAGCAGTATGACGCCCTGCGTGTGACGTAATCTCTCTAGGGCCGGCGAAGCAGCACATGCGTGCGCACAGAAAATGCAAAACCATGCAACTGCCAATCTCCCAGGGGGTCTTCAAGCACACGTGCATTGCAATCGTGGTCGAAAACGCGCCACCAATGTTCAAGATCACTTCCGTCGTGTTGACGACTGCAAAATACGGTAAGGCGCGTGCAAGATACCGTAAGACATGAATCACATCCACAACTACTGTCGGTCAGCCCGATGCTTCGATCATGCGCGATTCCGGTGGCAGCAAGGGAACGGAACAATGCCAAAGGAACGGTGATGCCTTGGTGCCAACGTTACTTGGCTTGGGCTCGCCCTGCCTTGTAAATGGCCCGTTGAAAATTGCCGCCGGATGCCGATAACATGTTTCGTTTCGTCTGAGTACCAGACCAACTTCCAAAAACATCGATGCTGATCTATGCGTGAGAAATTGTGATGGACCAACCCTCGGACGCCGTGATGTTTTACGACGTGGACTCCCGCTCTGGACCTGATCCCCCAAACCGCTTTTCCTCGCGAGGTTAGTTTGATGGCCCACATGGTGGGAAACGGGTCCCTGGAGCTCAGGGCTCGCTGGCCTCTATAGGCCCCTCCGTCTCGGGCAGTGTGCCCGACCTCATCGCCCACCCCGAGGACGTGGCCGAGATGCGGTAGAGCGCGTGCCCCAGACCCCAAAGGTCATGATTTTTTCATTGCGTCGATTCTTCGAAGTCTCGACCCATGCCCTGGGACCAGGTTTTCATCCTGAGTCGTGTGTGGACGGTCCTGCGGCCTGGTAAGGGCCCCCAAGGGCCGAAAATGATGAAAAACCTCCCGTCGTGACTTTTCATTGTCTGGGGCAGGGGCCCTCGCAGCGGCGTCTCTAGCCGCTGTGCCGCGGCGACGTCGGTGTGCGGCGGCGTCGGTGTGCAGTGGCGTCATCGGCAGCGGCTGCGCAGGCGGCGGCGGCGGCGGCGGCCCGCTGGGCGGGCAGGTCCTGCAGAAAGCCGCCTCCCGCGCCAGCACGGCCGCCAGCCGCTGCACCAGCTCCTGCACCCGCGCCCCGCCCCACTCTGGTCACACCCTGTGCGCTGGCCCTGCGGGCTGGAGCGGGACCAGGAGGAGGAGGAGGAGGAGGAGGAGGAGGAGGAGGAGGAGGAGGAGGAGGAGGAGGAGGAGGAGGATGGTGGATTGAGGACTGGTGGATTGAAAACTTCCTGGCGTTGCGACTTCTTCACAGCGGGCGTCTTCGCTCTGTTTTGGGCCCCAGAGCCCTCACAAATGATCCGGCTCGAAAGATGACGCAGAAAGATGGGGTCCGGGGCTCGGTCGTGATTTCTTGCGATGGTGGACAGAGGACTCGTGGATTGAGAACTTCCGGGGGAACTGGACGCACACATGGTCGGATTCACACATGGAGCAGCTGGAGACCACGCGGTGGATACACATGTGGGGGGCTGGCGTTCCCGGCCAGAGGGGCCGAGCGCTGGAGAGACATGCGGCCACATTCCTATCTGGCGCTCTCGCCGAGGCCGGCCGCGCCATGTGTGACCAGCTTCCAGGTAGGAGGTAGGAGGAGGGAGTGCAGGGCGGAGGAGGAAGAGGAGGAGAAAGAGGGGAAGGACTGGGGAGAAGGAGGCGTGCGGCCAGAACGATCACATCCAAGCAACTGTGGGGCCCGATCAAAGACTGTCTGCACGTTCCCAACCCTGGCTCTCCGTTTGGATGGCCTCTTGGCTGTTGGCATGTGCGATACTGGGTACCGCCTAAGATGCCGTGCTCGAGTTGATCGGGAGGGGGCAAGGGGATCCGGTCTGGGGAGATGGAGAAAAGAATAAGTAGCAACGAGGTCATCTTGTTTGTATGTTGTTAGTTTGCGGGGACAGCCGTGAATTTGCGCTGCAAGCTTGGGAGAGATGGAGGGAGGGAGGGAAGGGAGGTGGGAGAGGAAGGAGGGAGGGAGGGAGGGACGTGGGCTGCAAGTGACTCGTAAGGGAATTATTGGAATGACACAACATCGGAATGAGAGGACTCTGCACACCGGAAATTGCACATGTGTTTCGGCTCGGGCTCAGTGATTTTCACTACGATGCCATTATTTTACACCCTCTCATTGACGTATTTTTTCAATTAGGCAGGAGGAAGTGTGGGACAGCATCATTTTGGCAACCATAAGCTACTGCGTGCCTACCCCGCGTATATCCGCCACCGTTCCCTTGAGGCCCGAATTGGAATGTCCTCAGGTACCTTGTTGGATCCCCTGGAGCCTCAGTCGTGAATCATATGAGGGGCCTGTACCCAGAATCCCACCAACCATTCAGGGCGTATGTGGTCTAGGGAGCTTCTTCTTCCAACCCCCTTCTTCCGCTTCGGGGAGGGGTTCACCCCTCCCCCTACCCTGTCCCCTGGACCTGGACGGGAGCGCACATGTCGATTGTCTATTCACGACCGGCTTGTGATTTTTGGTCCAGGTGGGACTCCGCCACTGGAAACGCGACAGATCACTGAATGGTGCCTCAGGGTGTGGCGCGGAAAACCCTGGGGAGCGAACTCCAAGACGGAAAATAACACAATCCGATCTAACGTTTTTTGCATTCCGTACATCATCCCTTCGCAACTCGGACAATGACGTCCGCAAGAAATCTGAGTCATCCTAGTTCCAACGGGATTCTCTCACCTGGCCTTGGTGGATGGGCTCGAGGCATCAAGAGAAGGGCAATCCACGTCGCAAGAAAACAAACACATCCCCTACGCGCCCGCTGGATCCTCCTTCTCGAGGCAATCCGCCCAAGACATGCCTGCGGGCTTCGCGGAAGACAGACAAGAAGTGGGAGGATGACGTACGATGCAGCAAGGGACGCGTACCTCCTGAAACACTTGCAGTGGCTAGCACATGTCGCAACCAATGCTCGAACTTGTCAATTATAGTCACGATGTGCGTGTGTGTGTGTGTGTGTGTGTGTGTGTGTGCGATTTACCCCGCCGCGCCGCTGCGCGCGTGGACACGACTCCACCAAGTGTGTGCGTATGCGCGTGTGTGTGCGCCCATCCACCAGCGCAGTCACTCTGCCTAACCGCCGACGCAAAAGTGTGTGCGCGCTGCGTCCTGTAGGTTGTGTCCATCGCATCTCGCAGCACTTCTTCGCCCTGTCCCCGCATCACACCGGACTTCATCGCATCAAGAGCACACCAGACCACAGACTGCCCTGCGCAGCACTAGAAGTACACGCCATGTTGCAACACTCCATTCGTCTCAGTCCTGCATCTTCGCACCTTTCACTGCATCCTGGTACACCACACCAGACTGCGCTCCATCGAATTCAATCACACCCTCTTTGGAGCATCGCCACTACAACCCGAAGTGTAAGAGCACCCACCCCTCACATGAACACGGAGGCGACTGCAGACGCTCGCTTAATACTAGCAATGGTGCAAATCTTGTTCTTTCCCTTACCATCATTCGGCAGAAACTGTTACCACCAACGAGCGATTTCTGTCCCGCCTGACTTGGATAGTGCGGATGCGGGCCGCATGAAACCCTAGCAGGAAACCCAACCCTGAAACTCAGCGCGCGAAGTTCAACCAGGGGAAAGATCTCAGAACATCCTCAACGCGGTGATTCCACAACGCCCGCGGGAATCCACCGCGCAGCGCGAAGAGCAAAGACACCCGAAACAACCTGAGGAGAGGCATCTGATTTCTTGATGCGCGCCTCCACTGTATCGTGCTTTCCGTGCGGTCGTGTATCACAGTGCTGAAACGTGTGCATGACTGACTCGGCCTCGCGCAGGCCCTGGCATGGGCGCGAGACCATCCCAGACAAGCGCAGGAAACAAAATAAGTTACTGGATCAGCACGGTGCGCCTCCATCCTCGGTGGTTGGTTGATCAGGTTCTAGCAGCTCGCTGGGCTCTGCGGGGACGCCATGGGCATCCGAAAGACGGATTGAGGAAGAACAGTGAGACATAGTCAAAAAATACTCAAACATAGTCCTAAATTGTCGAACATCGTACCCAGACCATTTTTTGACTATTCCAGAATATTCCGCCTGTCGAGGGACAGGCCCGACTCAACAATAGGGCTGCATGATGCTGCGACGGCGCTTGGACTTATCCTTCTGAGCGTATGTACGTGTGGTGGGGGGCACACTCACGTCTGGACTCCTGGAGCCCTGCGCCGACATGGCCCAAGACTTCGCGATCGCCACCTTGCAGCTCATGGCGTCCTCTCACCCCTCCGTGCGAAGCAGCCTAGCACCCCTACGTACGCCAAACCGACGGACGCCGCCGTCTTCAAAGGCTGGTTCAGGACAGCCGTCTCCTTCTCTGGCCAGGCAGCTCGCGTTCATATATGCCGAAGTGGACGCCTGCGTCGCGCGCCAATGCCGACGCTGACCCCCAAAATCGCTTACCGGAGCAACCGCCGCTTACCGCGATGCAAGCGACGCTCTGAGAAGCCGCAGGCGTCGGGCTCGATGCTGCACGCAGAGCAATCGACGCCGAGGTCGATGCAGGAGGCGCTCGCTGCGTATCAGTGGATGCCGGCTTCCGGCTTCGATGCATGGCTGGTCCTCGATGAAACTGGCGATGCCTGTCCAAATGTAACCCGTGCCATCAATGGAACAAATTTCCTCCTCATCAAGTCCTCCGTGGAACCGTTAACCCAGATGTCAATGCCGTAATAGGATGCGTCCAATCTGGATGCCAAGACTGAAGTGACCCAAGCGCTCCGTCAAGCAGTCGATCCCGATCTCCGTCCTGTCCTGCACATGATCACGTCACAGCAGGTCGGATTGATCATAACGCATCGCATCGGACCACGTCAATGCACATCACGCCGCTACACCATTAAGCACTGCCCTATGCTCTGTGGCACTGTACTTATAGCGTCACAGATCCAGCGAGCTCAGAGGCTCCTCTTCGTGATGCTACTACTGCTACCGCTACAACTCATCCTTACCTGCGCCTCATCCCCATCCGCCTCCTCCCCTTCTTCTTCCTCGTCATTCTCCTCCTACGTCTCATCCTTCTCCTCCTCCCTCTCCTACTCCTCGTCCTGATGATATTCCCCCTGCTGCACCTCCTCCGTCTGCACTTCCTCCGCCTGCTCCTGCTGCTCCTCCACATCCTCCGTCTCCTAATTCTACGTCTTCTACTCACTACGACGCCTTCTTTCCCCGTCATCCTCATCAGCCCCTTCTCCGCCACCTTCTCCTGCGCCTCCTCCTTCTTTTTCTCCCTTTCCTGCTCCTCATCCTCTGGCCCCTCGTCCTGCTCTTCCTCATCTTCCTCCACCCTCCTCCTCCTGCCCTGGTCCTCCTGCTCCATCTCCTCTTCATGCTCCTCCTCCTCCTCTTCCTCCTCCTCCTCCTCCCCATCTCCCTCCCCTCCCCCTCTCGTTCGCCTCTCTTCCGCTGCCCCTTGCTCCTGCCCCTGCCCCTGCCCCCCCCCGGCTCGTTGAAGGCTGGCGCCCACGGGAAGCCGATTGGGACAGGACTATACCATCATACAGGAGCTCCCGCCGGGCTCTTGGTGGGCAGAACGGGTCCCGAGTCTCTCTGGGGTAACGGAGACGAAAGAATGGGGATGTACAGTCAACCCGTATAGTAAGGATGCGCGATAAGGATGCCATGGCCTTGCACGCCCATTTCGAGGCTTTTCGGGCGGGGCACGGCCAACTAAAGTGGCCAACGAGGAGGATTGAGGAGGGAAGGATGCAAGGCTGCCCTTGGGAAAATTGCCCATGGTTGCCCATCCTTACTATGCAGGTGGACTGTACCGTCTGCTCCCCCTTCGCCTCCCCCGCCAACCATGGCGGCATGGGGGTGGCGCCGCCGCTGTCCCCTCTGTAAATCCCCTCCCTACGTTTGGGTCGGGCATTTACTCCTACAGGCGGATTTTGGTAGACAAGTGAAGAATAGCCAAAACATCCTCGAGCATAGCCTAAAAATACTCAAAAATCGTTCCCAGACTGCTTTTTGACTATCCACTAGTATTAGGGACAGGCCCGACTTGACCCTGGGTGCCCTCGCGGCAATCGTCTTTAGAATCCTTCGGGCTGTCCCGCAACCGTCGAAGGCGTCAGACAACCGCCGGGAGCCTCCTGCTCCTTCTCGCCCCCCGCCCCAGACGCGCCACGCCGCGATTCTTGCCGTGACGCTGGCCCCCAGGAGCTCTCGGCCGAATCCCAGGGGCCGCGCTTGCTCCCCGCCGCGGAGAACTTTTGACGACCCTTGTGCCCGAGAAGCGGGCATCTGGGGGCCGAGAGCGTGGGACAACCACGGGCCGCCATGACTCCTCCGTGGCGGTGCAAGTCGATCCACTTTCGCAAACTCGCGCCGATTTCTCTGGTCGTCGCTGGTTCCCCCCCCCCCGTCTTGCGGAGCGCGTGCGGGGAAGGGGGGGGGCTACGCCCGAGGCACCGCCAGGTCCTGCGGGGAGACATGTGCAGCGGCAGCGCGAGAACTCTGCGCGGGCCTCCGAACGTTTGTGCCGATGCAGCTTTCAAATCTTCTACGCCTCCCTGCCTCTTCGGCTGAAGGCAAGCGTGACCCTAGGCAAGAGTGACCTTTGGTGTGCGTCCTGCCGATCGTTGCACGCGATGCGACAGTAGCAGCCTGCGTGCCTGGATGCGACAGTAGCAGCCTGCGTGCCTGGGTTTGGCACCCAGTGCCACCAAAAGGCCGCGCACCAAAGGCCACTCTGGCGAATGGCCACTCGGTTTGCGAACTATGCATCGGGTCTCCGGTGGCCGTTCAGGACGGTTCGGGCTCCTCCTGAACGCTCTCGGCGAGGCGCAGCTGCTGAAGCATCCCGAAGCAAGAAAAACTCCAGGATCCGACAAGCGTTGCTCCAGCGAAGAACCATTCTTACAGCCATCGTGCTACCCCGAGGGACGCCAAACAGGGAAGCAATGGGCTTTCCTGGCCCCGGCGAGCCTCGGCCTACAAATAGGCTCCCCGACCCAGATCTGAGGAGTGGCCCGAAAACCAGAGCCCCTCCCGAAGCCCAAAGCGGTCCTCACTTCAGCGCCCTGATTGTACATGAGACCGCGCACCAAAGGCCACTCTGGCGAAGGGTTATCCCTACGGTTGGGAGCTCTTGCTTAGCGTGTCGCCGCGGCCGCCCTAGCAACACGCTGTGCCCTGCGATAGCGCGTCTCTCCGCTCAGCGGGGCGGAGGCTGGGGAAAGCTCCGAGCGTTGACGATCGGGGGCCGCGATGTGGATAGCGTGCCGCGGAGAAGCCTGGTGGGCCAGAGCCGGCGAAAGGACACGCTGAGCCAAAATTCCCCGCAGTACGCGTACCCATCGGTCGGAATAAGTAGGTAGAAACATGAAGTAGGAATGCGTTGGGAGTGTATTGGGCGGCCGCCCGCCCCCTGAAGAGGATGGAAAAGGTGAAGCCACTCGATCATTGAAGTAGGAAGGCCCCTGAAGTAGATTGAAACCTGGAAATCCCAGACGCATACTTTCAACGACCGATGGGTAGCCGATCCTCGCCGATCACCTGGAGGCGGCGGGGGCAAGGTGCCCCTGGTGCCGAGCTCTGTCCGCAGCTCCTTCACGCGCATGGCCCGGCAGCGCTCCATGATCTGGGGGGCGCCGCGCCGAAGGATCGGGGACTCCCTGGCCTCGGCCATGACCTCCCTCCCTCGCTCTGTGCCTCTGTGCCTCTCTCTCTGTCTCTCTCTCCCTCTCCCTCGCTCCTCGTCCCCTCCTCCCTGCCTCCTCACTCCTGCTCCCTCACTCCTTCTCAACTGCTCTCCTCTCTTCCTCCTCCTCCTCCTCCTCCTCCTCCTCCTCCTCCTCCCCCTGCTCCCCCTCTATCCTCCTTGATTCTCCTTCTCCTCCTCCTCCTCCTCCTCCTCCTCCTGCCATTCACTCCCTCCTTACCCTCCTCTCCCAAGAGAAGGGCGAGGAAGCGTGGAGGAGGAAAATGAGGAGAAGGAGGACAGAGGAGAATTAGGAGGTGGGAGGGGAGGTGGAGATTCACGAATAACGGAGATAGGAAGGGTGAGAGAGACCCAAAACGGCCGCAGGAGGCCCTTCGACGGCCTAAAACGGCTCCAGGACGGCCTCACGACGGCCCCATGACACCCCCTATACCGCCAAGAGGGCCCCTTGAGCCAGGCCCCAAGACGGCCCAAATGAGCTCCATGACAGCTCCTCAAAAAGTGAAGACGAAAGGTGTCATACGTGACGGCCGTCCTCCTCCTCATCATCTCCATCATCCCCCAAATCCTCATAACGGCTATCTCCAGCCGTGCCCCTCGAACAGTCGCCACCCAGAATGCTGGGCTGGCACGATGGCGGGATCTGCAACAGGCAACTGGGTACATTCAATCGTGCGCTCACCTGCCACAAATGGCTGCTGCCTTCGTGAGACCAACCGCCAGCTCACCCCGCCCGACGCCTCGAGCTGTGCAGGTGCAGATCTGGCTGCGCTGCCACTCACACGTCTGCCGCCGCGCTCCACGGTTCATCCGACCTGCGTGCCCCGAGGCGCCGCTTTGCTGGGTCGCCTCTTGGAGGACACGCTGAGAGCTGCGCGGTTCGCGGTGGCCGCAGAGCCCATGGGATCGTGCGACGTGTGACACAGGGAGGAGCTGACAAGCCCACAACTGGCTCCTGAGACGGCAGGTCGAGCGAGCACTTCCGCGCTGCCCTGCCGACGCGCCCCTGAAGAGCTACACCACCCGCAGCACGGCGGCCGACAGGCCTGCCAGAATGATGTTGTAGCAGAAGTTGGCTCGTGCACGCCGCCAGCCACGCGGGCAAGATAGAGGCGAGGCCACGTCCTCGGAGAAGTCCCCGTATGCCGTCAGCGTGCCGCAGAAAGAGCCACGGAACTTGTCGCCCAGGCCGAGGAGGCGGCCGCCCAAGGACGGCGCGGCCACGACCCGGACGCAGAGGCCGAACGCGTTTCCTGAGACCGTCGCCCAATTCACCTCGGCGGAGTCCGCCGCGGATCCGAGCTCCTCCTCCAGCAGCATGGCGGCCAGGTCGCCCACGAGGACCGCGAGCCCAACCAAGCACAGCCCCACAGCCAAGGCCACCGCACTCTCGGCGCCGCCGCTGCCCAGGGCACCCGTCTCCGCGCACAGCGTCAGGGCGACGAACGCGACGAGCGAGAGCTGGACCTTGGAGCAAGTGTGGCGGATCTCCTGCTCGGTGGCGCGCCCTCCTTCCCTGTGGACGCGCTCCGCCAAGCCGACGCTCCGGCAAACCCGCAGGGACGCCAGGTACAGCGCCGGCCCGCCGACGGCGCCACAGAAGAACGTCGCCAGGAGCGGAACGGTGCCCCGGGCGGCGGCCAGCTGCTCCGCGAGGCCGCAGAAGCTGGTGAGGCAGGCGACGAAGCCGCCCTTGAAGGCCGCCGCCACGCGCACCGCGCTGGGCGTGGCGGGCGACGGCCGCCGCACGCGGCCCAGGCCGCGGAGGCCGCCCAGGCGCACGGCCGTCCGCAGCACGGCCCAGCGGGCTCTGGCGGGCGCCTTCCCCCCAGGCTTGCGCGGAGAGCCCTCGGGCCCGCCGCCGCCAGAGGCGTTGGCATCGCAAGATGCGCCCTGGCCTCCTGCGCCTCTCGCCCTCTCGCTGGCCGGCTCCTCCGCCTCCAGCAGCGCCGCGGAGGCGCCCGCGAGTACGGCCCCGGTGGCGTTCAGCAGCAGGCCCGCGGCGTCCACCCCGGCGAGGGCGGCTGGTCCAGGCGGCAGCAGCGCCGCCGCCCGCGGCGTCCAGGAGTGGTTCAGCGCGTCGGCCGCGAAGCCCCAGAGCAGCACGTGCAGCATGGCCTCGGGATCCTTGCGCAGCCTGGCGGCGTAGCGCTCGGCCACGCCGACGTCCAGCAGCCGCCACGGCAAGGCCACCGCGAGGCTCCACGGGCCCCAGCCCTCCGAGGCGCCCTGCTGCGGGCTGGGAAGGAGGCCCATCGGCGCGGGCTCGGAAAGAGCTGTGTACAAGCCCCCCCCCCCCTAACGTGGCCAATCCCTAACCTGAACTGACCCAGGCCCTGTCGACACTGCGCCCAAGCTAACCTGACCCATTCAAAGTAAAGTGACCAACGGCTCGGCGACACCAGAGAGTGTCACGCGCGCGCTGTAGCAAATGATGCACCACAATGGGGCGACACAACAACATGCAGTGCAAACATGCCAACTATCACTAGTCCGCCTTCGTCTCCCATGACGAATATGGGCGGCGCTGAAGCGACAGCAATTTTCGCAATCATGGATGCGGCTGGCACTGAGGCAAGAGCAGCTTTCTCACTCATGGATGTGGCCAGCGCTGGGGCGAGAGCAAGTTTCGCAATCGTGGATGTGGCTGGCGCTGAGGCGAGAGCAAACGTGGATGTGGCTGGTGCCGAGGCGATCGCAATCATGGATTTGGCCAGCGCTGAGGGGAGAGCAACTTTCGCAATCGTGGGTGTGGCCGGCGCTGAAGCGAAATCAATTTTCGCAATCGTGGATGTTGCCGGCGCCAGGGCGAGAGCGGCCGTCGTAGTAGTGGATGTGGCTGGCGCTGAGGCGAGACTGAAATTCGCAATAACGGATGTGGCCGGCACTGAGGCGAGAGCAACGTTCGCAATCATTGATGTGGCCGGCGCTGATGCGAAAGCAAAATTCGCAATCATGGATTTGACCTGAGCTGCGGCGGAAGCAACGGTTGCAATCATGGATGTGGCAGGGGTTAAGGCAACACGCACATTCGATATAGTGGATGTGGCCAGTGGTTAGGCGATATCATACGTCGTCATCGTGGGCGAGGTGTCCCACTGCACACGCGTACTGGCTCTAGCGCAACCAGTCGCACCACTGAGACGAGCAGTACCAGAAGTAGCAGCAGCACCGCGCGCAGCAGTAGCAACGCCTCATAAGCGACACCAGCAACACACCTTTGACCAGCGCGGCAGCAAACAACAACACCACCACCACCACCACCACGCGCACCAGCACCAGCGACACTAGCAGCACCAGTGTGATCACGACGGGGACCAGCAGCACCACACGACGTAGCACAAGCGCCACCAGCAGCAACACTGCGACAACAATGTCAGCAAGCAGCCAACACCAGCGCCACCAGTAGCAACACTGTGACGAGCGCAACGGGGAGCAACAGCGCCACACGAAGCAACACAAACGCAACCATTAGTACCAGTGTGACCAGCACGACGGGAAGCAGCAGCACTACACTCACCAGCACACGCGCAAGGAGCAGCACCATTGTGACGCGCACGACAGGATCTAGCAGCACGACACGCACCAACACTAGCACCACCAACAGCACCACTGTAATCAGCACGACGACACGCAGCAACACCACGCGCAACAGCACAAACGCCACCAGCAGTTCCACTATAACGAGCACGACGGGAACCGACAGCGTCAGGCGATTCGCGCTGGACTGCGCGAGCGCCCCCACCCCCCCGCAGGCACACTGGCGGTGGGGAGGCGTTCCCATGCTTCAGCGCAACAGCGCAAAGCGTCACTGCCCAAATCGTTCGACTTTGCGCTGGGCACCGGGGCGCCTCAGAGCAGAAATGCGCAGTCCGTCCGCGCGAAGTTTAAGGTAGAAGCCGGTGCGAGCCCCACCCCAGGAGCAACTGCTGCTCAACCCAAGCCCGAACGGCGGTCGCTCCCAGGGAACGGCCTGCGCCAGCCAGGGCCTACCACAGCAGCGCTGCCCAGGAGCGCCAGGGCGAACTCGAGGACGGGGTAGTGCCTCGTCTTGGGTCTGCCGTCAGCGCCCGCCGCCTGCCGCCGCCCAGCCCGGACAGCAGCTCCAGCGCCTAGCACCGGCGACCTGTCCGGCCAGCAGCAGCACCACGCGAAACAGTACCAGCGCCACCAGCAATTCCACTAGAACGAACACGACGGGAATCCCATACTCCAGCGCAAAGCGTCGCGACCCAGATCGTTCGATTTTCCGCTGGGCACCGAAGGGCGCCCCAAAGCAGAGCCCACAACCTGTCCCACAGGAGCCGGCCGCTCCCCCCTCGCATCGCAGCCCCTGCGCCCCGGCGGAGATGCGCACGACGACCCGCAACCCGTCGGTCGCGCGCAGCAGCAACATGAGTGAAACGAGCACTTCCACTGTGACCAGCCCGACAGGAACCAGCATCACCAGCAGCAGCGGCAGCACAAACGCCACCAGCAGCACAACTGTGAGTAGCAACACAAAGGCGGCAGCACCAGTGCCACGTGCAGTACCACTCCGCCAAGGCCTGTCGGAAGCAGCAACACCACGCGCAGCACCATCAACGCCGCCAGAAGCAGGAGCGCGAGCAACACAAGTGCCACCAGTAGTGCCTCTGTTGCAAGCGCGACAGCAAACAGCAGCGCCACGCGCAGCAGCACCAGCTCCACCAGCAGCACCGCTGTGGCGAGCACCACGCGAACCAGCAGCAGGACATGCAGAAGCACCAGAACAAGCAGCAGCACCACATTGACCAGCATAGTGGGATCAGTAGTACGACGCGCACGAGCTCGAGTGCAACCAGCAGAACCACCGCGACAAGCACTACAGCAGCATCGGCGCCACCGCTAGCAGCAGTGCGAGCAGCAGTGGCAAAAGCAACGCACAGCAGTACTAGCGACACGGGCAACTCCAGTATGACGACTGCGACGAGCAGCAGCAACACCACACGAAGCAGCATCACTGCCGCCAGCACCACCACTGTAACGAGCGCGACAGCGAGCAGCGGCGCCAAGCGCAGAGGCACGAACGCTAGCAGCGGCACCGCTGCGACGAGCACGAAGGGAAGCAGCAGCACTACGCGAGGCAACACCAGCACCACCAGCAGTTCCACCAGAACGAGCACGACGGGAACCAGCAGCACCCGGCGATTCGCGCTGAAATGCGCGAGCCCCCCCCACCCCCGTGACGAGCACGACGGGGAACAACAAGGCCACACGAAGCAACACAAACGCAACCATTAGTACCAGCGCGACGGGAAGCAACAGCTCTAACGCACCAGCACACGCCCAAGGAGCAGCACCGTTGTGACGCGCACGACAGGATCTAGCAGCACGACACGCACCAACACTAGCACCACTGTAATCAGCACGACGACACGCAGCAACACCACGCGCAGCAGCACACACGCCACCAGAAGTACCACCAGAACGAGCACGACGGGAACCAGCAACACCAGGCGCGCTGGCCTGCGCGAGCACCCCCCACCCCTCCGCCGGCGAGGCGGGCGGGGGGGGGGGAAGCGCTCCTGTGCTCCAGCGCAAAGCGTCACGGCCTGGATCGTTTGATTTTGCGCTGTACAATGGGGAACGCCCCAAAGCAAAGATGCGCAGTCCGTCCGCGCGAAGCTTGGCTGGGAGTTGCGGGCCCCACCACAGGAGCAACTGCTGCTGGGCACAAGGCCGAACGGTGGTCGCTCCTGGGAGGAAGGGTTGCGCCAGCACGGGCCGAGAGTAGCAGCGCTACCCAGGACGGCCACGGCGAGCGCGAAAACGGAGTAATGATTCGTCGTGGGCCCGCCGTCAGCGCCCAGCACTGGCGCCCTGCCCAGCCAGCAATGGCGCCTAACCTGGCCAGCAGCGGCCCCTGGGCAGCGCCCTCCTACCGCCGTCGTCCAGGGTGTCCAACGGCTGCCGCGCTGCCGGCGTCGCCATTGCCCGCTGCGGCGGCTGCGGGCCGCCACGCGTCGGGCGTGCACCAATTCCACTGTGACCAGCGCAACAGGAAACATCGACACCACTCGCAGCACCACCAGCGCCACCAGCAGCGCCTCTGACAATAGCACGACAAAAACTAGCACCGTTACGCAGCAGTATCGACGCCACCAGCAGCACCAGTGCGACCACCTCGACAAGAACCAGCAGTACCACCAGCAACAGCGCGAGCACCACCAGCAGCATTGCAATAACGCGATCAACAATAGCGCCGCTGGTAGCATCTCTGTGACCATAACGAACGACTGCAAGCAACATCACCACTCGCAGCAACACCAACGCCACAACATGTAGCATTGTGACGAGCACGACGGGAAGCAGCAACGCCACGCGCAGAACCATTAACGTCCCTAGCACCACCAGCGCGACCATCGCGACAGGAAGCAACAGCACCACGCGCCCGAGCGCAACAAGCAGCACCAGTGTGAGCAGCACGACGGTAACCAGCAGCACAAGCGTAACAAGCAGTACGACTGTGACCAGCACGACGGGAACTGCAGCACGAATGCCACAAGCAACACCAATGTGACCAGCAGGACGGGAACCAGCAGCACAACGCGCAGTACTACCAACGCCACCAGCAGCACCACTGTGACCAGCATGGAGGGAAACAGCATAACTACGTGCACCAGCACAAGCGCAACGAACAATACCGATGTGACGATCATCGCCAGAGGTAGCAGCCTTCCGCAAAGCAGCAGCACCAGCGCCTCCAGCAGCACTTGTGTGTGACCAGCAAGAAGGGAAGACGCAGGACAACGAGTAGCACTACCAGCGCCATTAGCAGCACCACTGCGACCAGCCCGACGGGTATCAACAACACTACGCGCACCAGCACATGTACAACGAGGAGCACCACTGTGAGGAACATCGCTGGAAGCAACACCACTTTAACCAGCACGACGGAAAGCAACAACACCATGTGTAGCACTACTAGCGGCACCATCAGCACCAATATGACCAGCACTGCGATCACCAAAAGCACAACGCGAAGAAACCCACGCGGCACCTTTGCCAAGAGAAAACTGGCCGCTGATGGGGCCGCGACCCAGAAGCTTGTGCAGCCCACAAGGTAATGAGCCTGCGTCTTCCCCTGCGGCAGGAATGGCATTAGCAATCACGATGTGGCGGGCGCCCCCGCAATGGTACAGTCCATAATCGAGGCGAGAAAGGCATTCGCAATCAAGCGTGCGGCCGGCGCCGAAGCGGCAGAGGTGACAGGAACATTCGAAGTCATCTGTTCGGCCAGCGCCAGGCGAGAGCAGCATTCCTAATCGAGAGCACAGCCCGCGCTGAGGCGAGAACAACACTGCAATCATGCGCGCGGCCTGCGCCTAAGACCTAGGCGAAAGCAGCATTCCGAGTCGAGAGTGCGGCCTGCGCTGAGGCGAGAACAATTGTCGCAATCATGCGTGCGGCCGGCGCCTAGGCGAAAGCAACATTTTCAATCATACATCCCCAGGACGAAAGTTTTCCTCCTGGGCCTGGAACGACGGTGTGAAGTCTTGAGCAGGCCCGTACGAGATAACCGCCGTCGGAACCCATGAAGTTCGCGCGGATCCTACTGTGGCTTTGGTGTTTGTTTCGATGGATCCGATTTCCGTCCGTACGGATCCGACTTCGGATTAGCTGGATCCGTGTCCGGTCTTATTTTTTACGGCGGATCCGATTTCTACCCTGTTTTACATTCATATTATTAAATTAAACCAGGGTGCCGGAAGAAATCGGATCCGCGGACCCCGCAAATCGCCCGTGTTAAGATTCTATGGGGGAGGGGTGTTCGGTAATCAACTTTCCACGATGGGCCCTGCGTCGTCTCGCGCACTCCCATCAGCTCCCCGCGCGAGCGGACCCCATTCAACATGAATACAGACATCCCTCCCCCCCCAGTTGCTGCAAACAGCTCGTCCGGTCGCCGTCCGTTCGGCGGCGCCGACGTTGTCTCGCGAACTCCTCATGGCCATTTTCACCTCAAGAGGAAAATCTTTCGTCCTGCGTAAGTATGTGGCCGGTGCCACAGCGAGAACGACATGCTCAATGCACGATGTCGCAAGCGCCTAGGCGACATCGACATTTTTCATCAGACATGTGACCAACGCCACAGCAAGAACGACATGCTCATTGAAATATGTGGCTGAAGCCTAGGCAATAGCAGCATTTTTCATCAGACATGTGACAGGCGCCACAGCGAGAACGACATGCTCAATGAAGGATGTCGCCAGCGCGATACAACAACATTTTCAATCAGACATGTGGCCTGCGCCGAGGCGAGAACGACATGCTCAATGAAGGATGTCGCCGCCGCCTGGGCGACAGCTACATTTTCAATTCGAGATCTGACCAGCGTCACGACTAGAACGACATTCTCAATGAAGGATGTCGCCCGCGTCTAGGCGTCAACAACATTTTCAATCAGACACTTGGCTGGAGCCAAGGCGAGAACGACATTCTCAATGAAGGACGTCGCCGGCGCCTAAGCGACAGCAGCACTTTCAATCAGAGGTGGCACAAGCACAAACGAGAACAATACGCTCAATGAAAGATGTCGCCAACGCCTAAACTACAACAACATTTTCAATCATATATGTGGCCCACGCACAAGCTGGAACATCATTCCGAGACAAGCGTGTCGCCAAAATGCAGGTGTCACGCCCATTCCGCGCGGGCCGGGCTCGGTGTCACCTAGGTCTGAGTTACGTCGGGTGGGTAGTCCACGTTAGGGGGGGTTGTACGGAGGGCCGCAGAAGCCCAAAACGGCTTGAACCAAACTGGCTACGGAAGTGACGTGGAGGGATGAGGACGAGGAGAAGAGCAGGAGGAGCTGGACGCGGAGAAGATGGAATCTGATGGTGATGCTGGTGGTGGTGGTGGTGATGATGATGGTGAACATGGGGATTCTGATTACATGATGTTGAGGGTGAGGAACAGGACTGGGAGAGGGGGAGCATGAGGAGCCATGATGAGCAGGACGTGGATGGGGTGAGGAGTAAGAGCAGGGAGCAAGCAAGCAAAGCTCGTGGAGTCCTGAACGTCATCGTAGGCCGTCCTACCCGAAAGGACTCTGAGTGGGCTGCGTTCAGTTCAGCCTGCTGTCGCACTGGCGCCCGCCGCGCGCTCCTCCAGTGGAGGCACGGGCCCGAGCGGCAACCCGAGGGGCACACATCCCCTATTGGGCGCCACCCGCAGGGCGTGAGCCCTGCGCGCCGCTGTCCTGATGCCAGGAAAACAGCGCCGGACACTTTCCGCGAAAACGGCCAAAAACACAAAAACGGCGTAAAGTGTCCGGCCGGCCCTGGCGGCGGTGCCCGAACGGCAGCCCGAGGGGCACACACCCCCTATTGGGCGCCACCCGCAGGGCGTGAGCCCTGTGCGCCGCTGTCCTGACAAGACGGGCGAGAGGGGCGAGAGGGAGGTCTCCGAGCGGGGGGAATAGAAGCGATGGGGATCGACGGCAGTGCGGGATGTGCGTACGTGGCCACTGTCGGCCGCGTAGCTCACTGCACCGTCTCCGCCGAGACAATCCCCCTGCGGACAAGATCCGCTAGGCGCTCACTGCTCCGCAAGTTGATGCGGTGGTTCAGCTCTTGAGGCCGTGCAACATGATGAGGAATGTGAAGAAGTGGGCGAGGAGCAGGTGGAGGAGGGGAACGAAGAGGACGAACGTGATGATGGTCATGACAAGCGAGGCGCGTGTGTCAGCACTCCAAGGAGGAGCCGCCAGGGAGCAGACGTTGATGTCTCAAGCAGGGCGCTGGCTTCAGCCCCCCCACGGGGGGATCCCCAAGGGGCAGAACACTCGCCCGCTCGCTGCCAGATAGTGACGGTGTCTGCAGCGAGGCGCTCGTTGTGGACTTCAGACTCCTGTCCATTCAGAGCCCCACGGCCACCCCGCTGTAGGGAGAAGGGCGGCCGCCAGGGAGGAGCAAGGGGGGCAATCAGGACGACGCCGGAGGAGGACGAGAGCGGAGGGGCTACGGCAAAGAAGGAGAGGAATGAGACGGGAGGAGGCCGACAGGAAGGGGGGCACTTGCCAGGGAGGATGAGGAAGGACGGAGGAGGCGGGAGGACGAGGATGAGGGAGGAAGATGCACGAGGAGGGAGACGGAGGGTTGCAAGGGAGGATGAGAGAGGAAGGAGGAGGAAGGGGGCGGACCCAGGAGGAGGGACAGCGAGGAAGGATGAAGGGCAGGGAGGGGGTACGACGAGGAGGAAGTGGAAGGAGAGGGGAGGGATCTGCCCACCGCCTGTTGTGACTTGATGTCGTCGTCGTCGCTATCTCAAATCGTAGCCGTAGCCGTCGCCGTCGTCGTCGTCGTCGTCGTCGTCGTCGTCTTCGTCGTCGTCGTCGTCGTCGTTGTGCCCGTCGTCTACTTGGCTTCGCTCTTACACCCAGACGCTCGCAGCCAAACACTCTTAGCGAGACGTGCCAGGAACATGGGATACACATATGGGGATCTCCGCGCTGAGTGATTACTCAGACGACGCCTCCGACTCACTCTTCACACCTCCCTCTTCCCCACTCCCCCCTTCCTCCCCCAGACTCACTCATACTCAGACTCACTCACACCCATACTCACTCACGCCCTCCTCGTCCTCACACAGATTCGCTCATACTCAGACTCGCTCGAACTCAGACTCACTCATACTCCGACTGACTTACACTCAGAGTCACTCGCACTCAAGCTCACTCATGCTCAGACTAACTCTCACTCAGACTCACTCGCACTCGGAGTCACCCACACTCAGACTCACTCAGAGCCAGCCTCGCTCGCATTAGGACTTGCGACGCACTCGCGCTCAGACTTTCAGATTGTGGGGACGTCTCGAGCGAGGCGCTGGTTTCAGCACCCCAAGGGGGAGCCGCCAGGGGTGGTTGCACGGCCCCGTTCGCGCCTAGATTTTTGGGGAATGTCTCACTTGGCTTGCCTGTTTGGTTGCCCAGACTCCCCCTGCTTTCAGAACAGACTGTGAGGTTGTCTCCACGAGGCGCTGGTTTCAGCATCTCAAACGAGGGGGGCCCTCCTCCTCCTCCTTCTCCTCCTCCTCCGAGGGGGGCGCCAGGGGTGGTTGCACGGCCCCCTTCGCGCTCCGAGTTTGTGGGCGTCTCGAGCGGTCTGTCCGTTTGGTTGACCATCTTCACCTGCTTTCAGATCGCATCGTGGGGACGTCTCGAGCGAGGCGCTGGTTTCAGCAAGCCTAGGAGGAGCCGCTGGGGGTGGTTGCACGGCCCCGGTCGCGCCCAGATTGCGGGAACGCCTCAAACGGTGTGCCTGTTTGGTTGTCAGGACACATCGGCTTTCAGAGCAGCTCGTCAGGCTGCCTCGGGCGAGGTGCCGGGCGGATGATGAGTAGGCGGAGGAGGAGGAATGAGGATGAGGATGAGGAGGAGGAGGAGGAGGAGGAGGAGGAGAAGGAGGAGGAGGAGGAGGTGGATGAGAATGAGGACAAAGATAAATCCAAGACGCATCTTTTCTCTATCATCCCCTCTTGTTAGTATGCTACAACAAACTATTTCCATTGCGGGAAATGGCCCAATGAAAGACAACCGTCTGAGAATCCAACAAGGTGAAAGACCCCCGAGAACCAACGAAAACGCCCGACAACCTCGAACCTCAACCCTTCCTCGACCGAACCGCGACCGTAGGCGGCTCCTGATCTCGGGACCTCACCAATGGGGTCCGAGTAGATGGGCCGGAAAATCGCGCCGCATCACCGATGCATCGCCGATCGTGCCAGACCACCATTCGTGGGACTTCAACGCAGCGAATCAACATTACGGTTGCGTCCTGACAGTCTGGAATCGTGCCAGAACGCACTTCCTGGAACTGTAACAATGAACCAACTTGACCATGGTGTCCTGGTGATCCGAAATTGTGCCAAAACGCCATTCCTTAGACTTCAACCATGCGATCCCTGAAACTTGCCGTGCACTTTCAAGGCGAATGCGCGCGGCGCTAAGGCGAGCGCCACGTTTTGCAAATAAGCCACTCTAAACCTTTGAATTCGCTGTAGACTTTGAAACGATTGTGCGCGGCTCTGAAGCGAGCGCCGCATTGTGAAAACCACCCACCCTCCATCTTTGAAATGGTTGTGAACTGTTAGAGGATCTGCGCGGCGCTAGCGCGAGACCCGCATCTTGAAAAACACCCGCTTTCCATCCTTGAAGCTGCTACAAACTTTTAACACGAACGTGCGCGGCGCTAACACAAGAGCCGCATTTTGAAAACTGCCCGCCCTCCATTCTTGAAGCGTCTGCAAGCTTTTAAAACGAATGTGCGTGGCGTTTTTCACGGCCCCAATTGCGCCCAGATTGTGGGGGATGTCTCAAGCGGTTTACCTGTTTGGTAGTTTGGTCTCCGGTGCTTCCAAAACAGATTGTGAGGATGTCTCGAGCGAGGCGCTGGTTTCAGTACCCCAAGGGGGAGCCACCAGGGGGTACTTCACAGGCCCGTTCGCGCCTTGAGTGTGGGGATGTCTCAGGCGGTTTGCCCCAGTTTGGTGGCTTGGTCTTCGGTGCTTTCAAAACAGATCGTGAGGATGTCTCGAGCGAGGCGCTGGCTTCAGCACCCCAGGCGGCCAGATCGTGGGGATGTATCCAGCGAGGCTTCGACTCATGTCCATTCAGAGCCCCGTGATCATTTCGATGTATGGAGAAGGACGGCCGCCAAGACGGAGGAGGGAGGACGGAGGAGGAGGGGGGAGAATGCAGGAAGAGGGAGAAGGGAGGAAGGAGGACGAGAAGGGAGGGGGCACGACGAGGAGAAAGAATGAGAGAGGGGGTGGCCTGGTCACCGCCTGTCCGTCTGTGAGTTGTCGTCGTCGCTGTCCCTCGTCGTAGCCGCCGCCAACGACGTCGTCGTCGTCGTCGTGGTCGTACTCGTCGTCCACTCGGACTCGCTTTCACGCTTCGACGCTCACGGCCAGATACTCACAGTGGGACGTGCCAGGAAATGAGATGCACATATGGGGATCCCCGCGTCGAATATCTTTTGTCCGTGACGCCGCCTCACGGATAAAGAAAGCAAGTATATGATAACTAGGCGCGGGCTTCCAAGTCCCAGTGTCACTGACGCCCAGACTTGGAGGCCTGCTTCTTGTTACCGCACTCATTACGCAAATAGTCATGGGACGTCGTCAGTACGTGTAGCTGCCACAGGCAGGCAAAAGGCAGGGCGTAGCTGCCACAACTAGGGTATAATTGCCTCAAGCAGGGCGCGCGTGCGACGCGCGCGATGAACAGAAACGGGCCTCCGAGGAGGCCTGGGTGCCCCAAGAGATCCAACTGAACATCAAAGAGGATCCAAAGCCGTCCACGGCGGTCCGAACCGACCGACACCGAATTTACCGCAAGCAGCCGAGAGCGACGCTATGACGCGGCAACGACGCAACAACCGACCGAACTGACTCATCCGTGGACACCCTTGGGCTCCTGGTCCACCCGCCGGCTGCGGAGAGAGCGGAGCGCGCGTCCTCCTCGGTGGGCGTCTCGCTCGCTCCGCCCGCCGCCTGGCGCATCGCGCGCGCGCGGCAGAACGCCCCTTCGCCACTCCTCCTCCCAGTTACCCCAACTTAGGCGAACAGTGGCCGCAGCTGAGTAGTCCAAAATCCACCAGCGTCATGCAATAACAGCGGCCGCAAGAGCACGCAGATGCGGTGCAAACTGTGATCGAGAGTGGAAAGCCCCCTTCCTCCTCTTCCTCCTCCTCCTCCTCCTCATCCACTGCATCCCCTCGCGCGGCGGACGCGGTTGGGCGGGAGCGGCATTGACCGCGCTCATGTCACGTGCCGGTCCTCCTCCCCATTCTCTCCCTTCCCCGCCCACCCTCCCCTCCTCCTTCCTCTCCCCTGGGACCTTTTCAGAGCAGGTGTTGGCTGTCATAGCTTCCCGCATACCCCAGGCGCCCTGGCCTGTCCCTGGTTCCCTGCCCAGGCAACTTTCCTGTGGATGCTGTCATGCTCGGCTCAAGGCTTCACAATTTTTATCACCATCGGTTCAGTGTCCTGGAATGATGCCCTTCCGACAGGGCACAACGTCCGAGCTCCTACCACTGTCCCACCACCCCTCCCCCTCTCCTCTGCAACCCACACCCCCTTCCTGCCCCGCGTCTTGCGGGCAGAATGGTCAAGCCGACGCAGTTGCCCGCCAAGCCTCCACCCGCGGTCGCGAACCGCCAGAGGGCCGTCCCGCCCCGAGTGGCCCGAAGCGCACGGCTGCAGGGCGGAAATCTTCTGTCCCCTCGTGTTGGTGGTGGTGGTGGTCGTCGTCGTCGTCGGCGTCGTCGGCGTAGGCGTCGGCGTCGCCGTCATCGGTATAGTCGTCGTCGTCGTCGTCGTCGTCGTCGTCGTCGTCGTCGTCGTCGTGGTCGTCGTGGTCGTCGTGGTCGTAGGGCCGATTCCGCGGTGCCCGAACCTCGCTGGCGGGCTGCTGCTCGGGCGCGGGCTCCGCGGCGGCCGCGGCAGCCGCCGCCGCTGGCGCGCTGGGGCCGGGCCGAGCCTGGCGGTGCGGCGTCGGCGGTCGATGGGGGCGGCCGGCGGCCGTGGCCCTGCCTCGACCTCGTGCTCCTCCTCCTCCTCCTCCCCCTCCTCCTCCTCCCTCCTCCTCCTCCTCCTCCTCCTCCTCCTCCTCCTCCTCCTCCTCCTCCTCTTTCCTCTTCCTCCTCCTCCTCCTCGACCTCTTCCTCCTCCTTCTCCTCCTCCGCCTCGTCGTCGTCCCCCTCCTCCTCCTGTTTCTCCTCCTGCTCCTTCTCCCACTGTTGCGCACCCAGGAAGGGGATGTAAGGTGTGAGG
Organism: Prorocentrum cordatum; assembly: GCA_963575745.1. NCBI lineage: Eukaryota > Dinophyceae > Prorocentrales > Prorocentraceae > Prorocentrum > Prorocentrum cordatum. The sequence goes on along the minus strand of CAUYUJ010016560.1, from coordinate 266,212 downwards.
CAGATGCGCAGCATTTGGCCAGCGGTCACTGGACAGCGACGTGACAGCCCTGGATGGGGGAGAGAGGAAGAGGCCAAGCGTTCCTTCATCCTCGGCTTGGCAACTCTAAATGAGGGCAGCTGGTTGGTTATGTTGGAGCCGTGGGCACCCGAATCGTGTTGGCGCTGCGGTGGTTGGCCGATGTGGCCGGCCGATATTCCCTTTTTTATATTTTTTTTTGCAATCCGGGCGGAACGCGAAAAGGGTCCCCCCCCCCCAAAACCGGACTCCCGAGATCTGGGGCTTTGGGACCCTCTGGACGGGCCTCGAAGCGGCCCCCCGGGCCTCGCAGGGCCCTTTGCCAAGCCTTCCCAGCACACCTAAGGCGGTCAGGGGGGTCATCGGAGACGTCACAGAGACCCCCAAGACAGCACAAGAACGCTCCAAGAGTGACCGACGTGACCTCCAGATGGCCCAAGAGGCCTCCAGGACGGTCCCAAAGAGGCCTCCAAGAGCACTCCCAAGAGGGCCACAAGAGGCAACAATCATTTTTTTTTGTTGGTTTTTGGTGAATTAGGGGGTTCTCCTCTTGTCGGCTTCCCGACGCTCCAAGACGGCGGTCTTTTGGGCGTCCGAAGCCGCCTGGGAAATTCTAAAATCGCCCCACAACAATCCGAAAGGGCTTCCGGGCAATCCAAGAGAGCCCCAAAACGGCACAACACGGGTCCAAGATGGCCCTCAGAGAGCCCCATGGCGGCCCAAGATGGCCCCCAAACATCCTCCGAAGCATTCCAAATCGTGACCCGGTCGTTCAGGGAGACCGCGGTTGGAGGCAGGGTGGCCCGAGGAACCCCCCAGAGGCCCCCAGAATACGCCCAGGAGGCCTCCAGAAGGCCTTAAGAAAGCCTGAAACAACTTTTGTGAGGCCCCCAGAGGCTCTCCAAGGAGGAGCCTCTGCAAAAAAGAGCTGCGGAGGATGGGGAGAATGCGCAAGGTATGGCGAACATGAAGAAAGAGAAACATGGAGGACAAATAACGAATAACATTATCATAGCGGCGATGCCGGAAAAGGCAACAAGGAGTTATCGCTAAGTTGTCGGCTTGACCTTTCTGCTATTCCGCCTGCACACCAAACTTCAAAGACCAAGGTGCATGGCGCGAAGCGCCAATGCAGTCTTGTACATACAGATAGCTAGATGCACACACAAATACATAGATACACCCATTGAGCAACGACGCCGTGGCTCTGAGGTATCCCACGAGTTGGCGACAACGTGAACATGGCGCGGCTGCGACTGGGCCGTGAAACACGCGTTCACCGAGTATATGGGATGGAGCTACAATGTCACCATCAAGTGACAGCGCAACATCATTTTTGGAGGGAGAAGATGGGAGCGGACAGCATGCCACCACAGCTGGCGCCAAAAAAGTGGATGCTGCCACGCGCCGAAAGCTGGGGTATAAGTCATCGGCATGAGGCTGGCGATGGGGCGGCAGGAGCGAGAAAACGGCTGCGTTTGAAAATCGTTCTCTCCCTTACCAAGCGTGTGGGGCAGATCCGGCCAGCGCTTAGGATGTTGCGCTGAGACGGCGAACGTCGAGAACGAGCCGACTGATGGCTGCAAGAAGCCCGAAAGAGAAACCCGGCGGCGCAGGATACGAACTAGCCCCAAAACGTATCATCCCCTGGCCTGCCAAACTGATGTGCGACAATCCCGCATTGATCGGTTTGACGGCCAAGCAATACATTCACCACGGCAGGAGCAAGAGGAGGAGGGAGGAAGAAACAAGAGGGACGAAACAAACACTATAGACCGAGAGTGCGCAGACCAGCCGGGGCATAGCCTAGGGTACGCGCACAAATTTCCCACGTGAGCGGAAGTCCCTTAATGGACAACGAAGCAATTATGATGTGGCTGCAAGAAACTCGTATGGTCGCGACTACTTCCCGGCAACGTATAGTCGCCCCCTTTACAAGTACACAAAATGACCGCGTGGCCGCGCTTCCCCACCTATGACTCCCCACACTGGTCGGCTAAATTCCGATATGCCCGTCGACACAACATTACGCGCACCGTGCCCGAAGCCTACCGTCGGAACCATCGCGGCGTCCGACATCGCCCGCCGCCGCGCTGTGCCGCGGGGTCGAATCGCTGAAGTCGTGGATGGGGTCTTTCAACTTTTTAAGCTACATCGGCCCCAATTGCGCCCTGACCTTTCTGTGAACATGCTTTGCGCAAGCGTCCGTCTGAGGCCAGCTTTGCTCGACCGTCACTGGGTTGCAGCCTGGGCGGCGACGTCGTGGCTCTTTCTGGTTGCTGCCGCAACGGATTTGCGTCCGTTCCTCAACGTTGGTTCAAACGGTCCAAAACAATGTGCTCTTGATCTGCCCTGAAGCAGGGCATCCAGCCAAGGGTCCACATACCAGACATATTCAGATAACTATGCAGGAACGACGAAATCAAATTACGAAAATCAAACCCGCCGACCCTTTGGCGTGTATGAGACGCTGTCTTCGTCTTCGTCGTCGTCGCCGTCGTCGCCAGTCCCAAGGAAATTTAGAAACGAACAGAGGCAAGAAACGTCGTAGTTAAGTCGATCCCCTCCCCTTTTCCCCTCCTTGAACGGGGGGGTCCCTGGTCAGATTGCCGCCCCCCCCCATGGTCCTGGCAGCCCTCTGGGTTCTGGGTTCAGCCTAAGGCCGCGCGCGGCCAGCCGGGAAAACACAGTTAAAAGTTGGTCGGCGCAAGGCCATGCATCTCGTTACGTAATGATTGTGTGAGAGAAGCATTCAATACAAAATTGCAATGCCAGCGCCTCAGCGTCAAAAGACGACGATGCAGCAACCTCGTCCAAATGCACGCCGGACGTTGTGATTATCTGAGTCGTGTCGTCTGGCCACAGCGCCTCCGCGATCCACGCCGCTGCCGTGGACCCTGGCCCTCTGCGACCGCCATCACAATGCGCTACTAAGACTGCCTCGTTCAATTTGCGGCCGGGTGGCAGCTGGTACTCTTCGTGCCACGAGCTCCCGGCGTCCAGTGTGACGTTGGCGATGTGGTCTGCCTTCGCGTTGTGGTTGCGGTTTTTCCATACTACGGGGTCCTGTTGATCCTGATGAGGTAACCACCCCGCATCAAACAGGCGTGCAATATAGTCACAAATCGTACGGAATATCGCTGCGTTGCCAGAGCCCTCAGGGGAATTTCTGCCCACCACCACGTCCACTAATGGCTGGCAGTCGCAGGCGATGACGAACCTCTTGTCCCTGGTGTCCCAATGGAAGATGTCCTCGTCGATGCTGTTCAGCTCATGATGGATGGGTAAATCCTCTCGCACGTACTTCTGCAACCGGGCTCGTTTACAGGGGGCTTCGCAAGCCTCTTCCGGAAGAGACTCCAGCGGTGGGGCAAGTACTGGCAGGTCCAATTTTTGGCAAACGAAATTGCAAAAGCCATCAAAAAGGCGCATCCACTCCTTTGAGGACGAGCGTTCGTTTCGTTTGGTACGCCACCAGACACCGCAGTACTCGCATAACACGTCCTCCCAGTGGGAGAAGTTGCACCCAGAAGAATGCAGAATGTTCAGGCGCCGTCTCTTGCGGTACCCCCGAAAATGTTTGTAATACTCCCACCAATCACGAGACCGGGACTCCCTGCTCTTGGCCAAGAAATTGTGCTCACTATGTCTAGGTAGCGTCTTTTCCCTCCAGGCATGTTGGAATACCGAGCGGAGCACCCGGATGTAGAGAGGCTTCAAGTTGTGCGTGTGCATCCATCTCTTGATCAGACCTGCCGTGCGGACGTTGGCAGCCATTGCTCCCTCGCCGGGCTTTCGACGCAGGCGGAGAGCTTTGCGGAGAAATTGCCATTCCCACGTTTTCAACCTCTGCAGAAGCTGCTGGCTCGCATGCCACGCACAGGATCCCAACAACAGGCTCGCCGATGGCCCCGTGCACCAGGCCTTCAACTTGCTCTTGATGGTGCCACCGCTGCGGAAAGCACCCATGTGGGCCCAGTAATGCGCCTCTGCCTTGGCCAATCGGTGCTCCACTGCAGCAGCCGTCTCCGATTTTGCATTGATATGCACTTCCAGAAGAATAATGTGATCCACGACGGCAAAAATGGTAGGCTCCTGCTTGCCCGTCTGCCAGACTGCGGGTGCCCGAATGCCATCCTTTGCCAAGGCCCCACAAGCCATAACTTCGAGAGAGGACTCTTTCCAAGTAAACTCGATACTTGCCAGCGCACCTGTGAGCTCTTGGGCCGTAGTCTCGAACTGGTCGATGCTGTGAGCCAAAATAATGAAGTTGTCCGCCCAGATCAAGTGGTTCAGGAAACAGCCCTCGTCGTCCAGAGAGAACCCGAACTGCCGAATCCGCCAACTTTCGATTACTGGTTCAAGGACGCTTTCAACCATGCCGTTGAACAAGTCGGGGGTATCCACTCCACCCTGCTTGCCGCCGACTTCGAGCGAGAACGGGTCGCACGCCGTAGTTCCCGGGAGCGACATTGTGCAGGACATGTGGGACATTTCTCGCGCAACTGCCCGTACCAAGTTGGGGTGCACGCCTCTCTTCACAAGTATTTGCGTCAAGTGCTCATGGCAAATGGCGTCAAATGCGGTCTTGATGTCCAGCGTACCCACTACCAAGGGCAAATCCCACTGCCGGGCAAGAGTCACCACCTGGGTACCGATGGAGATGATGTCATCGCAAGGAAACCCAGCTTTGAATCCAAAAGTCGCAACTGGGCTCGGCGGTAGCGCTTGTCTCAACAGAGTCTGCAAGCACCGGGTATACCATTTACCCAAGCAGTCCAATTTGCAGATATACCGGAACTCGTCAAAATCGATTGGCTTTGCTTGTTTGGGGATGCCCACGTATTCGATGCGCTTCCAACTGGGCGGGTCCTCGGAATCGTTATGCAAATATCGTGTCTGAGATAATTTCCAAATGCGGTATACAGCATAACAAGGAAGATGTTTGTAAATATCCTGCGGTGCGCCGTCCATCCCAGCAGCGGTCCCAGATTTCATACCGGCCCTGCCCGTCACGACGTGTAAGAATTCGAGGACCGGGGGGCTGCGCCCGTCAAGCGTCTCGTTCTGGCTCGCGCTGGCGAGAGACTCCAAACGGTAAAACTGCGAGACGCCGCCGTTCCGTGCGTCGCCAAAGCGCTTCTCCCCGAAGACTTTCGGACCTTCTCTCCAAACCTCCCTATCTGCAGTCAACTCGCTGGACACCCGCAGTCGCACCAGAAGAGGAATTCTCGGCCGGGAGCTCGATAATGTGGAAAGGCGTCTCTCGCCGCGCCACCGCCGAGCGTTACGACGGATCCGCCGTAATAGTTTGACGGCCTCTTTCCGGGTCTCTGCCGATGCATTCGCAACGAGTCGCCTAGCTTGCTTTACCATTTTGCTGAAAGAGCTTTCAACGTTACAGACTGCCTTCCGCCAGGTGTCATGCTGGACAATTTGAGCGGACTCCAGAAAACCAGTCTGCATGTCTGTCAGACCGCAGTCAGCATATCGCACACAGTGAAGGCGGAACTGATCCAGACTCAGCTCGTCTCGTGGCTTCCAACCTGTGAGTCCCCTTGCAATCGCGGACTCCCCTCCCCATGGCTCAGGAAACCGATACGTCCCAGCGACGGGTCGATGATCAGATTTGTGGAAAACCTTCTTTTTGACGTGCAGTACTCTCGAGGATCCCACCAAACCCGCCGAAGTACAAAGGTAGCCGATTTGAGATCTGGAATCTGGCTGATTTTTCACGCCCTGGTCCCCCCTGTGGACAGGAAGGACAAGGGAGGGATCCCTCCAAGGGGGGGTGATGGGGGAGGGTGGTCCCGGGTAAGCGGTAAAATGGCCCCCCCCCTGGGGTTCAAGCGGGTTCCCGCGGGCCGCCAGTGGGGGTCCCCGGGGAAGTCCCGCCCCTAGGGTCGGCGGCACAAGCCGTAGGGCCTCCACACAGTAAGAACTGCCCCTGGCGTGCCTGGAAGGGGGTGCGGCATTTCTCGAGACAGCCTGGGGGGCGTCTCAAGAGGTGCGTGGATGAGGTTGGCTTCATTTGCATTTGTGACGTCTCGACGGTCACGCTTGGTAGAGGAGGGGGGTGGGGCATGACTAGCTTGGGCCGCCCACCGCAAAGCTCTCACGTAGTCACTTTGGCAGCTCTAGGAGAAGGCATGGCCGTGATGAAGTCGGCTCACGCACCACAATAGTAATTACGCGATCAAGTTGGGTCGCCGCGAACATCGTGCATCTGTGGCAATGATGGGTCGCCTGCGAGTTGGGAATTTACATGGCGAGTTTTGGTCCTCCGCCTTTCATCCCCCCGTCCCCCCGTCTCGTCCATTCTGCCCGTCCTCCTCCTCCTCCGCCTCCTCCTCCTTCTCCTTCTCTTTCTCTTTCTCTTTCTCATTCTCTTTCTCATTCTCTTTCTCTTTCTCCTTCTTCTCCTCCTCCTCCTCTTCCTTCTCCTCTCCCCACCTTCCCGCCCCTCTTCCAACCAAATCTAATTTGTTTTTGTGTTTGGGAGCGCCCCGGCATGTGCGTCGGGTCGCGTGGAGGCCAGGGGCCAATTTTAACTGCGCCTCTGCTGCCTTCCGAGTGAAAAGCGGGGCCCTGATGGGCGCGGAAACAGCGACCTCGGCGTTCAGCCGGGCGAGCGAGCCCTCTGTGCTTGCTGCGTTCGGGGCGGCTGGGGCGGGCCCAGCAGGGGCGCCACTCTGGATGCTCTGCTGGGCCGCCTTGTCGCTGGGAGTGCCTGGGAGTGTGCTTCTGGCACCCTGCGCCCCGCGGGTCGCCCAGGTGCCTGCGGGCGCGGTCTCCGGCCAGAGCCCCTCGGGGGGACCTCGCTGCGCACGCAGCTGGGCGCTGGCGCTCGGTGCGGCCGCCCCGCACTCGAACGTTTGGATGCGCTGGGGTGCGCACGGCATGAGGAAAACAGTGAATGGTGGCAATTGGCGCCTTAAAGTCTTGAGTGGTGGCAATTGGCGCCTGAAGGTCTTGAAGGTCTGAGTTGTGGAGGTACGTTGGCACCCCTTCCTACGGCCGTCTTCGTTGGCCGAGGGAACGTAGGGAGAGCCTCTGCCCGTCCACCTTGCCCACTCCGTCGGCAAGCGCGTGGATTTTCCGCTGCGGCGCCGTGCGCGGGCGGCACGGGCGCCCCGGCCGCGAGGGGCGACGCGCGGCGTGCGCGCCCGTGGAAGCGCAGTTTTTTGTTTCTTGTTTTTTTGTTCGAGCTGTGTTCCGCGCCATGAAGGCAGCGGAAGAGTACTGCAACCCTCCTCGAAACCAAACGTAAGTTTTCCTTATTGGCCGACGCGCGACACGCGGCCCACGGGGACAGATGTGTGTTTGCAATCGTCATTTTCGGCGCGAGCGTTAAATTTTTGGGCCCTTGGTGCGCCGCCACGTCGCTGGAAAAACATGCGCTGGATTCGAGGAGGGACGTGTGGGGGAAGAGAAGGAATGCGAGGGGGGCGTGGGGTGGCACCAGGACGGTTTTTTCCTTCGAGGAGCGCGAGAGCGCGGAGAGGGGTGTAGCCGCCCGGACGCCAGCAGCTGTGCAAGCTTGGAGCAAGGCCAGGCCGTGGCCGAGGGCGACCCTGGCGAACGGCACTGGCTGGACCCCTCTTCGGAAGGGGAGCTGGACCCGAACACCTCGAAGGCCTGCACAACACAGCGACGAGGCGGCGGCACGCAGTCGCCAGCGAGAGGCCGGGCCCGCGGAGACCCAACGGGAAGGGGCGGCGGCGCGAGCGATCCCGCGCGCCGCCGCCAACTCGCCGAGGGGGGCCAGGCGCCGCCTGGGCCGCGAGGCGGAGCACGGGCGCGGAAGGCTGGCGCTGGCGCTCGCAGGCTGCCTGCGCCATCCCCACGGCCCGGGGCGCTCGCGGCCGAGGGCCTGCTTCTGCTTCGCCACAGGCGCGTCCACCGAAGCAGTCTCCGCGGCATTGGGTGCGTCGGCGTCAGCGTCGGCGTCGGCGTCGTCGGCGTCGTGGGCGTCGTCGGCGTCGTCGGCGTCGGCGTCGTCGTCGTCGTCGTGGTCGTCGGCAGCGGCGTCGCCGTGAACTGCCTGTTCTTCCCCAGGCGGTTATCCTGGCTCTGCGGGGCCGCCCTGGATGGCGTCCGCGTGCGGTGCACGAAATGAGCCGCCGTCGGGTGCTCCGCGTTGCGCTGGGCTACCAAGCCCCATGTTCCGCCTCCTCCGCCTAACGCTGTGCGTCCGAGTGCCCCAAGGGCGCCTTTTCCACCTCGTGACCCCCCGGGGCGACTTCCAGCCACGGCGGCCTCTACGAGCGAGCGTGCCGCATCGAACCGTCCGCGCGTCGGGCGATTCGTCGGCTGCGTCATCGTCTGCGGGCCTAGAGAAGTTGAAACCCTCGCCTGGGCTTCGCATGGCGTCATTGCGCTGCGCCATCGAGGTTGCGCGCGCGGCCAAGGCGAGGGGGAGAAGGCGCCGCTGTACGACATCTGGGTACGGCTGGCAGATGGAGTCGAGAAAGACCTGCGACCGCTGGGCGGCGTGCGTCGAAAATTCGGGGCCGCCCTGTGTCGGGGCCGATTGTAGCCAAGGTGGGCGGCACGAAACCGAGACGGCCCTGGATGCCAATGTCGGCGCGGATGTTCTCTGCGTCCGCTAGCGGCGCGGGATCTGGCTCGCGCGGCATCGACTGAGCCGAGCCTGGGCATCCGGGAAAGAAACCGCGTGGTCCATGTTGCGTCCTGGAAGATTTACTGCTAACGCAGACGCGCGTTCAGCAGCGGCTGATGTCAGCGGCTGACGTGCGGAGGCGCTCTGGGCGAAGGGTTCCCTGACTTCGCACCACACGTTCGCAATGGCCTCCAAGTCGGGGTAGTGCGAGGACATTTCTGCGGTCTGCTGCAAGCCGCCGCGCGTTGCCTCTGCCTCCCACCCTCAGTGGCTGAGAGCCCAAGCGCAATATATTTCAATCGTATGTTCGCCAGCTGTTACTCGCTGTCTGATTCCGTACGGCCACAAAGCCACATTGATCCGAACGGCGCGCAACGCGTCCACCAATGTGTCGCAAACATTGTCCAAGTACAGTGGCAGCCTGGCTAATTGTGTGCTTGGCGAGATGCACTCTTCCTCAGCAATGGCCTCGCTCATGGCTTCCGGAAGATGAAGCGTGCGCGAGTAGGCCGTTTGGTGATGTTGCAATGAATGGGCGAGCGCGCGTGAGGCTCCGCAGAGCTGACACATGCCAGTCGCCGCACTCCCATGACACCCTATACGATATCTACATGCTGCCGATTCTCCCTCGCGGCACGGGCTTCATCACGTGCGTGCTCTGCCAAGCCGCTGACATGCTGTGCTATGCGTTGGCAAGGCCATGGTGTGCATTATGCTGTGCTACGCCGTGCAGCGCTTGCGTACATTGTGCTCGTGTTGGCTATTATATGCAAATGCTTCGCGTCGCTATTGCAAGAAATGGTTCGCGATTGTATTTCATCACGTGGTGGTGTAATGAACAATGGCCCGTTACCTAGCTGTTTGCGGCCCATCTTGCCACCGTACGGGGGTTGTGAATGCAGGGCACCTTTACAACATGCTTGAGGACACGGCAGGTGCCCAAGCTGTGAACCTCTTTAGGGGTCTATTCAGCCCATTTTGGGGGCGTCTTTGAGGCGTCTTCGGGGCCTTTCCTGAACTTACTTCGGCCTGTCCGAATCCCCAATCGTATGCTTCGGGGTGCGATTGGGTTGCTGATGCGAATGCTCATGAACACTACCATGATATGCTATGGTAAGTCATGCTGCGCTGTGTACGGTGCGCGTTCCTTTGCCGCGCCATGGCAACATTGTGTAATCAATGCTGTAAGTTTCGTTGCTAGTGTTAATGGCACGATATGGCTTACAAAGTTAAACTGGCGCGATGCTCTGCTCAGGACCGAAGAATTGTGTCAGGATTGGATTCGTTAGTTTTGATAAACTGCACTATCACATGTCTACGCTCATACGTATGTGCATGTTTCGGGCTATGCAGCAGCGTGGTATGGTACACGCATGACTGGGCCGTTCTAGCATACTTCCCTGCAAGCAGATTCACGGTGTGGCAATGCATACCGTTGCATGGTATACGCTGCGGTCCATCTCAAAAGGATCTGTTGATGACAAGCTGTGCCATGCGATCTTATGCTGGGCGCTGTGCCGCGCAAATTGTTCCACGGGCGCTGTGCCGCGCAAACTCCTTGCGGGCTGTCCTTTACGCACCGCGCAAGCTGTGCCGCGGGCGCTGTGCCGCGGGCGCTGTGGGCGGCTGCTGTGTTGCGTCTTGCATGGACGCTGTGGCGCGCAAGCTCCCGAGCTCCGCCACCCAGAACTGGAGGCCCGCCCCCCCTCCACCGTCCTCTCCCTCCTGCTTCGTGACCTGTACACCCGCCCCCTCGTAACCTCCCGCCCTCCGAAAGCGGGGTGCTGTGGAATGTCGGGGCTTATGGGACGCCCGAGTGATCCGGGATAACTGCGGTCTGGGGTAACTCCGATTTGGGCCCCCGAGGCACGAACCCGTAGTTACCCCTGACCGCCCCCATCCCCGATGATTCGTGAGGCTTAGACGCCCAAATCATCTGGGATAATTGCGGTCTGAGGAAACTCCAGTTTGGAGCCCCGATGCGCGAATCTGTAGCTAGCCCTGACTACCCCCAGCCCTGATGACTCGGGGCTCCGAGCTTACTCCCCCCTTTGTGCGCCGACACGCGACGACAACTACGACAAACGGGACCGCGAAAACAAGGAGCCACGCCCCAGGCGCCTCCTCCGGCGCCGCAGCCATCGGCACTGCCTCCGCGCCACCTGGCCGACCAGCCGACGGTAGGAGCACGGCGGGAGCGCCCAGGGCCGCCAAAGAGAGAGAGAGAGAGAGAGAGAGAGAAATCTGGGCCAGGCCAGGCTGCGTCTGGGACCTGGCACTGGGATGGGCAGCAGGGATGCAGTCGAGAAGGCCTGACTGCGTCGAGGCGCCGGTCTTCCTGTCCGCGGCAAAGGGCCAAGGGCACGGCGGTGCGGTGCGCTTGGGGAAGGCAAGCCCGGCGCCGGGCGCGCTGAAGACCTGGATGCGTCCAGGGCTCGTGCTCCTCCTCGCCCTCCCGTGTCGAGGCGGGGGAGCGGGTGCTCAAAGGGGGCGCGCTCCCGAGGAGCCTCTCGGGACCGACGTGCGCCGCGACGCTGCGGCACCAGACCCCTGTGATGGGAGTGGAGCTGCCCCCCAGCGGTTCCCGAGCGGGAGCTGCCGCCCGAGGGGCCCCGAGGCCGCATCCGACGCCTATCTCCTCCTCCTCCTCCTCCTCCTCCTCCTCCTCCTCCTCCTCCTCCTCCTCCTCCTCCCTGCAGTGGTGCCGCCCTGTGCGGTGCGAGTCCTCCTTCCGAGGAGGGCTTTCGCAGAAAATCTCCTGTCCCTCTCCGTGTCTCCCCCTCCCGCTCTTGCGGCATGACGCCGTGGCAAATGGCAGCTGGAGACATCAGTCGAACCTTGAGGCGATATTCTCTTCCCGCATAGATCCGCGACGGTGCCGGGGTCCGAAACAAGGCGCCAATGCCAGTCGCCACCTTTCCCACGATGCCTGGAATCCTGGGCTCCCCCCACCTCCTCCCAACGAGCCTCAACTCGAACGAAAACCCGTACTCCTTCCAAGCACCACTGAGGATCCGCTCTTCGGGCCGCGTCCACCCGCGGCGACGAGGGCCTCCGATAACCTCCGATATCTTTCCCGTCCAGGCCCAGAGCCCGCGAAGCCTCCAAATCCTCCCTTCCAATAATGATCGGAACCTCCGAACATTCTCCGCAAGATGAAGGCAGAGATAACTCGACGATATCTGGGAATCGGTGAACTTGGGTGATGTATCGGGCGTCATGGCCGATCCAGAACGCTCGGGGGTTGCCAAACATGTTCCTGGCCTGAGGTGTCCCCAGCTGCATGTGCCGTTTTGGAGCCCCTGAGGCCCTCTGGGGCCCCTGGGCCCCTTTGGGGCCCTCTGAGACTTGTCAGGGGTGCTCTCGATGCCGTGGGGGCCTCCCGTGAAATCAATAGAAACAATAATTCAAACTGCCGTCTATAGTCTATAGTGAGTGCAGTGCATCTCGGGGGCACCTGGCCCCTTCGTCAGGCGTGGGCTCAAATTGTCTCAGCCCCAAAGCTCGTGGACACCTTGGGCCCAAGGCACCTTTGGCATCGCCCGAGATCTCCCAGGTCGCCAGGACGACGCCGCTCCGGACGCTGTCCCCCATCTGGCGCCGCAGTATTTGGCCGACCCTGCAAACCCTGGGTCAAAAACATCTCGACATCTGACTACTGCTTCATTTTTTGCGCCCACTGCTCCCTCTTGCCGCTGGCAGCTCAGTGGCGCGCCACATGCGAAAACCTCTGCCGCCACGGCTGTCTCTGCGCGGTCTACCGTCTTGCCACACCCCTGAGACGTGCAGGCAGACGGGCGATGCGGCTCGCGGGCGCTCGGGCTGTCGAGAGCTGCGGAACGTCCCGCCCGCGCCCCGCCCACCTCTGTGAGGGCGGCCCCGAGTGGCCGCTTGGGCGCCTTTGGAGCCCCGCCGCCACGCGGCAGCATGGGCTGGCACCCACCCCCGAGGCACGGCACGAGCGGGAAAGAGGGCACGGGAGGACGACGAAGGGAAAGCACCCTTGCCAAGGCCCTTGAAAACGGGGCGTTAGCACACGGGCCGGTAGCTAAGGGTGCGTTTTCGATGGTATTTTCAAGAAATTGCCTCACCGCGCACAAGTGCGCGGTAAACCCCTCCGTCCAGAGTTATGATGATGTGCCGACATTTTTGTCGTCCCGATTTTTCACGCACTAGTGCGAGGTAAACGCACTGTCACCCCGTTCCCGCTTGAAGAGGCACCTTTGCTACCACCCCGTTTACTAACGCCCCGTTTGCAAGCGCTTGGCCTTGGTCCCGTCGCCTTCTGTGGCATGAAGGAAGCAGGTCCTGAGGACATCGGCTCCTGGACCTGGAGGCCAGAGGGCCCTAATGCAGCCCAAGAGTTGCCCAAGATAGACCAAGGGATAACTCGAACTGACACGTCGAGCCCTCCGCTCCAACAAGGCCCCCGAGACCGCCAACAGGCGCCAAGAAGGCCCGACACGGCCCGCAAGAGGCCCCAAAGAGGCCCTCACAAGACTATAATAGGTTCCCAAGAGGCCCGCAAGGCCTTAGCCCGTGCACTTCTTCATCGTCCAGCACGTTGTCGTCGTCGTCGTCGTCATCGTCGTCGTCATCATAACCACTGCCGTCGTCATCTAGGCGGCACCGCATACGCGCTGCAACTTTCGCCAATCTGCCTCCCGCCAGAATTGCATTCCTCATTTTCCCCCTCCTCTCGGTTTCTGCTCCTCCTCAGGCTGCACCCTCCCCCAAGCGGACGGCTCAGGAAAGGACCCCGCAACGCCCACCTTCGGCTCGCCCACGACCTATGCCTCCAACTAGCCCGCCGTCGGATCCACACAAAATCCAGACACTCCCAACCTGAAGCCCCGCAAGGCCCCACCCGTGGAAATTTCCATCGTCCAGAACTTAGTCGTTGTCCTCACCATCAAGACCATCTTCCGCTGGGGTCGGCGGAATGTCGTAAGCTTCTTGAACAAATCACAGTTTTTTTTGCCTTCTCGCCTTTTCGCTTTCGACGTCCCTCCGAGGCCTCAAGATGGCTCCAAGAGGGCTCAAGCGAGACCCACGAGTGGCACACGAAGGCCCCAAGGCGGCCACAAGAGTGCCCCAAGGGGGCCCAAATGCGCGACTGTAGGGGCTCTTAGAGGGCCGATGCTAATTGAAGCTTCCCTTTCTTTGAGCGATGTCCTCCAAGATGGCCCCACGAGGGCCCCCGAGGCTCCGGAGAGTGCCCCACGAGGGCCCCAAGAGGCGCCCCCAGGAGGCTCCCAAGGGGCCCTCAAGAGACCCCCCAGACGCCGCAAGAGGCTCCCCCGAGGCACCCAGGACCGCCAAGAGGCCCCCCAAGATGCCCCACACGAGGACTCCAATCAGCTCTCGAGAGACATCCGAAGAGACTCCGAGAGGCATCCAAAAGGCCTCTGGCCTTTTCGCTCTCCCATTCCTCCTCCTCGCTCCTCCTCCTCGTCTCGTCGTTCTCCTCGTCCTCCTCTTCTTTCTCCTCCGCCTCCTCCTCCTCACTCCTTCCTGCTCCCCCTCCTCCTCCTCCTCCTCCTCCTCCTCCTCCTCCTCCTCCTCCTCCTCCTCTTCCTCCTCCTCCTCCTCCATCTTCCCCCTCTTGGGGTATGACGGCTGCCCCAGCCCTTTGTTCCACTGCATGCTCCTCCACATCCCTGATCAAAGCAACTCGCCTGGGCATGGGCTGGCGGGGTTCTGCGAAATGTCTAATATGTACTTCATACATGCCTACCGTGTTGGAGGCGAATCGAGTCACCCAAAATCCATACAGAATCGGACCGATCGCACCGGAACGGGCTTTGCCGTTGCCCGAGACACCCCACTCTACAGATCGGCAGGGCCGCGCGGTGCGGCCTCGTCGGAAGGCCACCAGGCGCTCGGCCATCTCGGCCTTCTCGAAGCAATCGGAGGTTCTGACGCCCGCGTCCTGCGGCGCGCGCGCGGTCCCGTGGGCCCGAGGCGCCAGAGAGTCCAGTATGGCGCCAGGAGAGCCCACGAGTCCAGGATGGCCTCGACGATGGCGCATGATAGGGCGATATTGCCCAATGTAGCTTTCCAAATGCCCCCAATAGGCCCCAAGACCGCCCCACGATGGGTCCAAGGGGGGGGGACGGATCGGGATGGATGGAGGTTCTTTGAGGGCAGTAGGGAGATCTGGGAGTAAGGGAGAGATCGGGAGAAGGGGAACACAGGATGGAAGACGAGGACGGAGGAGGATGGGGTAGGATGGGGTAGGAGGAGGAGGAGGAGGAGGAGGAGGAGGAGGAGGAGGAGGAGGAGAGGAGGAGGAGGAGGAGGAGGCGCACGAGGAGGGTCGATGGGGGACGAGGGCAGAGGGAATATCGCGAGGTCCTCGACGGTCCTCGGCAAGCTTGGGCGTTTTCGGAAACTTTCCGTTGGGCGGAGGTCTTCTGCCGTGCTTTGCTGGTATTGCTCTTACATGTTGATATTCTGGTATTTGGAGGTTTCCGAAGGATGGCCGAGGAGGACGATGAGGGTCGAGGAGGGGGAGGGGGAGGGGGAGAGGAAAGGGGAGGGGGAGGGGGAGGAAGAGGAGGAGGAGGAGGTGGAGGAGGAGGAGGAGGAGAGGAGGAGGAGGAGGACGAGGGCGAGGAGGAGGAGGAGGCTGATGATGATGCTGATGATGACGATGATGATGATGATGCTGCTGGTGACGATGAGGAAGATGAGGAGGAGGTGGACGAGGGGGAGACGAGGGAGTGAAGAGCGGGAATGGGGGGAATGTGGAGAAGGATGAGTGGAGGAGGAGGGAGCCAACGTGGCCAAATAAATCCCAAGACCAACCAACAAGACGCCAAGAGAGGCCTCGCACCGTCAATCACACTGGAAGTCAGTAACATTTCAATGCGTTGTTTTGCAACACTGTACGGCGCAGGAGGGATCCAATTGCAAAACTGCTTTTGGGCCCCAATGAAGCCAGAAGAAACCTTCCCGTCCAAGATCAGCGGTGGTTTGATCCCAGGGTCCAGAGAGACAGCCAGAGAGACACGCCATAGGCAAACAACAACACCACCACAGCAACAAACCATGGACCGATGCTGACAACTCATGAGCTTCTGGAAAGTCTAGGTGTGCCGTTTGTCGTTCTGGCGCTCATGGTCCGAGAGCAGCTTATAGGCCCTCCGATAACCTCCAGCAAGCCCGCCAGCCCTCTGGGGGTACGCGGTTTAGAGAGCTATTTCTTCCAATCTCATTCTTCCTTCTCGGGGAGGTTATCCCCCCTATACCCGCTCCCTAGATCTGGAACCCTCCCAAAGCGAGGGGGTAGAGCGTTCAACACGGCTCAATATCACTCCAAGGAGGGCCCCGCAACGCCCAAGGTGGTTTCCAAGATGGTTCAAGGTATCATATCATGGCTCAACGCAGTCTCCAACACGCCTCCAAGAAGCCTCAAGTGAACCCCAAGACGGCTCCAAGTGGACACGGGGCCTCTAAAGGGCGCCCCCGAGAAGCCCACATCCTTTCAACACCTAAGGAGCAGCATGTTTGTTTTCATTGCCACCTTGTTTTCATTGTCACCTGGTTTTCATTGTCACCTTTTCGCTTCCTATGGGCTTCTGAAGCCTCAAGGTGGCTCCAGTGTGACCCAAGAGAACCCCAAGAGGGGCCTATCGCCTGAAGAGGGCCCCGATATGCGATTTTGGGCCTCCGAAAGAGGAGGAGGAGGAGGATGAGGAGGAGGAGGAGGAGGAGGAGGAGGAGGAGGAGGAGAAGGAGAAGGAGCAGGGGGAGGAGGAGGAGGAGGAGGAAGAAGGAGGAGGAGGAGGAGGAGGAGGAGGAGGAGGAGGAGGAGGAGGAGGAGGAGGAGGAGGAGGAGGAGGAGGAGGAGGAGAAGGAGGAGGAGGAGGAGGAGGAGGAGGAGGAGGAGGAGAGGAGGCGCGGGCCGCCGTCTCTTCAAAACGAGGACGCTAACTAAGCACTCCCTCTTTTTAATCGTTGCCCTCCAAGACGGTCCCAGGATGCCCCCAAGAGAGCCCAACTTTTGCACCAATAGAACCCCGAAGGCCTCCGAAATGGCTCCAACATGGCCCAAATAAGCAACTGCCAAGCAACTCCTGTATGGAGATATCCACAATCGGCTCAAGCTGATCCCGAACTTCCGTTTGACGGTCGCCCCCCTTTTTGTTCCGCTGCTTGCCCCCACGCTTCCCTGACCAAGGCAACTCGCCTGGCGATCGTTTCTGGATGGGCTGTTGAGGATGCGCGAAACGTGAAGAATTTCCGAAGACACCCCAAGAATCTCCAAGACCCTGCGATGACCCGCGAGAGCCTGCGACGACCCCCCAAGGCCTCCGACGACCAGGCCCCGAGAACCTCCGAGAACCGCTGAGAACGCACGAGAGCCTCTGAGACCTTCTGGACATCTCTGAGAGCCTCCAATCGCCTGCAACAGCATCGATGACACAAGGAAGCTGCTGAGATCTGCTGAGAATCTAGAAAGGGATCTTAAGACATCTCAGAGAACTTCCCATAATCTTCGAGAACCTTTAGAAATCATCGAACATCTTTGCGAAGTTCATAGAATGTGAGAGAACTTGCGAGAACTTGCAAAATCACTGGATCCTCCGATCACTGTCGGGATCTGTAGGGCATCCTGGGAACATTTAGACCTCCGAGAAACTCCAAACCTCAGAATACCTCCGATGACCTTCGAACATTTCGTCAGACAACCTCCTCCAAGGTTCGCAACAAACTCCACCCGTTCCACGAGATCGGACCTGTCGAAATTCTTGGGGCCCACTGGCAATGACTACCGCGTCCAGTCCGATCCTCGGTCCTCCTCCATCTTTTCCTCCCCCTCCTCCCCCGTCCTCCTTTCCCCTGCTCGTCCTTCTCCTCCTCCCCCGCTTTGACCGTCTGTCTCCTCCTCCCCCTCCGCTCCTCCTCATGCTGCTTCTCGGCCTCCCCTGAGGTCCTGGCACCACTTTTTTTTCTCAGCAAGCGCTGGTGCTCAACTTTGAGCCCTGGGACCCTCGCACACCGATCCGGCTCGATACACTCCGCAGAAGGATGGGGCTCAAGGCTCTGGCCGTGATTTCTCACGATGATGTATTTTTGTCCGCGATGTCAGAACTCAGGGTCCTCCTCCTCCTCCTCCTCCTCCTCCTCCTCCTCCTCCTCCTCCATGTCTTCCTCCTCGGCTTCCCCCTAGGCACTGCTCGTATTTTCTCATCCTCCTGCACCTCGACTCGCCTCCTCCTCGACCCTCCTCCTCCTCCTCCTCCTCCTCCTACCCCATCCTACCCCATCCTCCTCCGTCCTCGTCTTCCATCCTGTGCTCCCCTCCTCCTCCTCCTCCTCCCCCTCCCCCTCCACCTCTTTCTCTCTCCTCTCCATTCTTTTCCTCTTCCTCCTGCTCCTCCTACTCCTCTCCTTCCCCTCCTCCTCCTCTCCTCCTCCTCCTTCGTGCTCCTCCTGCTTACTTATCCTCCTCGACCCTGCTCATTCTCCTCTCCCTCCTTCTCCTTCTCCTTCTCGCCCCTCCTCTTCCTCGGCCTCCTCCTCATCCTCGTTTCGCCTCCTACCTCCTGCCTTTCGACCCGTTTCCTCCTCCTCTTCCTCCTCCTACCCCTTTTCATCCCCTCATTGTCCTCTCCCGCCGCATCCATCCCCCTCATCCCCGGTCCCTCCTCCTGATGGATCCTCCACCTCCTCGCTCCTCCTCCGCCCAGCCCTCATGCAGCCCACCCTCCCTTCTCTTGGCGGCGAGCGCGGGGGGAGGCGAGAAGGGGTGGGCCTTCTCAGAAGGCTCGGAAGTCCCCCGGCCTTCTGGGACGTTGTCTGAGCCCTCCCCCGAAGACACACGCAACAAGAACTTCTGAGAAGGCGCGAGAGGGCTTCTGAGAAGTCTCGCCGCCTTCGGCCTTCTCCTTCTCGCTTCCCCCCCTCGCTCGCCGCCGTCTCTCCCTCAGTCGTCATTCTCCCCGCCGCTCGGGCGCGTGGCGCGCCTCCAGCTCCTTCTTGATCTCCCGGACGCGCATGGCCTGCACCTGTCGGGCGGGCGGGGTGGGGGACGGGCGCGAGGGGCCTCCCGACGCGCGAAGTCCGAGCCTCTCTTCCTTTCCTTCCCTCTCTCTCTCTCTCCCTCTCTCTCTCTCTCTCTCTCTTTTTTTCGCTCTCTCTCTCTCTCTCTCTCTCTCTCTCGATTCCCCAAAAATGCTTGCAGTCAAGGGGTTACTACTTCTTCCCCGAACGATTCGGCGGCGAGCGAGGGGGGGTAGTGAGAAGGAGAAGACCCTCTCAGAAGGCGGCGGGACTTCTCAGACGCCCCCTGGCCTTCCGAGACACTTTCCGTGCCTTCGGGTGAGGCCTAGAACACTTCTCGAAAGGCCGGGGGGCTTCCGAGCCGTCTCAGAAGGCACGCCCCTCCTCACCTCCCCCCCGGGGCTCACCGCCGACTCTCTCTCTCTCTCTCTCTCTCTTTCTCTCTCCGTGTTTTTTTTTTTTTTTTTTTTTTTTTTTTTTTTTTTTTTTTTTTTTTTTTTTTTTTTTTTTTTGTATATAAAAAATTATATTATAAAAAATATTATTAGTTGTTGTATTCTTTTTTGTTATTGTATATATACACAATCTCTCTCGTTTTTTTTGTTTTTTTTGTTTTCTCTCTCTCTCTCTCTCTATCTCGACTCCCCAAACAGTGCTTGCAGTTCAGGCGTTGCGACTTCTCCCCCCAGCAGTGCTTGCATTTCGGGGCTCCTACGTGTGCCACGTTGCCGCCCGTGGCCGCCTCGTGCGCTGGGGGGGTCCTGCGAAGCTTCGCTTCGCTGCCGCTGTGCCACTGAGGAATTGGATGGGTGGGCTCGGCGACGTCTCGCTACGCTGCCGCCCGCGGCCGCCCCGTGCGCGGGGTGGGTCCTGCTGCGAAGCTCCGCTTCGCTGCCGCCCCGTGGCCGCCTCGTGCGCCTTTGGTGGGTCTGGCGAAGTCTCGCCACGTCACCGCCCGTGGCCGCCTCCGCGGCGCCCCGTGCGTGCACCATGCAGCTCGCACCGTTTTTTTTTTTTTTTTTTTTTTTTTTTTTTTTTTTTTTTTTTTTTTTTTTTTTTTTTTTTTTTTTTTTTTTTTTTCTCACACACACACATATATATATTAGTATTTCTTTGATACTTTTTCAAAAGAAGAATACAGTCAACCCGTATCGTAAGGACGCGCGATATGGATACAAGGGCTTTGGAAATCCATGTCGAAGCTTTGCGAACGGGGCGCGGCCTGCGAATGTGGACAAGGCTGTGCCGAAGGGGCACGGGTGCAATGGTACCCTTGGGATGGATGCCCATCCTTACTAGGTTCTACCACCCTCCCGAACTTGGACTAAACCACTACCCTGGGGTATTGCCAACAAGTTGTGATTGTACCCCATGCGTCATCTTACATGGAGCATCATATCATCCCAGCCAGGCCAATTATCATCCCCCTCAGACATGTTAAAATAATACTACGCGCGCGCACTCGCTTACGTATCTCAAGAGAGAATTTCCAACACTCCCTGGCAACAGCACGCACAATACCCACACGCGCAGGCACACGTCGAATTCATATCTGACGCCGTGAATACGCAACCAAACAAAAACAAACGCTACATTTTGTCATTGCATATCTTGCAGGTTCTCAGACTGCACGAACTTGCTGACATGACATGGAACAAAACAAATGTGTAGGACTCTCGTCTGGAATTCGCATTCTCACCTCACCACTCGGTGCAACCACTTTGATCCAACATGCGCCCAAAACGCGAATCCGTGTCAAAAGACGCCATGCGGGCCACACGCGCGCGCGCGCGCCACGCGCGCGTATTGAAATCGTTCCAAAGCCATCATTTTTCGAGCCGTTTCAAAATAGATCTGTTCAAACACACATATGAATAACCATCTGTTTTCCAACAGCAAGTTGCCAAAATTGTTCTTCGCGCGCGGACGTCCTCACCATTACATTCATCAGCGCCATCAGATCCCCACCGTGATCGTCATCGTCACGCGCCGCCATTGCCACCGTCATCAGCCGACCACTTTTCGTCGCTGACACACGGACATCATCATCGTCATCGTCGTCACGAACATCGGCGCCGTCATTAGCTTTGCCGTCGTCATCGTCATCATCGCTACCGCCATCTCCTGCTATCATCGTTGCTACCGTTGTCGACACGTCGCCGACCCGCCCTTACGTGCCCCCTCGCCAGCGCGGCCTTTGAGACGTGATGTAAACTGTCCATCGGCAAGCGCCATCGCGGCCGCATCCGTTGTGTAATCAGCTGGCTGCTCTGCACGCGAGCTTGCGCGCGCTAGCGCAGCCGCAGAAAAAAGAAACGACTAACGCCAAGCAATAATCGCAATCGTGGTTGAATGGGATTTGTCAAACAAGTTGCGGGTGGGTGGGTGGGACGTTTGCCCAAGCAGTGGAATTGACAACTCATTAGCGGCAAAATCCATTGCGCCACGAATGCTGCGCTACATAGCTCACGCCCCGTAGATCACACCAGATCGCTTGCACCACATGGCTTGCACCACAGATGCTGCACTACATGGATTGCGCCGCAGTGCTTGCACCACTCAGGTCGCACCACGTAGATCCCACCTCAGAGAGCACACTACGTAGCTTACACATCCCACAGTGCAACATCCCTCTGCTTGGCATCCCCGGTGGCAGGCATGCCGCTCAAAAAATGGATGGGTCCTGGCGGGGCGCCCGAGAGAGGCGACGGCGACGCTGGCGCTCGGGCAGCGGGCCGACGACGGCGCCGGGCGCGCCGGCTCCCCGGAGTCGGGCGGCACGGGCGCGGCGGGCCCGGTGGGCGCGTGCTCCAGCGAGGAGCTCCTCCTCCTCCTCCTCCTCCTCCTCCTCCTCCTCCTCCTCCTCCTCTCCTCCTCCTCCCCCTCCTCCCTCCTCTCCTCCTCCTCCTCCCTCCTCCTCCTCCTCCTCCTCCTCCTCCTCACTCCTCCTCCTCCTCCTCCTCCTCCTCCTCCTCCTCCTCCTCCTCCTCCTCCCCCTCCTCCTCCTCCTCCTCCTCCTCCTCCTCCTCCTCCTCCTCCTCCTCCTCCTCCTCCTCCTCCTCCTCCTCCTCCTCCTCCTCCTCCTCCTCCTCCTCCTCCTCCTCCTCCTCCTCCTCCCTCCTCCTCCTCCTCCTCCCCCTCGTGGCCGCCCGTGGCCGCCTCGTGCAGCGGGTGGGTCCGGCGAGGCCTCGCCGCGTCGCCGCCCGTGGCCGCCTCGTGCGCTGGGCGGGTCCGGCGAGGTTTCGCCCCGCGGCCGCCCGTGGCCGCCTCGTGCGCCGGGTGGGTCTCGCGGCTGCTCGCCACGTTGCCACCCGTGGCCGCCTCGTGCGTGCACGACATAACTCACACTGCATACATTCCACGACGCAGCCTGTGTTCTACATAGCTCACACCGCATGCATCGCACAACGCTGCTCGCTTCTCACACACACGTCGATGACACGACATATGTTGCAGTACGTAGCTCACACTCAATCGATCGCACTACCTATATTGCACTACATCGCCGTTGGGCGTCCACGTCGGCAACCACACACGTACACACATATGTATACTCCTTCTCGAATGCTCTTATGAGGACCCCCCTCCGTACATACCCCCCCGTACATAAATTCGGCCCTTGGCGCTCCCACCAAGTCTCGGTTTCGGGAGCCCTCTGGGCCATCCTATGCCGCCCGAGCGGGCCCAAGATCGCTTCCCGGACGGTCCCGCGGAGCCCCGAAACGGTCCAAAGGCGCTCCCGAACGGCCCATAAGCGCTCAAACAGGGCCTAAGGTGACTTCAAGATGGCTCAATAGGCTCCCAGGACGTCTCAGGAGGACCCCAAGGGGACCCCCCAAGCGCACCAATCGTCCCATCCATTAGGAAAAACGTGCATTTTCAACATATTCGCTTCTTTGGTCTCCACGGCGTCCAAGACGGCTCAATAGACCCCACAGATCGCCCCAGGACGGCCCAAACATTTTCCAGAAGGGACCCAAGACGACCCAAAGGCCTCAGAGGGTCCCAGAAGGACCCAAAAGGATCCCAAGAGAGCCCCAAGAAGGCCACAGGAGGCCCCCAAGAGGGTCCCAAGAAAACTTCAAGACGGACGACTTCCCCCAAGACGGTTCAAGAGGGTCCCGAGACGGTCCAGGAAGGCCGCCAGACGGCCCCCAAAAGGCCCAAAAGGATCCCCACGCAGGCCTTCAGAGGCCACATTCGCTAATTTTCGCGAGGTTGCGTGGTAGATGTTTTCAATCACGTGCCAGAGTCTAAACACCAAGACGCTCCCAAAGCCTGAGCTCGCGATCTTGCGCCCTCACTCAGTACGAGCAGCGCAACTGGCTTTCAAGGAGGCCCCGAGACGGCCCAAAAAGGCCACGAAACTGCCCACGAAGCCCCGCAAGACGAGTTCAGATGACGCTATGAGCCGTTCGAACCCAATGAAACCTATGAGGCTTACGATCCCTATGCGCCCTCCAAGAGGCCCCCGAGACGCCTCTCCGCAAAGCCC